>VWZZ01000518.1:259436-344505 GCA_013399095.1 Psophia crepitans
GTAAAACCATGATAGTCATTTATCCTGCAATGATACACACCACAGTTGTGGGGATATGAGTGAAAATCATGGACCTGAGGCTTTGGCTTCCAGGCAGTGTGAGCAACCAGCCTGGTGGAGAAGGAGGGTTTCTGGGGAGATACCACAGTCTGGGTTTGCTGGTTGAGGATCAGCACCTGCAGCCATGCTAGTGAGAGGGGTGTGAGGGGAATGGTCACCATGTCTGCCTTCACGAGGTCCTTGGCGTCAAGGGGTAACAGCTGAAACGCCCCTTCAGATTATCAGAGAATAACGAAGGAAAAACTTTGTGTCCCTGGGAATATTTGTAGCAGGTCCAGCTAAGTACGGCTGCAAAAACAGTTTTCCTTTAGACTCAGGAAGGGAGGTGCTGGCTGCAACTGCTGGCAGGGGAAGAGGGAAGGGAGTGGGGTGGGAAGCTCTGCAAGGAGCGGTATCCATTGCCCGCTACCATGCTATGCTGTGCCATGCCGTACTGTTCCATGCTGTGCCATGCCAGCAGTCACCAGAGCAGGAGACAGAAGCAGGAGCTTGGCAGAGGCAAGGCAGTGAGCTGCCTGTAGGTCCCATGTGCAGTTGGGTGTAGGTGTGAGGCAGGGGAAGCCGGCAAGGAGGAGACATGAGGGCTGCCTTTCCTCAGCGGGGACCACAACAGACTCCTGTCATCTCCAGTGGAGCCTGTGCTTTCCTCATGGTGACTGAGACGTGAAGACCTGCAGCCTTTGTGGGGGTTAATTGAATGATTTCTGAATGTGGTCCCGACCACCGAATGCAGACCTGGAGCTGGATGGCTCGCGCACCCAAAGTCAGTGCTCAGTTGAGTCCCATCTTTAGCTAACACCTTCTGCCTCGCGGTTTAGAAACAAAACAGAGAACGTGGCGTGATGTCACACCAGCCATCTCCCTTCTTGCTTCACCTTGTAAGCCCTGCCTGAAGCTTCACCAGAGCAAATCCCCCACTGCCAGCACACTGTCCCCTCCACAGGACCCAAATGCCTGTGGGCCCCCTTGCCCAGCTCCCTGAACATTTCCGTCCCTTTGCTCCCTTGGGAGCCTTGTGGTGCAAAAAGCAGAAGGCAAGCTGTTTGTCCCACCCAGGGCATGCATTTCGACCACATGCATGGGCATACTATCAAATTATGATAATTTTGACTGTATGTGTGTAGTGTTTGCACACCAGCTAAAGGTATGGGGGCTCGGTGTGTCACCAAGTCCCCTCAGCACTCCCGTGCCTCATGCAGTGAATGGCAACATACACCAAAGGACTTCCTCCAGCCCCTCACCCCTCAGTACAGCCCACGGGTTTCTCTGCTGCTCTCGCAGCTCCCTTTTCCAAGAGGACTTGCGGTGCTAGCAGCTCCTCTGGCATGCACTAGCATGGCAGCTATGTTATTTTAAGCTCCAAAGTGTTATTGCAACACAGAGTTTCCAGATGCAAGGATTCAAAAGTACTGTGGTACCAAAAGTGTGGACATGCATGTGTGTATAGACAGGTGTGTATCGTTGTATGTGGCATTATACGTTTTTATATCCAATAGATACACACATATTTGTTTTACATATCTATACTCCAATATATAATGCTTTTAAAATGTATATGTACCTATTAGATGTGCAAAACATGCCAGGTATTTGTTAAGGGCTAAGTCCTCAGATGGTGCATTTGATTCTAGTTTATATTTTCATTTCATTTTACTTCTTATGTGAGCTGTAACCTGTTTATTTAGGACTTTCAAATATGTAGCTATATATAACTGTGATTGCTGAAATGAGTGTAAACATCATTAAAAAATATATCTTCTTGTGCGAGCTCTGTAACTGTCACAGTCATAAATACACAAATGGGGATGATGATCAATCATGGGTGTACTACAAAAAATATTTATTTATACAGATATGAGAAACACTGACTTGCCCAGAAGTATGTGAAGCTCATCATGGCGAGTGCATCTCATATAAGCCGAAGACTGAAAAGTGATTTTTTATAAAACCATTTTGGAGGACTCCAAAATTCCTAAAAAATTCTCATCACATTTGAAACCTAAGACCTCAGAAACAGAAGGAGCAGAAGGAAAGTGGTGTAGAAGGAGCAACAATGTGCACCCTATTTGGGGGCCAAGTTGGGTTTGGTTTTGGTACCCGTGTTTTGCCTGGATTGCCGGTGTCAGTTCCAAAGTGTGTTAAGAAACACAGGGAAAACCTTGTCTCTCTCTGGCATGTATGATGAGACCAGCCTGTGATTGATACCGCATCCACCCACTTGTGATACCTTCAGTTCTCACGTAGTGCCCGTTACTGGGTGGTGTAGTTGTACCATAGCCTCTCACGCAGCCTGATTTTCAGCATCTGGCACTGATTTGCTGAGGGTTTCCCAGCTGTTCATGCCTCAGGACAGGGGGCAGCCTGCAGCCAGGGTGACTCTTGGGCTGTGGACTGGGAGGTGGGGATGCAGACTTGACCCCATGCAAGAAGGGGAGCCTGAGCCACAGGGGATTTACTTTCAGCCATACAGGCAGAGCAGAGAATTAAACCCCACAGGCATTGTTAAAACCAAAAGTCTAAACCTTCTGAACTGCCACAAAACCCATGATTGTTCAGATCCTGGCGAAATGGTGAAAACTGGCATGAAACCCACCAGTTGCACCAGAGCTCCGCTGATCTGCATCAAGAGAGGACATGGAGCAGTGAAAGAGGACAGGTTCATAGCATATGTAATGGAGTATACCTCATCCTCCCCCCCAGCTAGCATTTATCAGGTTCAGTAAGGCTGTAATGCTACATATTAGAGGATGTCCAGCATGATCTATGGAGTGCTTTAAATTGCATCAGACTTAGGGTGGCCTCTCACATTGCCCTGAATGGGGAAACTCAATAATTCTGAGCCACCATAGCTCTGAAAAATTGTGCCCGTAAATCTCTTTCTCATCTATCTCCTCACATTTCCAAGGATGATTGTGGTGCGGCTGCATTGAATGCGCACCCTGCAAAGTGTGTGGTTCAAAGAAGCAGACTTTGTTTTTCAAATGCGGTAGATAAGCGTTTCAGTTCACCTTTAAGGAACATGCTCCATTTCACCAATCTGTTTTTCTGGTAGTACATCTGTTAGAGAGAAAAAGGCATATGGGTTTGCTCTGAGGAAAAGCAAACTACTTTTGGTAAGATCAGGTCCCTGAGCCCAATAGCACCAATTCTTTCCCACATGAGGTGAAATCCAACCCAGCAGCGAGGAAGAGCAGAAGTCCTATGCACTACTTCGGCCCTATTTAAACTCTAGTGTGGGAAGGGGCAGGAGGAAGAGGAGGGAACCGTATGTCAGCTGTCTGTAAAAGTATCAAATTAAGCTGATAAGTAATCTTTGCTCAGTGAGGAGTATGCAGTTGGTCTTAATTAGCCTCCTTTCAAGATTAGGCACAAGAATGAAGAATTGCAGGGCTTGGCAGTTTATTTGCTGATCGTTCCCTGGTCATGTTTTCCAGACTTTTTATGGGGGGTAGGACAAGTATTCTCCATTTCACATAGCTGAGGTAGTATTTTCCCGGAACAGGGAAGATATGGATTAACATAAATTAGAAGGGGAAAAAACTCCAACAAAAACCCAAACCCACCAAAACAAAACCAAACCACAGCCTCTGCAGCTCTGGAAAGGGTTCTGGTGTACAAAGGGTAAAAAATAGCTTCCCATGATTCCAACAAGTCGTAGTTGCAGTCCTGCTGCCCTCGGCCCCCTGACATCACCCTGTGCCAGTGGCCCTGCCAAAATCAATGGCACAGTTTAAGGATTAGGACGCTCTGATCAGCAATGCCCTTAAATATGCACTCAAACATCCAAACAATCCCTTTGAATTCAATGACTGTACTCATGGAGTTAAAAATAAGCCTGCTAAGTGCCTTCATCAGATCAAGGTCTAATTATTTACTTTACGTGAGTAGTTCCAGAGGAACTCAGGTCTTCGCTGTTTGGGTTAGTAAACTTAAGAAAAATAGCCTACACTTCTGATTTAAATAGTGGCAAAATGAAGCATACTTTGAAGAGGCAAGTGCTCTTAAAATCTTTTTGTGTAATGAAACCTATGTCAAACAGATTAGAATAAAAAAGCAGAGGTAGATTTCCTAAAAAAATTAATCTTCCGTAGACAAAAAAATTTGCCAGAGATCTTATGGATGCTTTAAAGCGATGTCTTTAGAAAAGGTTTGTCTTTTGGGGCTTTTATTTGCAAAGCATTTTTGAAAGTTAGTTGCTGCTTCTGGATGGATTTGAGATGGAGTTTCAATAAGGGGAAAGCTTAGATGAATAAAAACCAAAATGCAGAGTCCCCACATTAATTTCTGAATATTGCTTCTGCCGTCTAAGGACAATTTGTCCCCATGCATGAATCCTCTTGAAAGCCTTATGTTGCATATTGTGTCCCCAAAATAGGCTTTAACTAAAGCGAGCTTTAAGGTGTACCATGCTTTAATACTCCCCCATTGCATCTGGTCACCTCTGGCACAAGCTGGCAATCCTGGCAGTGAAAACTCTTAGCTGAACAAGTGGGTTAAAATGGCTCTTTGACTGGTTAGATCAAGATCCCTGAGTCTGGTCCTGGGTGGATGTTTTCCAGAATCTCTTGCAGCCTGCAAAATCTGAGGAGAAAACCTACTGAAGGGTCAAGCTCCTCCAGGAGCTCCAGTAGTGCTTGCTTCTGTTTGAACTGGAAATGCGTAAGAACAGGGTCTTTCCTAATGAATGGTGCTTCCAGCAATGCTCCCAAGCATGTGCCTGAAAGGGAAGGGTGGAGGCAAGAGTGAAATGTCTTTAAAAGTTAATGAAATCTTTCATTTCAGTAATTGAGATGAGTGTTTGATTTTTGTTTGATTCTTTCCTAGCTGAAGGCTCTCAATCAGAGCCAGTTTGTCCCATTCTCATGCATCAAGGCCAGGATTCATCTCATGGCACATGAGGTGCATGGTTTCCAGCAGCTGGGGTGAAACACAGGCTCTCCCAAGCGTGATTCACACTGTAGGTGGGCTGAGTTGCCCTCAGGACGTACCTGTCTCTCTCTGCCTTGACTATAACGGGAACCAAGTTCTGACAGCACTCCAAACTTAGACACCGCAACTACGTGTCTACAGCACGATAGGATGAATCTGGGTTTATACATATTTTTTCCTCCCTCCAGGTAAAATTTCACTTTGCATTGACCTTCTGCACTGTTCCTCTCTCAAAGGCAGTCTCCAGGGGAGCATCAGGGCTCACAGAGCAAATGGGCACTGTGTTGACCTTGCAGACTTTCGGCATTGATGTCCTTCCCTTGGGTGTTTTGGAGGTGTCTTCCAGGGTTTGCATCCTTTCCACGAGATGTTGCCGATATTAATATTCCTGATCATAAACTCCAGAGAACCAAAAGCAAAGTGCTCTCACTCTGAGAATAGCTCCAGTGCTAAATATAGGGGATTTTTATGAATCTATTTGCCAGTTCCATTAGTCAGGGCAGAAATACATTATTGTAAGATGTCTAAGCATTTTGTCATTGCTCACTGGCTGTATCAAAACGTAGCCTAAGCAGTTATCACTGTATTTCTGATTAATATTATAAAAACTATCAGCTAATCACAGAGTCAGCAGTGAAAACTGCTCTAATCATTATCTTTCTGGCAAAGTAACTTCCCCGTTATTTGTTGTATACCGCAGATTTGGCGGGCGGGGGTTCTTTTTTCTTCTAACGTTAAATGTGAGATTTTATCCTCAAAGGAGTGATTATCTCAGAGCAAAATTGGCAAGGTTAAACACTATCTATAAAAAAACATTCAGCAGTGTGCCATGAAATGAATTACATAATATATCAGTCATCTACCTGGCTTTTGAAAGAGTACGAATATGTGTTTGTTCAGTCTGGGTGAGTATTTTATATTAGGCTTCTTTTTCCATGAAGGTAAAAATGACCTTGGTTATTAGAAAGCCAAGATATATTGAACCGGGTAGAATCAACACAGTTCCATTTCATTTAGTCCCCACTAAAATTGAAAGAAGAGAAAATATAGATTGAATTTATTTTACTATATATTGCCTCATTTGAACTTTAGTAAAGCATTAGCCACTAAGGAAAACCCTTCTTCCACCTCCCTTCCATAATCTCTTACAGATGGCATGTTAAGGAAATTGCCTTGACTTTATTGATTCTTTGCTATGAGGTTCAGCTAGCAGCCGGTGTGTTACTGGGGAAATGTATGCTGTACTATAGTTACAGGAAGGTAGCACATTGACCCGGCAGCTGTGTGTACCTACACAAAAAAGTCCCTGACACTTTAAAATCACAAATTGGTATTTTTTTTCTCTTAGACATTAGTAGGTCTTGTCTTTAGAACCCCATTTTAAAAAGCTGTATCGTACCAATCTGAGTATTTTAACAGAATGAAGGAAAACAGTATCCTGCCAAGATGGAAGGGCACAGGCTGAAAACTAGCTGCTATATTCTGCCAGGTCACCGTAATTTTCTATTAGTTTCTTTCCAGAAATACTTCCCTTACAATTATCATAAAATGACCAGTGTGTGACGCTGCATGCTACTGGCCTCTCACAGTTCAGTCGTTCATCAGGTGGAACTTCAGACATCTCCAAATTTAAATTTCCTGTCAACGTGAAGGGATCAGTGTGCACTCTTTCTTCTCTTTATTTTGATTTTAAGATTAATTGGAGTCTTAAAAAATCTGGGAAGCATTTTCATCTGGCATGAACCAGTCTAGCTCTAGTGGAGTCCACAGAGGTACACCCATTTCTACCAGCTTAGCAGCTGGTCCTCTGCATGTGAAAATCTACATTAGCACCTATTTTATAGGTGATAATTGCTGCCTAAGTACTGCAAACCCAGGATATTAGCACTAGTTCTGAGAAACTTCACAGTGGGTCAAATTCATCCCAAGGCTGAGGAGCTGGTGGCACCTCTTCCAACAGATTTCATCTCCCACGGTTTTCCTCAGCTTCAGCACTCCCCTCCCTTCTTTGTCTCCTCTCCATAATGTTCCTCTTCCTGCTTCCTGAGGGGCTGCAGGCTGCATTGCAGAAGATGAAATCCCAGCTGGGAGACTAATGACAGAGCAGAAGGAAAGCATGAAGCACCACAACACTTTTGGGAATCAGCACAAATCGTTTGCCTTCTTTTGGCCAAAATATTTCAGACAGGGTTGGGGTTTTTTTTGTAAAGTTGTGAGAAGTTTAGAATCACCTACAATAACTTTTTCTATGTAATATAACCTTATTCTTCTGCCAGCTGCATAATCTCCTTTTGAAATATGCTTAAAATATTGCTGACCCTCATGGTATCACAGTGTCCCCCACAATATTCGCTCCTAGAAACACCCGATCATGAGAAATGTCAGTTCCCATTTAAAAAAACACATTGTTATCCTTTGCGACTGGAGGGCTCAAAGGCCCAAATCTCCCACCTTCCTTCTGATTTATGCTGCTTCTGCTTCTCTATAATACATTCACTTTTAAGCTAAGTTCATCTTGTGGGTACTTATTTTAGCTCCTAGTCTTTTGGCACTTTCGCATAACAGCACCGTGCCCAAACTTTCAGAAGGATGCTTAATTGGGATTGATACGGTGCATGGGGCTGGTAGTGAGATGGGCTGTGGGAGAATGGGGAGGCAACAGACTATGTGAGCCACACTCCTTGATGTTGGTTGTCTGATATTTGTCATATCCTGTTTTGGGGTCTGAACTTACTCCCTGGGTGGATTTCAGTGGGATAGATTACAGTTCAACATCGCACAGGTATACTTGTATTTAACATGTCTCTGCAAAATAAATATACTGGTGGTATAAAATCTCCTAAGTGCCTGATAGGAAATTCTTCCATTCATCAGTCAAATTATGCTACTCATAAGAAGCATGGCCAACCTAGCTACCGTCAGGGCCAAATTCAAAGGCAGTATATACAGCAATGTAGTTCAGACCTCTTGGCCTCATCCCTCACCTCTGCTGCAGAGCAAAGCACTGCAAATCTCACTAGCCCTAGCAGGGATGGGCTTCCCATTTTGTATATAAAGCCATTTTAACCCCCATTAATTCTCTCCATCATGCACTAGGTCGAGGCTGAGAAAAAATTTTGCATCCATTTGATCAGGTGCTCCCTCGCTGCTCCAAGGCAAATCTTGGGTAGTTCCCAAGCACAATCTGTACTGTGTGACCTTCAGCCGTACCTGAAGTTTAAGTCCCCAGAGAACTTTTGTTGGCTCTGCTGATTTCACTAGCAAAATCCAAGACAAGAAGGAAAACCTTCAAGGCCAGTATGTGTCTCTTTTCAGTCAGTGACTTCCTTTCCTTTCTACCTCCCTTCCATCTTTGCTCTCCCCAATTGCTCTAGGGTTTGAGCACCTCACACCGGTGCAGGTTTCTCTTCATCCCTTCCCACTGAGCAAAATGTCATTGCTTTAATTCTGCTTGTTGAGGAACTGATCTACAGAGACATTAAAAAACTCCCTGCAAGCCCTATAATAAGTCAGTAGCAGGGCAGGTATTCTCCAAGGCCCCAGCCTGCAGACTCAGCTCCCGCGCTGTCCCTTCCTCCCCTCCTCTCCCCTACACCACACTTCTCACCACCGCTAGCTGCATACAGCCCTACCAGCCTGCTCCGCCAAAGCTTCGCGTCGCTGAAATTGCTGCATATGAAGGCATACCCCAATGAATTCCCTTTTTCCTCTGCCTGCACAAACAGGAGTCTCACCATGCCATTATAAAAGAAAGGATTATTTTAAAACACCTTTTAAAGCTGCTTTGGACAATGCGATGCAGCCTGGAGATGGGAAACGGATTCACAATTTGGTCACCTGGTGTACCCTGGCGCTGCGGCCGCTGTGGCACTGTCATGTCACCTTACTGCGAGACCTCTGCAGTACCTCTCTGCCCAAGCAGACGAGTGCCAGATAGCAGGAGGCTGGTTAGCTCTCCTTAAAGTCCATTTTGCCTTCCACTGTTACTTTAACACTGCCTATTTGTGATGTTTAAACAAGAAGTGACATTGCACCCAAACTCTCCTCACATGGCTTCGTTCCCCTCCTTCCCCAAACCCCGGATGACTTTGAAGAACATGGAACCCAACTACGAGAGCCGGGCCTGCTGCAGGCTGCGATATTCATGCGGCATTAGATCACATTAACGTTAGGTATAATCCAGTGCAAATCCTCTTAGTGTCACTGGCACTGTAAGGGTTGTTATAATTGCTCATAGCTTAAAACAATTTTGCAGCTTTTCTTCACCTCCACGAGCCGGTTCCAATTAGAGGAAGGGAACTTTCCGAACCTGCAGAGTTTCTATTCAGGACACAGCCCCATCCTGACAACACGCTGCCAGCCCTGCCGAGCAGCCGGGAAAATGTCCACCGTATTACAGAGACGTGACAAAAACAGAGGGAGAAGAGGAACATGTGTGCTCCAGTTTCTTTCAAAGTCTTTTGGAAGCACCTCCTTGAGTGATGGTTTTGTTCTGCTTGACACCGCGTTCCCAGGGCCGCACAGCCTCCTTCTGCGCTGCCCATTTTTCAAATAAAGTCCCCGTTTCAGAAAGTTAGAGGGAAGGGAGAGTGGAGGAAGGAGAACAAATGAAGCGTCAGCGAGGCTGCAAATGTGCCTTTGGCTGCTGGGGAGGCAGTGAGGACAGCCCCCATCACACAAAGGCAGAGGCGTGTGGGGTGGAGGAGACCATGCTCAGCCACAGCCGATGGCAGGCAGCTGGGCCTGGCCCCTCCGTGTGGCCGGAGCAATGTAGCTCTGGGCTTGCGCTCCCTGTGCAGCGGGGCCATGCCGGGTGTCCCTAGGGTGAACCAGGCACTGGGGCACCCTGTGGCCAGGAAGGTGGTTGTGCATGTGATGTACACGCTGGGCAGCAAAGCCACAATGACTGGGACAGACATTTGCCCCCTCAGCCCTGCTGGCAACGCACCCCTCCATCCCACGCCTCCTGTCCCCAGTGGCCACAAGCACACATCCCCTGCGTGCACGGGCAAGTGGTGGCAGGAGCAGGGTGGGTTGCCTGCTCTGTGCTTGCAAGAAACCAGCTGCCTGGGCATTGTAAACAAAACGGTGCTCCCCATCAGGCTCTCTGATGCCATCCATGTTTTCCCAGGAGTGAACGGATACCAGCACCGGCTTTATGCTGAAGGACCAGGCAGTCAGAGAGAGCACCTGCAATATCTGGGTCTGCCTCCAGGATAACAAGGGAAACCTTCTGTTGCCACGTCCTTGTTTTGCAAGGGATTCAGCCTAACACGCTGTAAAAAATGTTGGCAGAAGGAATGACCATAAATGTGACCACAGCACTGGCCAGATAACACACTGTCAGAGAGTTCAATTCAAGGCCAGCTTGCAGTAGAAAGCTAGAAGTACATGGGAGCTGAAGCTTTATTCCAGGCTTAAGGGGTGATGTTTGAAATGGAGGTGCCTTCTGAGAGTATGGAAAACAACAATGTGCCAGGATAGCAGCTGGTGATTAAATTACACCCAGGAGTGGGAACCAATATAGCAGGCAAAGAAGAAAAGTCTGTGTCCTCCAATGCTTTCCCCCTTCTTGCTGCAAGCATGTACTCTCTCTCTGCCTTGCCTGTCTGAACTAGCTCTGCACCACTTCAATTCACTAACCCAGTAAAAGAAGGTTTCTGTCAACTAAGTGAGCTGATTCGGTTTGGTGAAAGGTCCAGTGATCCTGGGACTAGGGGGACGGAGGGGCTCGTGCACTTGGCAGCAGTGGTAGGCAGGGTGAGGAAGATAGACCATGGAGCAAAACTCCCCCTCCAGCAGAAGCAAGGGCTTAGAGCGGCTTGGCCACATACACAGGGCAAACAATGCACCAGTGAGCAGGTACAAAGTAAACAAATAAAGACTAAGGGGTGTGAGATCCAAGAATAAGACAAAGATTTTTGCTTTCTTTTCTTCCTTCCTTCCTTCCTCCCTAATCCGCCCACCCGTAATAACAGAAACACGTAGGAGGAAATTAGTTTCAGGAACCGGGTCTGGAGAGGAACGCACACTCCTTGCTCCCTCCTGTTATGCTTGGCTCGAATCAGACGGACACACCTGGCCTTCCAAACAGGCACTATTTATACACCTCCTTCCCCACGGTGGTGTGATCCTCTCCCCACTTCTTCCCTGCTTTGTCTGCTGGCAGTCCGCCAGGGCATGGTGGACAAGAGACCCCGATGTCGTCTGGTGCAGGCAGCGGCTGGCCTCAGAGACGCCACTTTCTGCTGCCATCACACTGAGTAGCCAATCCATCATCTCCCACCGCTAATTTCATCTTTCCTCCTCCAGCCTTGCTTGGTGCACAGATGTGGCCGATGTAGCTAAGCTGCATGTTCCTTCCCCTTCCTCAACTGCCTCGAGAGCACGGGAAGGGACTGGTTTTGTGGGTGGTCGCTGATTGCAGCAGGTGTCCCAAAGCTCCTCTTCCCCTAGCTCCCTGGGTTTGGGGGTCCTCCCCAGCCCACAGCACCTTTCACTCTCAGGTGACTTATAGCCAAGGTAAACCTCCCCAGATGAGGATATTTTGGGGGTATCATGCTGATTTCAATGCTGTGCAGCAAAGATGGAGCAGGTAACTCCATGCAAGAAAAAGAGAGAGTTAGACCTGGAAATACAGCTAAAAGTAGACTATGGGGCAGAAGAAAAACAAATCCATAAGCATGGTCAGCTTAATTTCTCCCTGCAAAATAAACTGGCCAAGTGGAAGTAAAACCTAATTCACCTATACCACTAAATCTACTTTCCTGATGTTAACGCAAGCCAGGCATAGAGATTTTTTTGTGACCAGCAACTGCAGTGAAGACATTCATCAAGAAATTGAGCCAGGCCACCTTATCGACAGTGTACCCTGTGCTCAGCTTCTCTAAGACTTCAGAGAAAAGGTGGCTAAAGCTGGTTCAGCCTCTGCATTGCAGCTGGTCCAGAATCAGGACCTAGCTGGTGGATCTGCAAATCCTGCTTGATACAGCAACCAAGGAAATTACCATGGGGGAAATTAAGAGTGTAAACGTGCAGAGCCAGCAGCTAGTCAGCAATATGTGCCTGTTCCTACCCTCTGCTACCTGCAAGGTGACCTCCCCATCAGTGTAGGAGAGCAGTTCAGTTTAATAAACCAAACCGGATGTTTCAATCACCTTGCCTTCTTCTTGCAGTGATAGCTGGCACTAAAATGAAGGTATAAAGAATAAGTCAGTAAATTAAAATGACCCAGCTCTATGATGTTGAGAAAATGTGCAGAGGAGCTCTGACTTGCTAAGATACAGACCGCCCTCAGCTCCCAGTAGCCTCTGTGGGGCCTGAAAGTATGTCATGATAGACAACAAATTACTGGCTTTTTTTGCACATCTCTGGAGATTTTCCAAGAATTCCTGCAGGACTTTGTTGACTTTGCAACAGAAAAGTTCACTGTTCGGGAAAACAGTGATTCGTTCTGGGAAGAGTTTGTTTTCATAAGATCCATTAGTAAGGGGGAAGGGAGGCTGAAGATGCCTGTGTAGGGAGACGCATACTTGCGTTTGCACCATGTCTGTTTACACGCACAGAGTGCCAAGCAACATCGTCCTCATATTCTGCAACTGAATCTTTTCCTCATGAAATGCATCCTTCCCTCTCAGCTCCCAGCATATCCCCAGCCATGGGGCATTGGATGATGTTTGCCCAGAGGATGCTCCCTCCCCTGGTTCCTCAGAGTCTCGGCTCTGTCCTCAGCCCCTTTCATCTTATTTTACACAAGGCAAAGTCACACGCTGAAAACATTTTTTTTTAAGCGGCTCTGTCATATGTACGAAAACAGACATGCTGATAAATGAGGAATGATCCTTTCCCTGTGATGTCACAGCAACTTGCATTCCAATTCATTTGATAGAAACAAATGTGTTTAAACTTCCACAAATGGGAGAAGGCTGCCTCTGAAATTATTTCCATTTTCAAGGTCAGTAAGCAAAGAGTCGGTCCATGTTCCTTGGAGACAGCCTCCAATCAGAGGGAATGGTTCCCCCGTCAGCCAGCTGTTATCTGCATAGTCCTCCTCTGCTATTTGATGTGCCACGGGCTTCTTGTCACTTGACTGTGAGATATTTTCATCATTCCTCTAGCTGACACCCTTCGCGTTCCCTCTTCCCTGGTGCAGAAATCCCCACATCTAATAGCAGCAAGGAGTTAGGATGCGTCTAAGCCAGCTCAGGCTCTTTCTCATACTGTTACCACAATGTCATTTTTCCAGGACACATTTCATATACATCTTACGACCTCTTTAGCACCCTTCCTGGCAAATAAATACATTGATTTTAATAGCCGCTTGAATTCGACCCAGAGGAGAGTGATTAGGTTCTTAATGAGCTATGCAGTGCACATTCTCTATTGGCTAAATATTGAGGTGCTTACTCAGGCAATTTGCCACAGAGGCTGAGGCTGTGTAAAACACTTCCAGATGTGGCCCCTTCAAATTAACTAAAAGGCTGAGCATCATTCATTTCGGCACCAAGAAAGGAATACCGACATAGCTCGCTGACTGATTCGCAGCCTCAGATCTTCCCTTCCCTTACCCCTCCTGCTTTAATTGTGAAGGGAAAGGTGAGGAAGCACGGACAAGGAAGCCTGTATGATGTTCCCCCAGCTGCCAGTGTCTCCCTCAGCTTAACTCCAAGCAGCCCTGGAGGAGATATGAAGTAGTTTCAAGGAAGGAAATATCTCCCCGTGCATCCTTTGGAAAACCCCAGAGTGAGCAGTCTGCCCACGCCAGCCCATCCTGAGGAGAGTTGCAGAGCACCTTCTTGGCTGGGAACCAAAAGCAGCGTGAACACCCTGTCCCTGCTGTGGAGTAGCATGTGTGTGGGGGTGTGTGTGTGTAGGTTAGCACATGGATCCCATGAGGATGAGGCTGTAACTTCCCATGGATTTCTCAATGCCTGCAGTGCTTTGCTATTCTCTTGTTTCCTCTGTCACAGCAAAGATAGCCTTGGCTTCCCAAGGAGAAGAGGATGGTCAGTGACAAGCATGCCTGGGATGAACCTTAGACTGACTTCATCTCTCCCCACAGGAATATTCCTCTCCCACTTTGTGTCAGTGACACAAAAGCTGCCAGACATCCAGTCTCAGCTTCTTCCATAGCCAGTGGTGGGAGGTGACAATTTCAGGGTACAGTTTAGCCTCCCTGCCATCCTTTTAATTGCCTGCCTTGTAACATGATGGATTGACCCCAGGAGAACCCTTCCTCTCCCTTCATCGGTTATAAAGGGAGGCTACAGAAGCAGTGTAGAATAGCAGAGGAATGGAACACCTCTCCTGTGAAGAAAGGCTGAGAGACTTGGGGTTATTCAGCCTGGAGAAGACTCCAGGGAGACCTTCCTGTGGCCTTCCATCACTTAAAGGAGGCTTATAAGAAAGGAGGAGACAGACTTTTTAGTAGACCCTGAAGGGATAGGGCAAGGGGTATGGTTTCAAACTAAAAGAAGGTAGATTGAGACTAGATTTAAGGAAGAAATTTCTTAAAATGAGGGTGGTAAAACACTGGAACAGGTAGCCCAGGGAGGTGGTAGATGCTCCATCCCTGGCCTGCTACATCTCACTCCTGCTACGCTTACACAACAATTGTTTTAATATTGATAGAGACTAAGGAGAAATTATTTCTCTTAAGTTTAGATCACATCATATTTCTATTAATGTCATAATGTATTTCTGCATTATATATAGCTGCATGCATAGCATGCGCATATAGCAGAAGTAACTTCTCTATACATCATAACTCTACGTGTGATATAAACATGACAGATGTACTATAAAACAGTACAAAATATTCCGCATACTATTCTGTAGTACACTGTGTATCAGTTTAACACCATATAGAGCTTATGTTTTATTTTCAGATGTAGCAAGATGTAATCTTTCACAGTTCATACAAATAAGAGTTACAGGAAAGAAAATTGTGAATAAAGAGGACAAACACACTGTCCTGCATGACATCTTTGTCTCTAAAGTGGAGAGACATGGATCTGACGGATGGACCACTCACTGGATAAGGAATTGGCTGGATGGCTGCACTCGAAGAATTGTGGTCAACAGTCAATGTCCAAGTGGACATCGGTGACAAGTGCCGTTCCTCAGGGGTCGGTGCTGAGACCAGCACTGTTTAACATCTTTGTCAGTGACACGGACAATGGGATTGAGCGCACCATCAGCAAGTTTGCCGACAACACCAAGTTGTGTGGTGCAGTTGACACGCTGGAGGGAAGGGATGCCATCCAGAGGGACCTTGGCAGGCTTGAGAGGTGGGCTCGTGCAAATGACATGAAGTTCAACAAGGCCAAGTGCAAGGTCCTGCACATGGGTCGATGCAATCCCAAGCACAACTACAGGCTGGGTGGAGAATGGATTGAGAGCAGCCCTGAGGAGAAGGACTTGGGGGTGCTGGTTGATGAAAAACTCAACATGAGCCGGCAGTGTGTGCTGGCAGCCCAGAAAGCCAACCATGTCCTGGGCTGTATCAGAAATAGTGTGGCCAGCAGGTCGAGGGAGGTGATTCTCCCCCTCTACTCTGCTCTCATGAGACCCCATCTGGAGTACTGCGTCCATCTCTAGAGTCCTCAGTAAGGAAAGACAGAGCTGCTGGAGCAAGTCCAGAGGTGGCCACAAAGTTGATCAGAGTGCTGGAGCACCACTCTTATGAAGAAAGGCTGAGGGAGCTGAGGTTGTTCAGCCTGAAGAAGAGAAGGCTCCAGGGAGACCTAATCACAGCCTTCTAATACTTAAAGGAGGCCTACAGGAAAGCTGGAGAGGGGCTGTTTATCAGGGAGTGAAGTGACAGGACAAGGGGCAATGGGTTTAAACTAAAAGAGGGGGGATTTAGATTGGACATAGGGAAGAAATTCTTCCCTGTGAGGGTGGTGAGGCCCTGGCACAGGTTGCCCAGCGAAGCTGTGGAGGCCCCATCCCTGGCAGTGTTCAAGGCCAGGTTGGATGGGGCTTTGGGCAGCCTGATCTAGTGTAGGGTGTCCCTGCCCATGACAGGGGGGTTGGAACTAGATGTTCCTTGTGGTCCCTTCCAACCCAAACCATTCTATGATTCTATGATTCTATGATAACATTCAGTAGTATGGACATAGACATTTGAGAGAATTACCTGTACAAAGTGTTGTTTACTTATGTCACCAAAGGCAAGGCAGATGCAAGCACATTTTAAAACAGTGGTTTGAGGGAACTTTTGCTAGGCAGAATCTGGTTTACATAGGCAAATACCTTTGCAGATTCTTTTATGAATTTCAAAAGGAAATTAGAATAGAATCTACTCTATGATTCTATAGGACATTGCAAAGCACACAGGGTCCACATCTGTGACCCAGCTGCAGCACTGAAACCATATTCAGGTGTTGGCTCTCTGCTGATCATGCCAAGGTGGCCTCACCAGCTGGTCTGCACACTCCTTGAAGCCAATGGGAGCTATATACATACAGCAGTCCTGACACTGGCCGTCTAGGGAATGCACAAGAAACTAAAAGAGTTATTAATGTATTGTAATGCAACTGGGGCCACAAGCGTTACTGTAGTAGCAGTGATCTTAATAATTATTAATAATGTTCCAAAGAGAAAAAGGGAGAGAGAAAACTTTCTCCTGTCTGTTTCTTTCGCTGAACAGGAAGCCATAGCTGGTCTAAAAAGTGATGAAGAGACTGGTTTGGCTTATCCCTTGAATGTTGCCTCTTCCAAAGAATGACTGCAAAGTCAGAGGTGTGCATTGCAACTTGTTGTCATAACAAAACAACACCAGTTTCCTCACGTACTCCTTTTCCTCTGTTATTTAACCACTTTGACCAAATCCTGTGTTACTGAAAATTCAGATGAGTTCTGGTCAAATAGTAAAAACAAATAAATGGGTATATAAATACTGCTGTGAGTAAGGAACTAAATTTATCCCTCTTGAATTTCTAGGAAGTCATGTTTATCACTGTTTTTGAATGCTCAGAAACCTGTTAGCTTTGATGGGAATGTTCACGAATCCTGATCAACTTGTTGATTTTTGCAGAAACGCCTGTTGTGTTGGGTGATTAAACACATTCTTAAAGTGCTCAGTCAACCATCCACTACCAAAACCAGGACTCTGTGGCTTGTATGGTCACTCATGGGCTAAGACTAAGGGTAGCACACTTTAGCTCAGCTGTGGAGGGTTTGATGCAAGTGCTCTGCTGAGGACTTGAAGCATATAAGCTATGTCTTTGGTTGTTATTGGTGCAACGCCAGTTGCCTCAGCTGCTATGGATGCAATAGCAATGTAAACAGTGACAGTTCAAACAAGTGGAGGAATTAATCCAGCTTGTCGCATGACTGAAATCATGACTGGCTCACAAATGATTCATGTGCCAAAATGGCTAAATTCACACTGAACCTTAACTAAAATAATCAGCATTGCTAGAATTCAAACTGAGTTCCTGCTTTTCAGACTCCTGCAACAAATTAGCCCCCTTCTTCTGCCTCAAAAACACCTATCTATTTCCATGATTTTTCATTTTAAAGTTTGACTAAGGAGCTAATGTGACTTCAGGAAAAAGACGGAGAATATATTGTTATTCCTGGTTTTCTCTAGAAAAAATTCTGAGGGTCATTGCAGCTTTAATTCAGAATTGTATTGACTGATTTCTTTCTGCATCCTAAGGAGTTGCTAAGCAACATGGATTCTCTCTCGACATGCATTTGTCAAGACAGAAAAAAGTGGGAAGAAATAGAAAAAGATTCACCTTCTCTGATATATCTACCAAGCCACAGAGTATCACTTATTTCAGTCTCATCTAAAGTTATACTATTGATATATTATTCACTTTCTCAGTGCTGTGGCTCATTCTAGAGTCTAAGTTCAAAACCAGTGAAGGTCTCATTTTTGCTCTCATTGATAAGGCACCGTTGGATGACGGCTTTCACCCATGAATCCACCCTTAGCCAATGGCTCAAAAATCTGCCTGCTGCCTATTGTGCCAAATTCTTATGTTCTTCTTCTCATGAGGAGCAAAGGTTTGGGGAATGAGGACTCTTCTCTCCTCAGCCTGCAGTTCTCATCTGAGGTTTTTAGAAAAGACGAGTCATTCTGGGCAATCAGTGCAGCCTGCATGCTATCATTTGGGCCTTACAGAAACCACACTTATGGCTTGTGGGCCACTGCAGTAATGTGATCAATCAGAGAGGGTATGGCAATGCTGTGGTGATTACCATGGTATGCACCATAGCCTATATATTCAGCACAGGCAGACTATGGTTTCGTGGTAATGCTGCTTAAAATGTCTGTCAGAAGCCTGCATGTGGTCACCAAGCATATTTTAAAACACAGAAATTCCGTTTTAACATCTAACACACCCTCCAAGAAAGTGACCACCAAAGTTTATGGATTTTCTTCTTTTCTTTGCTCTTTGGCAAAATGATTCTTTGCTGGGTGGTTCCCCATTAACACTGCAGGTTTTGTGTCCATCTCTCCTCAGAAAGGAGAACTGGTATTTGCCACCTAGTTAGTAATGCTCCTGCTCTCCCACAGTTCTACTGCAATTAGATTTGTACAAGCAATAAAGATATACTTTTTTTGTTGTTGTTGCTGAAAGATTCAGACATAACTTAGAATACAGAGAGGTGAAACCAGATTTTGCAGTCCACTGCACTAAGGAAAACTAAAAGAAGATCTATTGACCTTAATGTCTTGATGCTGTGTATAGTCAATGAAGTAATTCCTGATTCACTATGGCATAACTGAGAACAGATTTTGGACCTCTTTGCTGCACTTAAAAGCCAGAATTTTTGCCCTCAGAAACATCTATTTGTAACTTCAATTGACAACATGTATCTGAGGGCTCTCAAACTGGAGAGCAGAGAAGTGTTATTGATTGACTTTCCTCCTGCTGTTCATAAAGTATGGTAAGTTCTGCTTCTCCCAAACAGCCTTTTGAGGGCCAAAGCCAGCAACTCCATTTGCTCATTCTGAAAGAAAAATCACAGTAAATTTGTATAGAAAATTGTAAAACTGCTTGTATTGCAGAAACATTGTCAGATAAACGGACGTGGCCCACTGAGTTTTGTGTAGCAGTTTAACTGCAAGATCTTGGGTATAGCTTCAGAAATGCATTCATATTTTTAATTTGATTAATTTTTGATAGCTCTCAATATCCATTTCCTGTTACTATTCTCACAGAGTTTTACTGTCAGAAACGTTGATAAAAAACATTGGGTTTAATTATATACTGGGAGGATGGTGGTATATATAATGTATGATCACAAAAATGTACACCAAGACACTAACTGTAGAAATTAACCTAAAGCAAATCAGAAAAGGGAAACATTACGTGTTACCCCAATATCAGGATCGAAGGAACTTGAAGTGCATCTACCACCCTGCCCCACGGTGTGGTGGATGAGACACAGATGCAGTTCAGTGAGTACTTCCAAGGTCTTTGGAATTCTTCAAGGTGCAGGAAACCTTCCCAAATCCCTCAGTCTCAGTTCAAGGACTGTAGATAGATTGAATGGGTGCATAGTCCAAATGCGATCATTCTGCACATCAAGAAATTCCACCCCCAATCAATAAATAACAGAACTTTTCAGATCTGAAAATTTTAATACAATTTCTACAATCTCAGTCCCTTTTCTTATCTTGAAAATAACAGTATGTATGCAACTCCAAACCCCACCGGCTATACTGTTCAATTTACAGGTCTAGCACAAATATCTGTGCTTATGAGCCACTCTCCTCAGTAGGTCTGAATACTCACATGAACAAAGCTTGCTAAAGTGACTTTGAGATCAGGCCCTATTTATTAAAAACATTGAACTCTTTTTTTTCCTTTTTTTTTTTTTTTCAATGATACTGACTTGGGCTATAGTTTGCTGGTAATGTGTCTGAGTCACAGTCTCTGTGTGTGTATGAGTGTGTCTGTATTTATATATAGCTGGCTGTATTTATAGCCGTGAATCTTGAGTCTGGTGCAGCAACCTAGTGAACAAAGCACATTGGAAAAGCACCTTTCTTAAGGAATAAGAAGACACGCTATCAGTACCTTTCTGCACAATTACTGCCTGCCCCAGGCACTGCTCTAAGGCACAGAGTCAAAAGTTGGCTTTCTCAACCACTCAATAAATACTTTAAATCTCATTCTTATCACTACTTTGAAATGAAAAGGGGGGGGTGGGTGTAGGGAGTAGGGATTAATAGGTGTGCGTTCATTAGGAGTTGTCACTAAAATTCTTTACCTGCTCAGATCATCCATCTGAGAACCTCAGAGATCTTTACAAATGCTATTGAATCACGTCTCACCACACCTGTGAGACTTACAAGCCTGATCTTGAAGTCAACAATTGTCTGTCCATGAATGTGGCTGGTGTTTGACTCAGTCACACATTTTTAAAAGCATCTGCCTTTTTACAGACAAAAAATTAATAGAGGTGAATTGACTTTGCCGGGTCCACGCAGTGGGTTGTGGCAGCTGGGAACAGAGCAAAAGTCTTCTGACTCCCAGCCTGGACTTCATGCCCAGCATGGCATCTGCCACCTCTCCTGGGAAGAATAGACTAGGAAAATCATACTAAAACTCCCTCTTCCCCAAGCTAGTTCTTTGAGACCCCCTACCTGCTGATGCATTTGAAAGGAACCAACCTTTCTGTACTGAAGTTTAAATGCATTAGTAGAGATATCTTTCAACATGCCCTATTTCCTAAGACACAAGGCACTCTTACGAAGAGCTGTTACCAGCCGGTGAGAAAAATGCTCCCACTTAGAAACAAAACAAAACCAGCAAAATGTGGGAGACATAGGATGGAAAATTTCAGCTTAATGAGAAAGAAATGGACAGAACTGTTCCCTTTGACAGCAAAAGAGGAAAAGAGAAACTGCTTTGCAACTTTATTGGTAATATATGGTAGCACTTGCAAGCTAGAAACTATTAGACAGCATACCAGAAAGGAAAAAAAAATCATTAAAACACTGAACACACCCTAATCTTTGCGTATCACATGTATCATCTTCTTTTTCCTTTCTCCATAAATTCCAAAATGAACAATGATGCAATACAAATATCTCATTCCCCGAGATTGCACTGTAATGCAGACCTAAACCTCAACCTCATATTTTCCCCCAAGGAGAACAACTCTGCATAAAGTTCCCTGGTGCGCGACCATGCAGCAGACCAGTGTTTGATAGACCACAGTTTTGTGTAAGAGTGAGAGAGTGAAAGGGTGACTTTTTTAACATTTGTTTCTTTTTCTACTTGCCAGTGACCAAAATGTCCTCCACAAGATGCTGAAAACTCAAAGAGAACTTTCTATCCTGGAAATAGATAAAGAAGTAAAGGAATCTCTTGCATTTCGGCTCCACCAGGACACTAAGACAAATCCTCAGACTTTCAAACCTGCTATAGAGCTGCTGTCACCTCTTCCACAACAGAGCTAGAGTGAGCATATCTCCAGATTTACTACAGTTCTTCCCTTTTGTACCCCTCAAAATCACAAATGTGTTATGTAGCTGATGAATGCATACTATTTATTACCTTTTGTGCAGAGGCTTGCAGCATTTGTAGGGTGCAATATCCTTCCCTGTTACACAGTAGCTTTCCTGCATGGGATATACCCTGCAGTTGAAAGGGAAGGGGCCCATGCCAACCCCTCTGCTGGACAGCAGAGACCCTACCTTCAGCTGGTGTGTGGTGGCGCGACTTCATGGCTTTCTGTGCTGCTTGCACAGGGGTAGGGTCTGCATCTTGCTACCATGCTTCTCACAGTCCCTACCGCGGGTTGTCATTCCACCAGCTTCCCTGGGGGATGCCACTGTGAAACTGCTATCATGAAGACCCTTCACAAGGCGCAATCACTGCTTTAGAACTGCATTTTGGTAATAAGATATGAACTATATGATTTACATAGTAGATTATTTTATATGCCCCAAAATGAACATATATGTATGTAAATTTCTATGCATCTGAATGTACAGTGTAGGCACCCATGCAGGTAAGTCTTGTTTGTTAATGCACAGACTCATCAGCAGAGCAGGAACCCACTGACACCGTGTTTTGCTGTTTGGGTCTCTCCTCAGCTGATGGATGTGTAGTAGCACAAGCGAGCAGACAGTTTCCAACTGCCTGTGGAGGCAAGGAGGGTATTGCTGGTTATGTATCCCAGATTGAGTCTGGAATAAACCGTTTGGTAAACAGGTCCTGGTGGAATAGGTTCAGATAAGGGGATGCTGTGAAGGACTAAAACCTTCATAATTCAAAAAAGCTGTTGCATTGTTTGGGGCAACCTGAGCTGAAATGCATTAGGCATGTGTGTCTGCTATTTTGTGTGTGCCTACAGCTGCAGCTGTGAGCTAGTTGCTTTGGTTGCCCCGGTATGTCTAGTGTTTGACCACTGTGTGAGGCTGATCCGAAGTCCTTTGAAGTCAGTGGGAGCATTTTCACAGAAACTGCTGTTCTTTGGGTTTACTTGATGTGGCATTGCAATCAGAACTGAGCTGGAGAAGGGGAGGGCCACACGACTGCCACCAGGGTGGATGTAATCTCAAACCGCGGTCAACAGCACAAGGAAACTGAAGCAATGATCGTCATGGAAATTTCCCAAAAGGCAGAGTGCTTATTTTCCAAAGTTTTTGTTTTAGGGATTTACTGTCACAACAACTAAAGAAACCTCCACAGAACAGCTCCTGCATTTGTGAAGAGGGGATAAGCTGAGAAAGGAAATGTTGGAACCTCTTCGTCTCTCTCTGTGTTGGAAACAATGTCTGACTTTGCTCTGTGAACTTCCTATGCACTTCCTCTGGAAATCATAATTTACCTGGTATCTACAGTGACTTCTGCCTTCCATCACCAGCCACCCAATCAAGATGAGAGGTCAATTTTTTTCCCCTTTCTTGGGTTGTAGAGATGCATCAGTCTTTCTATGGACTCTTCGGTGCACCCAACATTTCTGTGCACCTGATGAAGAGTGAAGGAGAAGAAAGACCCACCTGAACTGCAGGAGCATCGCATATCTGGGGTGCAGACCCACTGCAAGCTGAACCACCTCCCCAGTGCTTCTTATCTTGGGGCAGCACCAGGAAATCACCAGCAAAACTCAGTGCAGGTGGTCCTGGATTTTGCCCAGTATTTGACAATAAAGCGTGCAGTCCTTCAGTCATCACTGGAGTGCAAAATCTGTAAAGTGAAAAAGCACATCACTACCCTAGATAATTTTTGTTTAAATGGCTACCTTTTGGTCTGGCCTAACAGAGAGAGCTGCTAGTGCCTGCTGGGCACTGGAAGAGGTACAGAAGTGAGTATTTCCCCTCTCACTGTGGGAATTTCCCATTGCTGTTATCCAAACTCATTGTAACAAATTTGAAGGTGATGGGAGGTGGGTTCTCAGCTCATGCAAAGCTGCCTCGTCCTTTGGCTTCATTGAAGTGGCAAGAGTTCACATCAGCAGAGGACACAGGTTGAGTTTGGCTCATCGTATATCCAGAGTCAATTCCCTGACACAGCGAGTGAAAGAGCCTCTTTTAACGGCTGTTACGGATGAACTGCCATGCCTCGCCATCTGGGCACAAGCTGAAGAAGAGGATGTCCATGCACTTCACCTCTGACATCAGGAAGGCAGAGGGAGGTTATGTGCATTATAACTTTGCTCCACAAATGTGTATTTCATGGCTCTTTACACTGACGAGTTATGTTTGTGATTTGGTGCCACAGCCTACACTTTGCTTTCAGCTTGCCTTTAAATGCTTCAGCCTTTGAATTAACAACAACAAGATGTCTGTCAATGTTTGTAGCATTCAGCCGCCATTCTGATGCCAACTGCTGTGTGTAAATCTCAGCGAGAAGGTGGTGGTCTGGGCACATCAGCTTGCCAGGTAAAAGTGATTGTTATATCACGATAGGTGACAACAGCAGCCATACTGGCTACAGTCAGTGTCAACGCCATGCACCATAATGATAGTGATAAGCTGCATCCTGCGGAGAAGTTTGGGTTTAAGAGACGTGGGCTGGGTAAGTCATTAGTTAGGGGCGTCAACTAAGATCATAGTAGATGAGTGAAATATTTCAGAAAAGAAAAATAAACCTGATAGGTGACTTCTCTGAGCTCCTCCCTTTGCTGCTTTAGGAGCTGGAGAATTTCCTCCTGCTCTGCCCTGCCCTCATAGGCTGTAAAACAGGACCCCCTGGTAACACAGGGGTCTTACAGCAAAAACAAGTACCAACCGATCAGCATAGTCCTCTGTGTTTTCACTCTCTATATCCTCTACAATTCTTAACTCTACTGTATTCCTGATTTAGCAATGGATCCAGAGAATGACTTTGGTAACTCAAGTCACCTCCCTGCCCTTACTGGGCTGGCAATACAGGTTGCATGTACCTTGGCTTTCAGTTTGCCCCAACAGCTCTGTCAAGCACTTCTGGAGAAAGGGGGTGCCCGTGCTGCACTGAGGTTCCCCGACAGGCACATCCCTCCTGGGTCTGCAGCACCTGCTCGTGCGGTCAGTCCTCACTCATGCCAGGAGTCTCGGAGGCTTTCGTGTGCTCACTCCCATGAGTAATTGCAGCTCATTTCGTAAGGAATTAGACCCGTCACCAAATTTACTCCAATTCCAGAGGGACAATGACTGGGCCAATTGTTTTGTTTTGTGGGTGGCTTCAATAACACCAGGTACTGCCTGCAGAGACTCTGGCTATTAAGAGCTGACCCAACCTGGTTTGTAATGGATAGGTGGAAGAAGACAGCCTGAACTAACTCACTCCCAGGGTGCCTTTAGTCCACTGCACCACATTATCTCCCATTTTCAGCCATTTGTTCTCTAAACCTTTTCTCGTAAAATATTAATGTGAGAGGTCCCAGAAATCTCTCTTCTTCTCCTTTGCTGTAAAAAAAAATAAAATTACGAAAGTACTTCTCTTCAAGCAGTGCCTTCTTTTGTAAGAGAAGTATTTTATCTAGCCACTGAGACAATAATTTCTGTTTTCAAAAACAGGAAGAAAAGTATAAACAACGTGCAGCCAGAACAAATAATAGAGGAGGTTTGCCAACCACATTCCTAAACGCACATATACACCATCTGTGAACAAAACTGACACAGTCTATAATTCCTGACATTCAGAGCTGTTACACCACTTATTTTAGGCTTAAGATTTATGAAAGATTAATTATGATAAAGACCTACTGCTAGTTCTAAGCAATGTGGGGATGTCCTGCAATTTAGAAACTGTCCCCAGTGACTGCTGAACAGAAGAAGCTGGAGCAGTGGATCCAGGGCATGGGGAGGATGCAGCCTTTCAGGCTCTCCTCTCTGTCCTCGCAGATCTCTGGCATGCTGCCCATGCTGGGAACCTCACTCTATAGGAGTGAAAGTTTTGTACATGCAGTGCAGATTCTGCAGTGCAAAAAGGAGGATTTGCCTGAAGAAGAGCATGGGGCTCTGGTGAACAGGCTTTAGAAGATCATACTGCAAGCGTGTGAGATGTCCCTGTCCCCAGCTGTCCCCACTCCTCTGCAAGCAGGCACCAACCTCACAACAGCATCTGCATGTCAGCTCCTACACCTGTGTTGCAGCTGCCCTCGCATGTGAGTGCAGGCTCCTGAGGAGGGTGAGTTTGGGCTAAGGCACCAAGCTGAGAGCGAGAGCACTGGTGGGACTGGTGCCGTTGGTCTCAGGACAGTAATGCTGGCAGAAGGACAGGCACAAGCTGCAGGGTTGCAGACATTGCTATCCAAACTGTTTGATCAGTGAATGCAAGTCTAAACCCTCATGCATCCTTACTTCTGCTGAATTTGGGTCTAGACAGAAGGTTTCCATTCAGACAGGGCTGCCTACATTTTCTGGGTATGGCCCACTCTTAGTTTTTAGGAAAGGGCCAAATGCAGGCGGACGGGCTGGCATGCCAAATCTGTGATGTGTAAATCAGGCACTTGCTGCCCAGTCTCACCAGTGGTGCCTGTTGCAGCCTGTAAGGACTTTGTTCCCATCAACCTGCTTTGTAAGTGCTGTGCTTTCTCTGGCCCTTCCCTGTGCCCTATACGCAAGTTTTGTGCCACATTTACTACATTGGCTTTAAACCTACTGAGCTGTAGTTGGGCTTGGCATCAAAGGGCATCTGAGTAGTATTGACATTGGTTAGACCCTAGCCATCAAAGAAAATCACAGCCTCAAATGAAATGGGTCAGTGTGACCATTTAGGCTAAGGACATGTTCCCATCTTTTCAGTGAATATTTTAATTTTCTTCTTTATTCCTGTTTACCTGCCCCAGGTATGAATAGGTTGTCCCAGCAAACCCTGGCCCCACTGGGAGGATGGCAGACATAGTTGTGCTCTGGAGAGCACTTCGGTGCCCACTGCCACCACTCAATGTGCAGCCTGTCCCCCAGGGTGCATCTGCCCTGCCCTGCCACTGAGCAGGGATGCTGGTGCCGTTTTAGGGACATCTTTTACAGAGCTTCCTGGCAGGCACTGCTGACGATGGCATTGCAGTCAGCTCCTGGGAAGGAGATGGAGGTGTGACCATAGGAGGCACACAACGTTATTCAGCAAGTCAGAGCTTAGGAGAAAAATCAGAGCAACTCATTTGAGATGGAGGGGTTTCTGTTTGGTTTAAATGCCAGAGAGGGGAAGTGGAGGATACTTTGAAGTAACTAAGAATTAAAAAATAGAAAGTGAAGAAAAAACCCTCATCTGATTATTGTTTCAAGCTGCTCAAGCAGTCCTGGAGGCATGAAAACCAAGAAAAGGTGAGCGAGCACTCCTTCCATGCTCAATGGAAAATTGATCCTTGTTCTCAGCTATCATTTATGTATCTATAATAAATATTGACTCCTGCCCTACCGCAGGACTTACATAAGTGCTCCAGACACGTATGTTTGCAGACATTATGATCTGTGTCTTTGACTCTCTGTACTAGTCTCGTTATAAATTATGAGCCAATAAATACTCTTGGAAAAGTTTTTACGATGTTTTAGTTGACATTTGGGAGCTTCAAAGAATCACATAGAGCTGCCTTCAATCTATACGCACTGTTCTTCATTGATTAGATGAGCTCATTGATTTCTAGCAAGATCAAAGGTAGTAGACAACTAGTGGAGAGGTTAAAAATGGAGAAGGCCTACTAGACCCATTTGCCAGTTACCTGCTATAACAGAAGATGCTTTTTCCTGTACAACAGCCAACAAAATGTCACTTCCACATTTATATGATACCAGAAATGGTCTGGACATGTAGGGACGGGGTTTCTTCTTGCAGTCCTGGCAGCTTCCATTGTCAGGCATTTTCTTCTGTAATGTGGCCTGCTGTTGTCTACAGATTACTTCATCCACATGCTTCCACTCATCTCCAGTGCTGCTCCTCTCTTGTGCTGAGCTGCCCACCTGAGCATCAATTTACTGATCCCCTATTGAGGAGGGACCTTCAGCTTACAGGAAACAGGGATGTCACCAGGGAAATATGAGCCGTCATATTGGACTAAACCAAAAGAGTCTTACGATGGTGTCCCTAATGATGGCTAGCAGCAGACGAATTTAGGAAGCACATAAAAAGGGTAAGTAAAGAAATAAGAGTTTTCCCTGGTGGCATCTGGCAGTTTGTAGACACCTCCTGAGCTGGCACTCACATCACGAGCTTGGAGTGTGGACCTTTTTCCAATGAGTTTGTCTTACTTCTTTTTGAAGCCCAAACAGGTGAGACACGTTTTGTCTTTACATTGCCCTCCAGGATCCTTCCCAGTTAGCAGCCACCCAGTATTTTTCTGAACACCATTGCTAAGTATTTCTTTTTAGCTAACATCTGCATTTTGGGCTATTTTCCCCAGCTCTATTAACTAGCATTTTTTGAAAAGAACATCCTTAATTGGATCAATTTGAAAAGATATTAATTTTCTGTCCATTTATTCAAGCTCCCATTCTCCCCGCTGGGGTTCATAACCCCTCTGAATCTGAGTGGCATCAATGAATACAATTAATATAGAGTACACATACGCTCTCAGATCATTAGTGAGAATGTTAAGTAAGATCAGGTCTAATATTGATCTCTGGAGCACCTAACTTCCCAGCTATTCCCCATCTAACCATGTTGATGACTAATGATGCTTTCTACAGGTAGGCAAATGAGGTTTTGGCTTCCTGCCAGTCCCAAAAACCAGGGAAAAGCAGGAGAGAAGTTGGTTTCAATCATGCTGAAAAAGAAAAACATTCAACGCTTTCTGGTGAATCATAAAATCACATATATTCAGTTTGGATCAGGTGGGGTTTTTCCTTACTTGACATGATAGTTTCAGTTTTGTTTAAAACACCATCAAGTGTTTTAAAACTTGCTTAGCTGCACATTATTTCTAAATGAAAAATAGTTTTGAATCAGAAAACACAGATGGTGCTTCCCAAATGATCCAGCGGGATGTCGGATTTTTTAGGGTGGTTACTTTTTCAGGAACAAACAATTTAGGAAGATTTATTCATTAAGTATAAAGTACTTTCTAACTGGCAAATCTACATTCTTCATTCTACTCCTTTACCACAGCCCACTAGACAAAGAAAATTTTAGTTGGAAAATATTATCTATTTCTGATCATTTTACATGAGATTTTAATTTATTTTTAATTTAATTTCATTTTTATTATTTGTGGCATGTAAACAGAACATCTAATTGCAGTGATCTTTCTGAGTTAGGAAGCATTATCACTTGCTGTTATAATTAATCATATTTACTGTAGCAATGCCTAAGAGTGCTTAACTGTGGCCAGGACACTGTGGCTCTGGGCGCAGAAGAATCACCGAAGAGCAGCCAGATCCTTCTGCCGAAAGAGTGAAACTGGACACTGACTAGAGAAGGCTGCAATGTACAAGAAGTTGAGCACTGGGATGGGAACAGATCTCATGTTTGGTGCTCTCCTCTATTTTACTGCCTTATGGTTTATTTGCATTGGGTTTAGTTAGAAAGGGATAAACTAGCTGGGGAAAATACTATGGGATGGTTAAGGAGTCAAGGGAGAGGTTGCTGAGAGATGCAGGTATGAATTGAAGATGAACTCAAAAAGCTTAAAGTCCTCTGAGTCTGTGTTCATTTTTCATGTAGTGATATATAAATATGCTGTATTGCTAGTGATTTTATATTACATATGAATCATATAATTATATTTTTTTAAAAAAAAGAAAAAAGCTGATATTATTTATTCACTTTCTGCCCATTCTGTGAATTGGTTTAGACTGTGTTTCTAGGCTAATGTCCTCTCCTGCCCAGGTGTTATACAGCTTTGCTTTAGCTCAGAGCTTTTGGTCCTTGTTCTTAGTGAAAGCCCAATGCTCAGGGCCAAATGAGCTTTCCTCAGCATGGGAGCTGGCCATGGGACCAAGAAACCAGCAGTGGCTGTACACCGCCTCAATGCTCCTTGTTAGGCAGCACTGCCAGCTGAGAGCAGCCCCAAGACTTTGGGGCAGGTAATGGCCCTGAGCCACTCCAAAATGAGATGTAGCATTACCTGCTACCACCTCTCGCCCTCCTTTTCCTGCTAAAGGCCCCTTTCTGCCAGTAGGACAGCCCTTCTACATGGTAGAGCAGCTGGCAAACATGCAGTCTCAGAGCCTCTTGCAAACAAAGTCTGGGACATCTACATCTCTGTGTAAACCGAGTTCTTCCTTGATGGATGTCAGTGGACGCAGTCCTCCCAATTGCTCATTGCCTCACATATGCCTGCTCCTGTCTGTGAAGTTTCCTCCTTGTTTTTCACTGATGCCCCAATTAAGACCTAATGGGGTATAAAGCTTCAGGCAGGAAAAAAAGGGTAGATAAGGATGCTGGAGCACGGTCCCAAATGGCAGACCAGAGCCTGCTGATGTATATCCAGAACGAGAGTCCTCAGTTTGTGCATATGGAGGAAGGGGAGAAGGGAGATGCTTATTAGACTGAAAGGGAGTTCTGTGCACGGGAGAGGAGCGCTCTGCGGCCCTGAGGATGTAAGGAAGATTTGCTAACTTTGCTTTATACTATTCATGCAGATAAGGAAGACTCTCAGTCTCCAATCATAAATCAGTATTATACAGTATACTCCCAAAGGCCATAATTACTTCCAGAAGCAGAAATTTGAATGACCCAGATAATTAGTTCAGTGCAGCTGGTCCAAAAATTATTTACATAAAAGCCAGTTTTACTTGAGGGGGAAGAAAAACAACCTTGCTACCGAAAGCAAATGACCCACTTAGCTTCATGCAATGAGTCTGAGGAGGCAGAGCATGAGTGGCAATGCGGTGGCCTGCGCCACTGCTTCTTTGCTGGCATTTTCAGAGGGCAAACGCTGGACTGCCAGTCTGGCAAACAGGCCCCTCTATAGATAAACACGCAGGAAGGCAATGAAGAAATAAGAAACAGGAATCTGACCTTCTGCTTTCTGTGGGAGTCACTCTCAGGGAGATGCAGGGGTCCACCACATCCAGAGGAAGGCATTTCACTTGCAGAGGTGCAGACACCTTGGGAGCAGCGAGAGGCGTGAGGAGCAGCACAGCTCTGCTCCAGGCTCTGAGGAAGCTGGCATCAGTTCTTCCATGCAGGGGACCAAGGGAGCTAGAAACTAATCATTGCGGTTATCTGGATGCATTTTTAACTAAAACCAGTTCCTCCATCCAGCTTAACACATAGCTGGGCAGCAGCAGCAGCATCCAGGAGGTGAATGCCCAGTGGCTCTGTGGTTAAGGTCTCAGGGGACCAGTAGTAATGTTTCAGAAGCTGCCCTCTAAAATGCTAGGTTCAACAGGTAAGAAAGGATATAATTTTAGAAAGCATTTAATTTTAAAAACATTTGACTCATTCAACCTTTTGCTGATGACTCTGTGCACTTTTAGCATGCACTAATGGACACGCTAACCACTGCCGGGTTAACCACTGCCATTTATTTACAGCTTGTTCCATATGGACAAGCACTGAGACTCATCTCTGCGGTGCTCTGGCCCCATCCCCAGGGCGAGGTCCTCCATCCTTGTCGATGTTTTTACCCTGCAGGCAACGCAGACGGTGGCTGCCCCACCGCCACTCCCATTCAGGGCTGTCCTATTGCCCCACCATGGGGTGAACTCCACAAGCACTTTGGGGACGCACTGGTTCTTGATTCTCACAGACTTGGGCATCCTGATCCCTGCCCACCAGTGAACCAAGTCATACTGCCACAAGCATGGCAAGACACAGAGCTACATGGAGCTCATACGCTAAGTGTGAGGAAGAAGGAAGCCTGAGCTGTATATCCCCATTTATTGTGTTCTTACATCTTTGCCAAGTATCCCGAAGGCCATTCCTTTTCATTCAGGCTGTGGTCACCACAGAATTAGACCAATTCTCTACATAAAGATATGCCAGGAAAGGTATCTGCTGTCCCCAGAGTGCAGCAGGCATCACCTGGCATCACCACTCTTTAGCACTCCCTCAAGGCGTAAGTGTTGTTTTTGCTGCTGTGTCTCTTGCTCTCAGAACACAGCTCTCATTCCCCAAAAGGAACCAGAAGACAAACAAAATCTGTGAGAAAGAAAACAGGGTAACAATGATCTCTTGTATTCAAGAGAGAACAGTAACATGCTACTTAAAAAAACCCCACCAAATTGCTCTCCTAAAATGTTGTAAAATGTACAAATAATAACAGTAAATTGCTGTGTATCTCACCAGCACCACACTACTGTTTGCTGTTAAGTTTGCTATGGATAGCACTTGTTACTTAACAACATAGTAAATAATCAGATAACGTCCCCATAAAGAGACTGGATCTGATTTGCCTCCCACTTACACTGCTTTTATGCTAGTACGTGCCCATTGACTTAATGGGGTTAATCTTGATTTACAGCAGTGTAAATGGAAAGGTGAATTAAAGACCACAGAAGGCAAGTTGGAGAGGATGTGATTTGCAGTGGGCTAGATCCTCATTACAGTAACACACCCCTGGACAGGGATTAGCTTCACCAAGCTAAAGAGCTGCACAGTTGCCAGGGCAGAGGAAATGGAAATTCAGGCCCCACTGTCCTTTGTTTCCAGTGAGTGTGCACATCTTGCACAGCACACCGTGCCAGCAGGTTCCCTTCCCTTTCCCTCACCCCATCCTCTGGCCATGTGTCTCAGGGGCATAAGAGGCATTTCTCGTGTATAGCCTGAACACATGGGGGTCTTCATGATGTGCAGACTGTGGATATTTTGCTCTGCCCTTTTCCTAAAGGCAATGCACACAAAGACCTAGGGACATGATTGCATGCACAGAAGCCTGTGAGACAGAAATGAGCTGACGACTTTTTGATGTGGGCATTCAGAAACTGGTGAACTTAAAGTTTGGTGCAAACTCTCTGCATCCATCTGCACATGTAGTGCCAGGTCAGACAGAAATCAGCCTTGTCTGTCAAACTGGAGCTTGCTCTGGTTCATGGCTCTCACATTCCTGCCCCCAAAAGCTGAGCACAGGCCACCAGCGTGGGCACCTTGCTAACGCTGCTGATCAAGTACAAGTATGTCTCATACAACAGGCTTGGGGACAGTGGAGGGCAGATCCTGGAGGAAGAATATTAGTGGACAGAAGGGAAAGCAGCTTCTTGCAGAATCGGGGAGTGGATGAGGGAGTGGTCCTCAGGGGCATGTGGGTGAGTAAGCAATGCCACTCTCCCCAGGCCATCCTGTGTTCCCACGTGCAGTTTGGGAGCCTGTCGATGAAGATCTGCAGGGGTGTGTGCATTTGCATCTGTCTTTCTCTTTCAACATGCGAGAACGAGCTCCTCAGATGCTATCGGGCAGCAGTCACCGAGCTCAGCAGAAGCACGGCAACTCCCACCGGCAGCAGAGCTGGCTCAGCCAGGCTGTTTGGAGACAGCGCTGTTGGTAAATATACCCTTGTTTATGTTTCCTGTTACATAAGGCAAATGTTTCCTCTCCTGGCTCCTCGTAGCCCGTGCAGCACGGGGTGCTCGCAGCGGGAGAGGATGTGCAGGAGAGGAAGCAGGATGTGCTCCCATACGGTGCTCCCAGCGCTCCCACCACACCCTCGCCCCGCGCTGGGGCCGCTGATGGAAACCGCTTCTCTCTGTGGTCTAAGCTGGATCCCAGTCAGGGCGGCAATTATGCCGCTGTAATGGGTACTCCCAAAATGCATTGGTCAATCAGAATTGCATATTAAGCGGATGCTAAGAGCCGTGGCAGGTTTGATGACTGCTTTGCACCAGGATCGCAGCTGTAGGCTGGTGAATTCAAGGAGCACCCAGGCAGATGTGGGGAGTGGATCTTGACCTTGCGTTCATGCTGACTGCAGAGATGGAGTGCAGTGGGTGCTTGAGGGCAGCTGCTTCCCTGATAAAACTCCTCCTGTCTTGCAGCAGAAATGAATTTGCCCCTTCAGGCCGGCTGCTCCCCAGCGTAGGAAGTTCAGGAACCTCCCTGAAGTGCAAACAGACGTTTGCAGCAGCAACAAAATGTACATAAACATTTTAAAAGATCACTTTAAAATTCCACCTCTCCCCCTCAGCTGCTTGCCACTGTCCGATTTCTAAACGAGCGGGATGTCTCCTGTGTTCAGCTTCACAGATATATACCCGCACACATGAGCACACCCACCTCGTACACAAAGTATTCCCCATCTTCAAGTCACAGTCTCAGCAGAGTACAGAATTAGATCCTGTCTCCACTTCATAAGCTCGCCCTCTCTGTTAGTTTATATAAAGCCATTTCAACCCTCAAGGAGATGGCATCTCGCATCCCAGCCGTCTGAATGTACAGAGCAGAGGAGTTAAGAACAAAACAGTGGGGGCGAGGGGGGAGATGTTCTGTTTCTGCTCGGTAACATGAAACGTCCCGGAGTTAAATACCAACAAAATATTCAGCGTTAATGTTTAATATTGCTGGGAACTTGTCACCTCCATTTACTGTCTTGGAGCTGCCATTCTCTCACAGACTCCCACGTCTGAGCTCTGGGTCTAATGTGCTTTGCCATGATATACTAGAAGGAAGAAAAGGAAAAGCCCAGAAGTAGAGAGAGACAGCGGCCCTGGGTTACAAAGCTTCTTCTACCCTTCCTATTTGCAGAAAAAAAATTACTTATATGGCAGAACTGTTAAACTGCTGCTACCTTTTTGAAGTACCCCCTCGCTAACCCTTGCTATTGGATGTACGGAGATTTGCTTTGCTGCACTGGGTAACCAGACACATCACCCCCCTCCTTTCCCTGGTCCCCAGTCAGAGCCTGGCGTGGCTGTTCTGCAAACAGACTCATGAGCACAGAATTTGGGTGATCCAGGTACAGAACGGTACCTAAAATAGCACAGAATAAGACTTTGCCTGCCACACTTTAAAATTGACTCGAGACTGATTTGTGATTGTGAGGGTCCTCTCAAAAAAATGCACGGACACCGTGCCACAGAGCTCGCATGCACACCAAGGAGTATTTCCCGGTGCAGCTTGGTGCCATCCTGAACGTCTCCCTTTCACCACTGGAAACTCAGGCACCAAAAAAATACGAAGTCAAATCTCCTCTCAATGAGTGGAAACACTGTGCATCACACTGCAAACAGAATTGGGCCATCCTGCCTGTCTCTGTGGTTTCTGTAAAAAGCCTTATTATACCTCTAGGCTGAGTGGTTAATGAAAATTCAAACTCTTCTAGCTTATTCCAGTTAGGAGGAGAAATGGGTGATGCAATCAGGTATCTCTGCTGCAATTCTGTTTATTTGGAAGACTGTACAAACCCTTACTTCTTTAAACACAGGAGGAACTAAAAAAAAAAGGTCATTTCCCTACTGTTCCCTCCAAATCTCCTTTGGTCAACAACCCCAACCCAAAACTGACTCCAATATTCTGCCAAAACCACACTATCATCAGACTCCGTCCAAACTTTCTCTTGGTTCTGTGAGCTCTGTTATTCCGTATACACCTTTGCTTTGTTTTTCCTACAGCAACAAAGACGCTCACCACACCCCTGAAACAACGTTCAGCCCAGATGCTGTGGTGCAGAGCAACTACATCCCTAAAAACCACACAGTCTGCCTCTGCAGGGAGGGGAGGTCCAGAATGATGACACATGCTTAATGCTCCTTAGAGCCCTTTTAAAGGAAAGATGCCTCTAAATTCTTTTTCACAGACATTTAACCCAGCTGTAGCAACACTTGCTACCTTTGTATAATTCTTACAGCTAAATCTTTGTTAAAAACAAAAAAAAGAACCCAAAACAGGTAAATTGATATTTTTGTGGAGTTCAATGACCAGATCCATTAGGCTTACAACACACAGAGATGTACTGCCATCCCTCTGAGCCTGCAAACAAGCTGTGGCTGCAGGAGGATTATAAACTAACTCTGTTGTTTCCTGGCCTTTTAGCATCACTTCTGTTTTGAGGGTGATCCAAATGCCACCTTACTGCTGATCAGTTTGGATGCAAACCTACAAAACATCCAGCGGGGTCAGACCAAATCGCCCAGAAAGCTATCTCTGGCAGTCGGCGAGAGCAGATGCTTCAGGAAACGTGCAAGAAAAGGGTAAATTCAGATTCATCCTTCCTCTGGTGTAGGCTTCCAGCTTATGACAAGCTGAGCTGAAGGGTGTCTTCGTATTGTTGTATTTAACATACCTCAAGAGTCTTTTCTGATCTCAATCTGTCTGATCACTTTCTGATCGCATTTTTTTTTCTTTTTTTTTTTTTCTTTTTTAAGGTTGGAAGTGACCTCAAGGATCATCTAGTGGCCTTCCTGGCATCCTTTAGTAATCAGGTCCACAGCTTAATTACCTGTGTGTGTTTGAAATTTACTGCCTGGTCAACTGAAAAACAAAAACAAAACCAACAAGCAGCTACTGGTCACCAAGAAAAACAGTGAGAAATAGTAAATAACCGTTCTTTATTCATCTTCTCCATGACATTCATGCCTGTGCTTATGTTTACCGTGTTTAATCAATCTAACCCCTCAAATTAATGCAATAAACTTTTGAACCTGTTTGTATTTCTGCCATCTAAATATCTTATGGCAATGACTTCCCAGGGTGAGACTGTGCTGGCAACTTCTTTCGATTTGTTTTAAATCCACTCCTTGATTAATTCGCTGGGTATCCCATTTTCACTGTCAAGGATAGTAAATAATCCTTGTGTTTATACCTTCTCCAGCCATTTGTGGTTTTATAGCACACTGCTGCAGTCCACCTTGGCCCCAGCCATCTCTCTCTAGACTGAAGTGTCCTGGTCTGTTTAATAATAGATTGCTGCTAAACTTAACCATTGCTGCTGGAAGAAGTGGTGAGTGTAAAGGCAGTTTCTGTGACTGCTCTCAGGGTTTCATTTTCCTCTTTCATTGACCTTAGACATACTACCTTTCTGGAGAGTATTTAGGTCATAGGAATGTAAGATATTGGGAAAAAAAAAGTGAAAGTCTGTGTAAAGAAAGTATATTCCGAAATGTTTGGGGAGGAGAGGAAGTAAACTTTATTTGCATCTGTAAGAAACAAGATGTGAGAAATGTACTTTTAATTATGTGCAAAAGTAGCACATACAAGGTATTGTTAGGCACTCATCTGAAATAATCACAAATCTTTATTTTTTATTAATGAACTCAGATCAGAGATGGAGCTGCACTATATGTTAAGGGAGCTGACTATTTTTTTCTGTTGACATGTCTTTAAAACAAGGGAAAAGACAGAAAATGGAAAACATCAATATTACTGACTTGCAAACAAAAAGGAAGGTTAAGATGGAAAAGTTTGAACTGAAATGTGCACAGCAGTGCAGTGTGCAGTGTAGATAGAAAAGTTATTAATTTTCCCAGAGAACGTGCTTATTAGGTAGATAGATAGATTACGTATCAAATATTACACAGTGACTCAAAATAGTTTTATATTTACCTGCATTAAATTGGAAGGAGAATTACATACTACTACGAGTTTTGAAAGAAATTAACTTCCATGGAAATGTTTATTGAAATCTTACTTCTGGAACGGCGATGTGCAGCACCAAGAGCATTTTGAACGGAGTTCCAAATTCTTTCACTTTAGTCCCAGAGGAAGCATTTCACTGCAATTTGTCTTCAATTTTGCCAAAATTTTCAGTGTGTATGCATTAGGTCTTGAGATAAAATGGAGACAAATCTTGTTCTGAAAATTTCCAGGAGTTATCAATTTCCAGGTGTTATCTAGACCTCAGGTATGCTAACACATTAGAGAAATTGATGGTGTTTACCGCTATTCCTGAATCTGTGGTGAAAAAATAACATTAAGGTTGTACTTAAGATTCTGAATGAAGCAGCAAATTACTGGTTTGTTATAGCCCTATAATTAGCTTACAATTGATCTATGATCGACACACGAGTACCTTGAATTTCTTGGCTCGTAATTACCAACTTCACCGTTTTCATGAACATCCATGAGTTTATGTTTTCTTCATGAGTTGCTCACAGTCATGTTATCTTGAGTATTTGATCATCCACTAGATAGTGACTGTATTCCCATGCAGCACTGGGTATGGCTTCCTGGCTGTGTGATACAATCTTTGGACAAAGAAATAGAGACTTCAAGAAATCACCTAAGCTCCCTCAAGAGGGGGAAGAGACTGCCAGCAGCCACTTTGTCCCACCCCAAAACAGGTACCCACGGGAGATGGCCTAAAGTGCTGCAGGGCTTTGCTTCTCTTGCTCACTGCAGCTGGACCCTCTTTAGCTCAGCCAAAACTACCCCACCTTTTCACACCACTGCAAACTAGATTTCTCATATAGATGGTCCCCAACGGTGTGGTTTTAAGCAGATTTGTTTAAAATAGTGCAAAGGGACATATGTTTCATATTTAACTTACACTGGTTAGCTTAGGGTCGTTGGGACTTGACTTATGGTTGGAATTCTTGTTCTTGAGTTTCTTGAGGGCACAGAGGCATGGCTGCTGCTTTCAAAACAAAACATGTTGATGGAAGATGATTGAATAGATGTTCTTTGCCTGGCGTTTACAATTTTCCAAGTTAGTTACCAGAACTGGATTGGCACAAGGCAAGTGGGGTTGTGAGTCTGGTGGCTGGGCAGTACCTTACACTAACTGAAAATACACCAGTCTTCACCCTGAGCAGTAGTATTTGCCCTCAGTTATGTTAGCACTGATTTGATGAAACTGGTGGGAACAGAGGCACAGACTGGGCCTTAAGCCAGTTATTTAAGCTGTGGAGATATTCTTATTTCAAACTGAGAGGCACTCACTTCATCGTAGCTCTGACTCTTATGCTCTGTCTCCCTTGAGAAACAGTGAATATTGTCTACAGAAAGCAAACATTTTGGTTTTTGAGACCTGTATGTATTTGATAGGCCGCTTTCTGCCAAAAAAAAAAATAAAAAATTGAGCAACTCTAGTTGAAGGCCTGAAGAGAAAGCTAAAGGGGATGAAAAGAGGCCTTACTGAACATTAATGCTGTCCAGGAGGAAACTTATGGCACACTCATGTTGGTAGGCAGTTATAGCCCCTATCTGTCAACACTAATATGCCATGCAGAGAGAAATGTCTCCCGTTACACCTCCGAATGCGTCAACCGTGTATTTGAAACATACCCATCACCAGAGGACACAAGTATGAGAAGCATTTTGTTTTGCAGCAACAAAAAAGATAAAACATTGCAAAAGGTTGCCAACAAAGTGAGCTCTGTGGTGAACCACAGCTGCTCTGTGGAAGGTCTGGAAAAGACACAGAAACCTTAAAAAAAAGAAAGTACAGGGGGAAACCCGTGCCAGAAGGAGTTACCAGTAATTTTGGAAGCAAATGCTCCAGAGGGGAACAGCTGGTGGAAGATGAGGAAGGGGTTAGTGAGGCCATTGAGTGAGCAGGGAGGATGATGTGAGGAAGGAAGGATGTGCTGGAGATCCCTAGTCTCACCTCCTGCCTCTCCTGTGGGTCACAATGTGTCCTTGGGGAGGCCATAGGCCATGTGCACACCAGGAAGTGTGCTGGTGTGTTTTGTGGCTGGGATGGGGTCAGTGCATGCCATGGCAACCCTCCTCCTCCCCCTTCTTCTCTAGGGATGCTACAGTTGCTCTTGCACACATGGTTCAAGGATTATTGATTCATTTTTAGGCCGCTTTCCTATACAAATTAGGCTTACACAGCCTGCCCGCGCACCCATCCGTTAGTCTACCCTGGTAACTCATGAAGCCTTTTGTTTTCAGGCATATGGACAGAGGGGTGAAGTTTCAGAAATATCTCATCCCTACAGGTTTTGTAAAAATAAAGGACTCAGTAGAGAAGAGAGACCCTCTTCGCTTCTCCGCTGAAGGACTGACTACAAGAGCTCAGCTGTTATTAGGCATCAGAAACCCACACGGATGAGTCCCTCCCTGGGCTTCTTTGCTTCTGCTCTGCAGGAACTCGTTCATGTATTAACTGAATTTTCTCATCCTTCTCTTTATAAAGCCAGCGCTCTACTGTAACAGGGATAATGATATATTTCACCTGAAATAGGATGCTTATGAGAGCCTAGCTTGAAATAAAGATTATAAAAATGTAATGCCTAGCAATTGTAGTATCATCCACAGAGTAGGAGAGAGAGAGACAAACAGATATATAGGTAGAAAGGTAGATATATTTCTTAATTGAACTCTCTGCTTTGGCTGTATCATAGGTGATGAACAATAAAAGCCTGTAAGGAAGAACATATAGGGGTTTTTTTTAAACAAATTTGACTTGTTACAGGCAAGCTTTTACACTTGCATCAGCCTGTACTGAAGACCCCTAAATAATTCAAAGCATTCAAATGGTCTAACATTAGCAAAGTAGTATTCTCCCTGCAGATGCTTAAAAGTAGAAAACAAGGTGGCAATATTTCCTCTTTTAAGTACTATTTAATTCCCCTGCTTCAGAGCATTTAATATCCTATATAAATCAATATCTACCTCACTATCTATCAATAAATGAATAATTTCATTTCTGCCCATCCCCTGACACTCTGAAACCATTTATTCTAGTCATTTAATCACAAAGCTGTTATTGCAGGGGAAATTCAAGCAGATCTGAATACGTAAAGCCAAAAATAGAGAGCTAAGCTGAGAACTTCGCTATAATAGCAGTCTGTTCCAAAGCAAGCTGCTTCTCACTTTCCCAGGAGATGTAGTAGGTATCTCTTCACTTTTCAAAACAATAACTGGTATGGTAAAGCTCAGTCAAGCAAAGCAAAACTTCACTCACTTTGCTTTTCACAGTCAACATTTGAATGCCACAGGGAGTCCTTGCTGGTCTGATCAGGAACTCTCTCTCTCCCCCTCAAAGGGCCTAGGGTCCCAAAATGTCCTCACGCTGGAGCCTCCATTTGAAAAGGAATTGTATAACAAGACCCATCTGTCTCTATAGAAAAAACTTGTTCATCTCAAATGAGTATTCTTCTTCGGTGCCTTTTTTGAGTGGACCTACATCTGGGAAAACTAAAAATATCCATCTTCACCCCATGGAAGCCTTAGTTTACCTGCAGCAACAGCATTTCCCTTCCCAGTTTGTTCATTGTCCTTTTGATGCCACACGCCTGCTGTTAGGAGATCAGATTTATACGCATCAGAATGTGCATGTGTGTGTATACGCATATGCAGACAACACATAAGATTCAGGGGAAGAGTCAAGTTTTGATGTGAGAGTGGTAGTTTTTTTCTTCACTGACATTAACACAATTCCTTCTGCACCTTGGTGAAAGTCTCAGAGATGACTGAATTAGGCTATGTCTAAATCAAAATACATAACAAATATTAATTATATAAACCTCCCTCCAATCTCGATTAGATAAACACTTTATTTCTGGAGTAAGAAGAATGGAAACTTGGATGACTTGCCAGAGTTCAGAAGCCAGAATGGTGATATATACGTTCTCCCAGCTCCCCTTCCTATGCAAACCTGTTCTTCCTTCCAGACAGGCTGGCTATGTTTACCATGTCTCTACCTTTGCTTTTGCTCACCTTCCATCCCCACAGGGAGCCCTCAAGCACGTATTTATTTGCACTGTGAACCTGTGCTTGCTTGCATGGCTATGCTTTAGCTCAAGCTGGGACCTGATTGCTTTAGGGGAGACAGAGACAAGATTGCCTGAGTGCCAGTAAAGCTTCAGCGCCTCCGTCTGCAAGTCCCCCCATTCAGCCCAGCACTCCAATTCTCCTGCAGTTGATGCCTACGAGTGGGAAAGAATCCTACAGCAGTTCAGAGCAAGGCGTGTGCGGCACAAACGCCCACGGGTGAGTGCAAAATAGTGCACTCAGACTAATGTGGCCTGAACTTTGCTTTCACCAACAGAAATAGCAAAAGCCTTTATGCATATTCTGATGTATACCATGAATGTTTTGGAACGTATAGATGGTTTATTATGTCAGATTTAGCTTTGGGAGGTGTCTTGCATCCTATAAATGCTAGGTTACAAGAAATGCTGACATACGTATGTATGTATGTGTATAAATACATATGTCTGGGTCTTTGTGAAAAATAACAGCCTAGGATGGCTGGACAGATACTTGACTAAGTAGGTAGCTATACACATCCTTAAACTGAAACAAAAAAAAAAGGCCTTTAAGCTCCATGTGTCTTTTAACACTGACTTGACTTGTAAACCCCTAAGTATGCTGAGAGGCCTGCTGCCATCTTAGGTTCCATCAGGTCTCCTCATCACTGAGTGCATGGCCCCAGATCTGGCTGTGTGGGTCTCCACAGTCCCAGAAGAACAGGGAGACGAGATCAGGTAGCTTGGTCCTTCGTTATTCAGCTTCAATCCAAGTAGCAACAGCAAAGCTTTGGTGGGTATGATTTGGACAGTAGCCAAGCAAAGGGGATCATGGTAATGCAAGAGCCAGGAAAGGCCCTGGCATAATCTTTTTTCTAGTCGCTGCAGTATCCAAATTTAACAGAATTTTTCAAAGGTGGATCCAAACACATCCTATTTCTGTCATTCAGCAGCCTGCCTGTTGCAGAGGTGGGCCAGGCAGTCCTTGCCCCCCACAACTCGCAGGCAGGCATGCAGCAGCCCTTGCGTCCCGACACGGACCATTCAGACCTGCTCTCCCTTTGAAGTTGGCCCTGCTTTCAGCGGGGAACTGGAAAAGAGGGTCCTTCCCAACATAAATTATTTTCCAGTGCTAAGGTCAAACCTGGTTTAAGTGGACATTTGGGTGGCACCTCTCAATCCTAGCATGCCTTGCTCATTTTGAATCGTGGTGAGCTATCTGTGACTGCAGCAGAATAACAACATCCAGCTTTTGGAAAAGGAACACTCCTGGTGTGAGAAGGCTCCTGAGCAGCTCAAGCCGGCTCTCTTCCCTCCCATCAACACCCACAGGGGTGGAAACAGAGTAGAGAAAATTTCAGTCACAACTGCAGCTTCACTACTCCTGTTCTTCGGGAGGATGTAGCAGCTCCCACCTGTGCTAGGTCCAGGCTAGGAGACCAGGAGCGCCACCATGGCTTTGTGAGGTGCTGCAGAGGGCTTAGGTGGGAGAGGCACACCTTGGCTGTTGTCAGCAGCAGAGCATTGATCCCAGTCCAAATCTGCTTGAGATAGCAGATCAAGACTAACTGTATTTACTCAGGAATTGCCACACTGCACAGATCTGTCTGCTTGTGGGATTTGTGCTCGCTTGATGAAGGGGTTGGCTTCTATCCTCAGCTGAACCTTCATGGTTCAAAGTTGTGCTGGCTTTTTTTTTTTTTTTTGTCCTTTGGGGTGAAAAATGTCTTGCAGCTGCTGCTTATAATTATTTCCCCTATGTTTCAACATTCTCCAGATGAATGTCACTCAAATCAGTGCTCTGAGAGACTGCAGTCATGATTGCCAATAGCCAACATCCAGTCTAAAAATAAAAAGCCACAGCATGGGACTGAGAGACAAGCAATACATCCTCTGGCAAAAATCACTGATCTGCCTCACCCCTCCAGTCCTGGCTTCTCCATGCCGAAAGAAGCTTCCATCTAACAGCATCCTCTTCTGATGTCATCAAGACATCAAGATGGCTTGTAGAAAGCACTAGGTGAGATGACCTTTCCTTTTCATAAGTGCCCATGTTTAATAGCCATGACATTTTGGCTGGTCAGTAAATACGATGGAGGGAAAGAGAAGGCATGTCAGTGGAGCATTTATTTACCCTGTGGAGGAATTTGGCCAGCTGTTACCAAATACCTATTTTTGGCCCAAGAGCTAGCAGACCATTAGTTTTTTTCTTCTCTGGCTTCAACAGCCACCATTTGCAGAGATGGATTAAGCTGAAAGGGTCCCACCTGCAGAAGGGAAGAAAACCTAAGGAAAATGTTTCCTGGGAGAGAGCCACAGTCCCAGCCTTGCTTCCTCCCAGCTGTCACAGCCCATCAGGGAGGGAGAGCTGCTGAGGACGATGTTTCCAGGAGTATCAGGGTGTGGATGGGGAGTGGGGGCAAGGAGCAGAGCCATGGATCTGTCCTTTCCCCGTGCTGGTGCTCAGTGCAGAGGGCAGTGGGTGCACAGCACAACCATGCCACAGAGATGGGACCCACCAGGCTGCCCACCTTGGTACCACGCAATATTAGCTCTTTGGACCAAGGTTTTAGGTTGCTCTGGCTTGTACCACGTGTGGCATATGGCCAGCCTGGCAGGAATCAAATCCCAATGAGCTTGCCAGGTTTCTCAATTAGCTCTTCGCTACAGCTCAGGAATTGAGACCTCAGGGTTTTGCCTACTGTATCAATTTCTGCATATTATACCTAAGATGGGCTGAAATATTTATTTCCCTTCTTTATGATTAGTTTTTAACACACAAAGAGAGTCTGTTCGTTTGTCAGGCTGACCTTGCTCAGAATGGGGTCTGGAGACCAATCCTTTATGTGCTGCCAGTGGCACATATACTTGGGCTAAGTAGAAGTATTTTGTGGCAGCTGACCCACCAGTTCACTGCAGTGTTAGGGCTGATCCTAGCCGGGCAACAAAAGCCTTCCTGAATTTTGCACACAGTAACCTCACAAGATGAAGAGGCTCTAAAAAATAACGTGACACTCTACCCTTGTGAAAATAAATAAAAGGCCACATCTTTGAACAGCAGTGGTGAGATGTTTTATTTGCACTCTTTACCCCATGCCTGGGAGACACGAATTCTCAATCACTATTGCTACACAGTCTTAAATGGAAAATAAAGTCCTTCATGTGAACCATCATAATTGTTTCAAACCAGACTCTAACCACCCAGTTAAGAAAGGATAGTATCGCCTTTGAAATGAAAACGTGGCTGAAGAGGGAAGGAAAGAGATTCTAGCTCTTGTTTTCTATTTTTGCAAGTCTCCTGAGCTCTCCCTCCTGGACTGCTCAGTCATGAGGAGATCATTTCTCTGGTGTCTTGCTCCTCAAGGGAAGGAGCACCACAAGTCCTGGTGCACTCTCATTTAACTGAAAGGATCCCCAGTTAGAGTCACGGCACTAAGGCTGATTCAATAACTTGTTTGGCCCACTGGTTTTTTAAGAGGTTGCAGAGCTATAAATAAGTTGTTTCAGGGGAGAACTTAACTGCCAAGAACAAGCAGCTGATGTTATATTATTAGATTCAGGACTACAAAGAACGGAGTTCTAGATATTCCCTTATTAAAAAAAATAAGAATATTTACTTAGCATTTCCTCTCTCTGTGCTGTGAGGTGATAAATATGATCAATAAGTTTCTAATATCTTAAGCCAAGACTCAGTCCCACCTTCAGCCTTTTGCTCCCTCAAAGGTTTTATATGGGTCCACACATTTGATTACGTCTCCTGAAAGAAAAGCTTGAGATAACATTTACAAAGTTTATGAATGTTTTACAAGGGGCTCCCTTTTCACTTGTGATAAGACATGGGGATTTCAGGCACAGGCAGGAGAATTGAATAGTGTCATAACTGAGTTAGGGAAGGAGGAGAAAAACTTTACTTCTTGAGGTGATCTAGTAAAAACACCTCTTCTCCTTGGTCATTGATGCACAGTACTTACAAAGAGCTTCCCTGCGTATACATCTGGCTGCATCTGATGCGAGAAGCACTGGGATTACAAGCTTTCAGGCTGGTGGGGCTCACATGAACCATGGGAATCAGCAGACTCACATTTTCATCAGAAAAAAAAAGGTGATTTTCCTGAAGAAGTGGGGTTTCCTGTTCTTTTTTCTGGTCAGATCAATGCCACAGCAAAGAGGTAGAGGGGAACTGCTGAGGCCCTCCCCACCTGCTCCCGTTTGAGGCAACATCTGCAAAACCCTTCCCTCCTGAGCACAGCACATGCAGGATTTGAGAAGATCCCGTTTTCAAAGTTATCCTAGGGGAAAGAAATTAAAATGAATGAACAGCAGAAGCAAAAATATCCAAGATACACATGTAACAGGTACTGCAAGTCCAGACCGAACAGAGCATTTAGAGTCCTATCTCCTATTAGTGCCCGTGGGTTGATACAAGTAGAAACAAATAGGAGCCCTTCTCAGCCTAAACCACATGGAACAAACTCAGAAGCAGCAAAATATTCTTTAATGTCTCTAGGCTTGCTTATTTAATGGCACCAGAGCTTCACACACTGTTATTCCAAACCCCATAAACATAGCATTGGTGCCCATCACCCTGCCCAGTGCCTACCGCAACCCTCAGGACACAGTGGCATCGTACTGTGAACATCACCACTCCAGTGACCGATGAAGCCACATTAAATAGACCCTTTCACTTCTAGCACAGCTTTCAGTGGGCATGAGAAATCCACCCTTGCTTCAATTTTAAACAAAACCCCTTGGACAGGCCATGACTTGAGGTAAGGAAGCATCTCACAGAGGTAATGGGAGTCCTGGCAGACCATTCAGCTGTGTGGTAAGCTACTCACCTCTAAGAAGTGAGACTTCCAATAACATACTTTGGAGTTAAAAAGAGACAGTTGTATTTCAGACAAGCTTGTTGCTTACCCTGGGCTTTCTTGGGCTATTCCAATGGAAACCAGAGGATAACATATCCTAAAGAATCAGACTTGGGTGCATTGTTTTCATGACCAAGTGTACATTGCTCCACATAAATAGCTTACTACCTTGTAAATACTCCAAAAGTAAGGGTCTGTTCAAGATATGTCTGCTGCTAATACTTCAGGCAGGTTGACTATGTCCTAATTCGTGCTTGCTAGACTACATAATTACCAAATCTTAAAGCAACCAGTGTTTCTAGTCACATTTTATTCTAGAACATGGTTATCGGCTCATATCTATGCCTTATTTACAGTAGAATTTAACATCATGTATGCAAACATATGCTAAATCCCTCAGTTAAAAACCAAGCGTCGGCATACATTAAAACACCTTCATCTTGCCCAGAATATTCTGCAGCACTTTAACTGTATGACAACGCCGTGGCAGTTTCTGACCTGAGAGAGATGAGTGCTGAAGCAGCACAGGTCAGACGTGTTTCACACGACCGCGGCAGGTTTCCCCAGAGGACACTACAGAACACCTTCCAGGCTTTTACCCCCACGAAGGCTCAATGGAGGAGACAGGCTGTGCTAGTGTCCGCTGCCGATGTGCCAGGAGTAGCGTGGAGGCTCTCACGGCAAGAGGAGGAGCTGCCAGAGTAGCAGGAAATTCCACTTTCTCAAGTGTTTCCTAATTAGCGCCGTTTCTGGAGGCAGAGTATGTCATCCCAGGGCGCAGGACTGACCTGGTTACCGAAGGAAGGCATTGTCTACCCTGGTTGCCCACTGTTTTCCCTGCTTTGGAATATACTTATTTTATGCTCATATAATTGGGCTCTGTACCTTTTCTCACTCAGATATGAGCCAGCCAGGCCTCAGAGAAGTGTCGCTGCCCAGCCAGTGATGTTAGACGGGGTATCCGTGCACAAGTATCACAGTCCCATATAAATACAAACACAGGTGCCAAAGGGGGGCACGGTGCTCTGCCTACAAAATACAGCCCTGTGATTGCTCCAAAAGCGAGGGCCTCCTCATGATGTATCTACAGACAGCAATTCAGCCAGGCTGAATATATCTTAATGCTTGTCAGACAGTGTGATTATCACACTTCAGAGCTCACATCTGCTTCCCTAAGCCAGGGGTTTCAGCAGATGGGACAGCAGAAGGTTGTTCCCATCACCCTGTACCCACAGCAGGCCCTGGGCCACAGCTTGGAAACACTCTTGCCTACACCAGGGGCCATCTCACCTCTTGTAGCTGTGGAGTGCTCTGTAACATAGCCATGGGCATGCCTGTCAGTGCTGTGCTGGGCAAAGCAAACCCACCCTGCTTCACAGTCCTCATCCTGGTGATCACGATTACATCAGACCTGTCCCATCCCACCGACAGTATCTCCTGGAAAGGCATTTTCAGCAGCACCCGCGTATAAGGAAAAGCGCCACGTGAGCCCTTCCACCTGGCAGAGGAAGGCTCGCGAGGCTGAAAGCGTAACCAGAGGAGGCTATGTACATCTTATCTGGGATGCCAGAACGTCGCCTTTATAAGCAGAGCCCTGTATTATCAGAAAAGAGGCTATTTTTGGCTTCTTAGCTCACCCTCTGGAGCAGTGGGTGACCGGTGTTGCAGGAGCTCATTTAGGAGTCAGGAGATAGAGAGCCACAGCAAAGCAGCCGGGGATTTCCAGGAACGCGGGGTCACCCTGCATCCGCACCAGCCTCTCTGCGCTCTTCCAGCAGCGGAGCAGAATGGGCTCGGTGGAATAAGGCAGGTGCCATTAAATTACGATAATTTAAAGATGCATTTTTTGTCTGACCTGCTAAGCTACTGACTTATCTTTTTTTTTATCTCATGCACCAAAGAAGAGAAGGAATGCTATGGGGACAAATAGACATAGATGATACTATTTTAATACCAGGATTATTTAAATACAATTCTGCTGAAAAAGTTAAAATCCTTACCATGTTTCTATGCACATTGCACTATAAAAACCCACGGTGAAAGCAATAATTTATTCTTTGACAACAGGAAACAGCTGATAAAAGAAAACCTCTTTTGTTTTGGATTTGCAGACCATTTCCCATGTGTTATGTTTGCTTTGGCTGTCTCTCTGGCATCCGCTGGTAGAGATGAGAAGGAGGGGAGGGCAAGAGTGTTGCTCAAAACACGGGACCCCCAAATGCTGTTACTCCTGTTGTCGTCTGCACAAAGGTAGTAGAGGAACCTCCTGAACACATTTCCTCCTCCCCAGAGCTTTTTTAAGGCAACTGTGTGAGGTTACTGTCCTAGCAGAGCTCCAGAAGCTCTCTGGAAACACATGACAAACTTCCCCTTCCCAGGAATAGACAGGCTAGGAAGTCCATAGTCTGGAGATGGAGGGGAAAGAAAAAAAAAAAAGAAAAAAAGAATAGCCTAAATAAACCAGTATGCAATTGCTCCCATGGGTAACTGCAATCCTTTTGTGTTTGGCTGGTGGTTTTACTTCCTAAAGGAAGCACTCTTCAATGACAGTCACACTCGTGTCACTGGCTGTCTAGCCTCCCTTTCCCTACCTGAAGGGTGAGCCCCCATTTAATTCAGGTTGTGCACATCCGTACTTTGCTGCATGGCCAGGTGAGGTCTTGCAGTTGCCCCTTCACAGCACCTTGGGTAAGAAAGCTCTCACCATGTGCTGAAGTTGTACCTGTGCTCCCTGCTCCCAGCATGAGGCAAACAAGGCAGCCCAGTGCCAAGACTGGAGGCCGTTGTCTCAGACAGGGATCATGAAAAAGGATTTCTTGTCTTTTCTTAATTATGAACAAAGAGGCTTTGAGATTGATTTCTGTTTGGTTCTCACCTGAGGAACAGCAGCACTGCTAAGTCTTGTGTTGGTGTTTTTATTCTTCTTTTCCCCTGGAGAACCCTCCAGAGGTCTTAGAGATGGGAAGAAGCAGGATATTGAATCTCTTCTGCCCAACAGTCCTTGAAACCTGAAGAAGGGCTCATGAACCCTAAGCTTGTCTGTGCTTCCTGGGTCTCAAACAGGTCTTGCAAGAGCTGTGACCTTTACGTGAAGGCAGGAGCCACTAAAAGGTTCTACTAAAACACTTATTTTCCGAGCTTCAAGGATTTTGAATATTGTGATGCAGTGATGAAGTAACTCCACCATGTATTTAAAATTGTCTGAGATTTCCACTGTAGACCTTAAATACAGTGCTAAATAGGGCAAACAAAAATAGCTGTTCCTTTGACAAGTGCTTATTTAAAGCCTGTTTTGTCAGCATTGCTGCCCTGGTTATGACAGGGAAGTTGTCTAGAAATTGCATAATTACCAATATTAAACGCAAAAGCAAAACAGCACCACACAATTCAATAATGGAGCGGGTCACGTTTGCCATGGCTGTTGCAGCCTCTATTAAAGCTGCAGCAACTCCGACTCAAACCATGGCCTCAGGAAAATGCCGCGCTGCTGCTGCTCCTCATTTGCTCTGAGCCCAGGAGGTTGCTCTGCTCGCGGCACTCAGATAGCTGCACCAGGGGAGTCGATAAGGACACTATTTTCTAGCTCGTCCACATGCTGCTGAGAGAAGGCAGCGTTACTGCTTTTGATGCTTGTTCTCCAAGCGTCCGGCACTCATCCCCAGATTCTTACTGGACTTCAATACAATAGGAGTGGGGACTGGAGAGAAAGGGGACAAACAGTCCAAAAACCTTAGAAAATCATTTTTGCACATAACAAAATTCATAGCAAATTCAGCACCTAAGCTTCTGTGGAATACAAGAAAATATTCAATGCTCTTTCCCTCCTTCCACTTCCTCCTGCTGTTCTCATAGTGGAAAAGAGGTGAGATGATGACCAGCTCAGAGACGTTTTTTTAATGGTTTGATTTCACACACTTTGTGTTGCTTATGTACCACTCAGCTTCCTCCTGATCTCCAGGGGCATTTTCAGGTGGCTTGTCCTATTTTCTCAGGTAGGTCACTCAAAGGGCCTATCCATGCAATCAGTTTTTCAGTGCAACCACAGAAGGAAGCATTGCAGCAAGCTCCACACCACCTTTCTCCCCACCTCTTTCCCTCCCAAGGTTTACTGCATGCACCAGAGCACGTTTCTACCCACGAACACTTGTTACACATTGTCATACTTATCTGAATGCAAGCTCAGTATCGATCTGCTCTGCACTTTGGTCTAGCTCGTTTACCTTCAGGAAAAAACACAGGGAAACTGAGCAGGGAGCTCTGGCCTGCTGGTGAAGATCCCCTCTTGCAGCACTGCTTACCCAGCGTCTCACCTGGGAAGAGCAGCAGCAGGGTCAAGAGCCTCTGGGTGCTGAGGGAGGCACACTGGAAGTGGCAGATTTGCATTTAACATCCCCCAATGAAAAACCTGCTTTAAGCGACTTGGTCATATACAGATGCAGTGGCAGGAGCAGGTATGCCATCCAGTAGTCAGATTCCTAAGGCACCATGTAATCTTCTCCCATCTTGTAACCTTCTGTCTCATGGGCTGCACATCTTCCAGCTAAAGGAGCACTTGGGATGAACACCTTACTGCCAAGGGCTTTCTTCATTATACAGCCTTCATTAATTTTAACACCAGAATCACAGAGACGTGGTGGGATGACTTGTACGACTGGAGTGTTGGAATGAAAGGATGCAGTCCCTTTAGGAAGGAGAGGCAGTGGAGATGAGGAGGGGGTTTTGCCCTCTGTGTCAATGACCACCTGGAGTGCATGGAGCTCCACCTGGGGATGGATGAAGACAGAGAGCTTATGGGTCAGAGTTAAAGGGAGGGCAGGAACAGGTGACGTCATTTTTAAAAAGGGAAAAAAGGAAGACACAGGGAACTACAGGCCAGTCAGTCTCACCTCTGTGCGCGGCAAGATCATGCAGCAGATACTCCTGGAAACTATGCTAAGATATATGGAAAATAAGGAGGTGATTGGTGAAAGCTAACATGGCTTCACTAAGGGCAAATCATTCCTGACAAATTTGGTGGCCTTCTACAATGAGGTTACAGTGTTCGTAGATAAGGGAAGAGCAACTGATGTCATCTACCTGTACTTGTGCAAAGCATTTGACACTGTCCTGCACAACATCCTTGCCTGTAAATTGGAGAGACATGGATTCGATGGATGGACCACTTGGTGGATAAGAAACTGGCTGGGTGGCTGCACTGAAAGAGTTGCAGTCAATGGCTCGATGTCCAAGTGGACATCAGTGACAAATGGCATTCCTCAGGGGTCAGTACTCGGACTGTTTAATGTCTTTGTTGTTGACATGGACAGTGGGATCAAGTGCACCCTCAGCAAGTGTGCTGATGACACCAAGTTGTGTGGTGTGGTCGACACGCTGGAGGGAAGGGATGCTATCCAGAGGGACCCTGACAGGCTTGAGAGGTGGGCCATGCAAATGGCATGAAGTTCAACAAGGCCAAGTACAAGGTCCTGCATGTGGGTCGGGGCAATCCCAAGCACAAATACAGGCTGGGTGGAGAATGGACTGAGAGCAGCCCTGAGGAGAAGGACTTGGGGTTATTGGTGGGCAAGAAGCTCAACATGAGCTGGCCGTGTGCGCTGGCAGCCCAGGAAGCCAACCGTGTCCTGGGCTGCATCAGAAATAGTGTGGCCAGCAGGTCGAGGGAGGTGATTCTCCCCCTCTACTCCTCTCTCATGAGACCCCCACCTAGAGTGCTGCATCCAGCTCCGGGGTTCCCAGTACAAGAAAGACATGGAGCTGCTGGAGTGAGTCCAGAGGAGGGCCACAAAGTTGATCAGAGGGATGGAGCACCGCATTTATGAAGAAAGGCTGAGAGAGTTGGGGTTGTTCAGCCTGGAGAAGAGAAGGCTCTGGGGAGACCTAATTGCAGCCTTTCAGTACCTAAAGGGGGCCTACAGGAAAGCTGGAGAGGGGCTGTTTATTAGGGAGTGTAGTGATAGGACAAGGGGTAATGGCTTTACACTGAAGGAGGGCAGATTTAGATTAGATATTGGGAAGAAATCCTTCCCTGTGAGGGTGGTGAGGCACTGGCACAGGTTGCCCAGAGAAGTTGTGGATGCCCTGTCCCTGGAAGTGTTCAAGGCCAGGCTGTATGGGGCATTGGGCAACCTGGTCTGGTGGAGGCTGTCCTTGCCCATGGCAGGGGGGTTGGAGCTAGATGATCTTTAAGGTCCCTTCCAATCCTAACCATTCCGTGATTATATGATTCTATTCTGTCTGGTACATGAGGATGGGGACTTAGGGAAAAAATCAGCATCAACATTTAATTAAAGATGGATCATAATAATAAAATCTGCACAAAGAGACTGGCAGGGGATTACAAAGAGAATCTTAATTGTGGAATTCTTCCTATTTGAGTTTGAGTCTCCGATTTTTCCATCTCAACACAATCTCTTTAACAGCTTTGGCATGTAATTTCCTGTTTTGAAAAAAAAAAACACATTTAGGAAAGACTGAAATGTTATCATTCAGCTTTACACTGACATCTGTATGTGTCATCAGTAAAGTTGGAATCTCTTCTATCCAAGATTCTTCTCACTTGACCTAAAGGATTAACTGATAGCAATGATAGGTTGCACTCTAGCCTGCTCACTGCAGGCCAAATATGAGGCGAGTCTGGCTAAAACACACTCCTCTCTGGTGAGCACGTGTAAACTGCAACCTTTTCGAGGCCTAGAAATTAGTTAAAAGTATAGTGACACCAGACTTTCAGTCCCTGCTTCAAGTGAGGAGTACTGCCAATGATTTCCAAAGATAAAGTCACCAGCCCTTTCTTTTTCCATTGGTGAAACCCCCCCTTTTTTTTTTTCCCTTATGTTTGAGAGAGCTGAAATGTTTCAGCTGAAACTACCCATCAAAAAAACAACCAAACAAGAAAACAACCCAGAAAACAACAAACCATGGTTCAGAAGACATCTGAAGACAATTTCACACTGGACAGCCAAAGCTTGACAAAACTTACACAAGCTGAAAACAGGACCGTCTCATCCAAACTACTGGATGCCTTTAATAATCAGTAGCACTCCCCAGCTGCTCAGATTTCCCTTGGCGGGCAGAGGACAATCGTCCTCACTTCTTTCAGCAAAGCCTTTTAGACCTACCGGTGAAAATGAAGAAACTGTAATCATCAGTAATCCCATCTACGATGATTATTAATATTATTTGGAAGAAAAGCAGGGCTTTGTTCACACACAGGATTTCCTAACAACGAACCTACATACGACATCCCATACGTAAGAGCAGAGTTTCCCTTTAAGGTTGGGCTGACAACCATGTTGCAGTCAAGGCTCTGCCCCACGAGGAGCACTTGCCCAGCAGCTGAAGGTGCTGATGGAGGAGGGCTCAGCCCATCCTGCTGCGGGGTGCTTTCAGCACCCCTTCATGCTGCCGTGAACAAACACACTGGGTGCAGACAGTAGTGAGCCATGCCTCTCTGCCTCTGCTGGCGTCCTGTATACATACTGGTGAAGACTTGAAACACTGCCACTTGCAGCTCTCTTGTAAAGAAACATAAAAATGGGTGCAAATAATAGAGCGGCAGAAAGCACCTTGAGAGCAAACAATAATTTTTTTTGTAGATTAGCAAACGTGTCTAACTCTGTCTCCAACCAAGATGATTCAAATATTTTTATTTTTGTGGCTACACAGATCCTTTGCTCTCTTTACAGTACTTTTAAATTCAAAAAACCAGAGGAAAACAGCTCAAGTTCAAACTTCTTGACATTGTTGTCAGTTTATTTCCATGAAGCTGAACGCTGAATATTATGAAACAGCTCAGGAATGCTGGACGTAAAGGGAGATTTCCTTTTTTCCCCCTTCAGCTGAAATATCTTTTGGCAATAAATCCCCGCCGGAAATGTGCTTTCCCTGATTCCCCGGCTTAATTAGCTCAAACAATGTAAGATATGTAACACTGACCACCATGGGAAACCTGATAACAAAGAACAGTGATACAATGCAAGCCTTTCAAACAGATGCAGCCAGTACCCTGCTAAGACAAAAGTGGATTCAGTGTGGTGTCAAGCCTTTTCTTCCTTCGCTGCTGCAGGAGACACTAGCACTACGGTGAGACAAGTTAAACTCTGCCATGTTTTTCCCCAGTAATGATCTAAAATTGCCAATTCCTCTGTAGTATGCAGGTCACACATTAGTATTTTTGACAGCGACTAATGCTGCAGCTAGCTCCTCGGCACTCGGAATGCGTTCACCGCTATTGCCATAGGGAAAACTATGAGAAAACTGACCCCAATACTGGCTGCTCATGTGGAAACGAGCAGTGCTCCTGGTTGGCGAGACTGCACGCCCTCACGTGCTCCTTTCTGAGCGAGCTGAGCCTGCAGTTTCCTCAGAATTTCTTTCCTGGGCTGTATCCTGAGCAGCCTACCCCCTGCCCCCACTGAGCACTCGATCCCAGCCTTGCGTCATCCTTCAGCAATGGTTTGTGCAGATGGACGGTGAGCAAGAAAGATGTGCTGACTTGGGATACGAATACCCTTTTTCTTTTTCCTTTTCCTTGCTGCGTTACTGCTAGCGGGGTGAGTTCTCCAGTGCCAGTCCCTGCTCGGTGCTGGGGTACTGCAGTAGCTGCAAAGCTGAAGAAAGGTTGAAGGATCAGGAGCATGAGCAGTGAGTGAAAAAGGATGATGGTGCTGCAACAGCCAGTAACTTCGCTTGTGGTGGTAGCAGCAAGAAATACAGCCTCTCCTGTAGACAAGCAGAATGGGGATCCCACTTAGGTCAGAACAAAATTAATGTGCGGTTGGGGTCTGGATTGGTGGCCACAGTGTGGATAATCCCAACGTACATTAAAGCTGCTCTCACCTGATATCGTTAAAGGTGACAGAGGAGAAAAGATGCAAGAGGCTTTTGCCTAATCTTTTCCATTTATAGTTTATAATTTTTAAGTTTGGACATATTTATAGATCTTCTTTTACTTGCATTAGAAGCTTGAGTCTTATCACTTCTGCTCCCCAAAATACTCTGTGGACACCAGAGAACTGGCAGGATTATAATCTCACAGGGACACAGGTAAGGGAAGTGCAAGGAAACATAGTCAGGAACAGAGATTTCTTTGTCAGAGCGTTTATAGTTTGTTGCTGCTTTTGGTTTTGTCATTACCCGTACAACTCAAATGTCTTGCCAGGCAAATACTTTGGCCAGGTCCACCCTCCAGAGCTTCGATGACTCAGCAATGTCCGCCAGGGATGTGAAACCGGTCGGAGAGCCGACTTCCATCCGTGCCTGGCGCACTGAGGCCAGACACGCCAGCAGGGCTGTACTTCACCAGCTCAACTTGTTTCACTCATGCATGGGTCCAGAAGTGCACTGCTCCTGCCAGCACAGCCCTTCTCATTTCACTTGGCCCTTCAGACTCTTCTGAAAGTGAGAAAGCACTAAATCCAGAAGACTTCCTCCAGGAGGGCTCCCAGGAGATGAAACAGAGAAACAGAAAATACAACCAGTTCAGGGTCTAATGATCTGCGTATTCCTAATATAATATCAAATGGAGTTAAGGAAGCCCAACAGCAATCTCTTGAGCTTCTTTGCTCATTGTGAAGAACCAAAGGTCACGGGCTCACTTTTCTTCTGTGGGTTGCCTTTGAAGCATGGGTGTCATCGGTGCACCACAGGGCCCCATGTAGAAGGTCCCGTTTGATCCAAGTCCATAGGAGGCTAGCTCTTTTTGGCATCTCTGGTTATCACCTTTGTATTACCAGGCCAGTTGCAATCTGACTGATCTACATTAAACAAATTAGATTCATCCCTGTGGCTCAACTAAAACTCAAGTGTATCCCTCAGTTGGGTAAAGCACAGACAATCCAGCTTTATTTATAATAATGTAATTATAGATAGACCAATATTGAAACGGCCAACTTGCACTGTAGGCAAATAAACAAATGCTTCTTTGGTGATCCGTGCATATTTTATTTTTTTTTTAATTATAGCCCACATGCTAATTCTAGACCATACCTAGAAAATGTGGAAGTCTTTTCCAGTATGTGAGAGAATCTACAGCATATGAAAGTATTTCATACACCAGGTATGAAACCTCAGTCCCACAAAAGTCACTGGCAAAATTGTCACTAACTTCAGCAGAGGCAGCACTCCGGTCTAGGAGTGTATGTGTGTGTGCAGTGAACAAATGTAAGAAGCCTAAGGAAAGAAAAAGAAATATCAGGAACGTAAAGGAGATTACAAAATCTACCATGTCTATCATGAGTGCTGGGCAGCCACACATGTCCTGCATTTGGTTCTTCAAATTAGTCCCATACATGGCTGCAGCATCCCTTGTAAAAAGATCCCAATTCACCGAGTCTTATAGAGCTGTTATTAAATTCTGTTTACTAGGTACAGCTGTGCCTGATTTCTGCTTATATAGTCCTTGGTTTCAGCAGAGATTTCCAAGATGTTCCTACTAGCACTGCGATTCTGGAAACAAAGCTTGCATGAGAAAACAAAGATGCAGAGCTCATTCTTCATCTACTTTTCCAGCCAGGCAACCAACTGCACTGCCAGTAGAATAACACCAAAACCCTGGCTTTATGCAGAAGAGCTGGTGTGCACTTTTTTTTTTCTTGGTTTGCCTCCAGAGGGGATAACAGTCTTCTTGGGATTTGGGTCTGATTGTTCACTGTTTTCTCAAAGAGAGCTCCCCCAGGGCTCTGGCAGAGTTTGGTTTGTAACTTCTGAGGCTCTGCATCTGGAGATCTGCCAAGCCTCTGCCTTTGGGTGATACACTCTCCCATTTAATGGGAGTCTACCACCCCCGCCCCACACACGCACACAGCTTTTAGGCAGGAGGTACCACTTTTCCCGGGAAAAATACTGCTACACAGGCATACACAACAGTTTTGTATGAGCAACCACACAGCTGTGGGGTGGAACAGATCTATTGGGCACGTGGCAGACGGTTGGACGCCTCTTGCACAGCAAAACCTCTGCATCCTATTGCTCACATATGGGGTGGCTCTGTACCTCAAGTTCAGTGAGTTCATCTGGCCCTGGGGTGCCTGGGGCTGGTGCAACAGCTAACCCTCCAAATCACTGCACAGCACTCTGTCATTGTCACCAGGTTTCCCGTGTACTAGGCATGATGACTCAATTAAACCAAGATTTTCAGTCTGTTCCCTGGTGTTTCATTGGCTCGAGTTCACTTGAACAGACGTCTCCAGAAGGTCAGCTCACGAAGGTAATGAAACACAAGCCAGAAAAATGAGCGCTTGCTTTGGGCACTTTTGCCAACGTAACAGAAATGTGAACAGGGCAACTTCACCCCTGCCCAGCTCAGGTGCTTGCACGAAACGGAGAAATGTCAAGGAAGACACTGGATACCCATAGAGTTTATGGCAAAAAAAAATTGCAAGAAATGGATTCCTAAACTAATATACGTATGTCAGTATTTAGCCACTAAATTACACGATGTGATTCCACACTCAGAGGAATTCCATTTGTTTTCTTCTTGAAGTCTCCAACTCGTTAAAGGAAGACAAACTCATTGAATCATTTTAATTGACTTGTGTTATTGGGTAAACTAGAATATTCCAGTATTTCAGTACTCCAGTACTTCCAATCTTGAATTTATAGAGAATAGTCAAAATGAAGATCTGTTACAGACTTACAAACAGTCTTTCTGGCAATACACACCCTTTTCTTTGCCTGGTATACTTTCGATCTTTATTTCCCATGCAGCCAGAAAAAAAATTGGCTTGCTGGAAAAGTGCAGACAGCACTAAACTTACTCAGCAACTGCTTCTCTGGTTACAGGACTATGGCACTGGTGCTGAAGGAGGCCATGGTTCGTGGAGTTAGGAAAGAAGGACTCTTTAAAACCAAAGTGCCAGCTGAATTTTTTCTTTCTCTTTCACCCATCTCAAAGGGAAACCCTTCATGTGAGCTACGGGTTGCGGATATAAAATATCTTGGCCTCTCCTCCATGTGCAGAAAGCTTTATCCTGTCCTTATAAGTTTATGGTCTATCCCTAGATAGTCGCTGAGCCCAGACTCAAGAGATGGCCAAACAGCACTGCCACAACACCAAGGAACAGGCTCCACTGACATCCCAGGGAATCAGTCCAAAGGCTCCGAGGTGAACACCCCAATCTTTCCAAACATCAGGGCTACAAATTGTATGGCTCATATCCATGCTATGTATACAAATATACATGCATAGCTATTTTCTGTTACTGTTAGCCTTTTAATAAGTAAGTTTTCCACTCTGAAGGACAATTGATTGTCACAGAAATTATTTTTAATGTGTTCGCTTTGTATGTACCTGTCTCCAGGTAACTACACAACTCCATCCACATTGCTAATCATCATATTTTCAAAATTAAATATTTTCTCATGAACACCGCACAAGGACAAAATCCATCAGACTTCCATGACACTATGCAAATAAAACTGAGGCTGAAGGACAATGCCAAACCACACGTTTGTGGAAACATTTAAGCATTTTCTTATCTCCCTTGGGCTGTCTTGAAATGTGAGCATGTGCCTAAAATCCCTTGCACTGTTGGATTCTTGAATGTCAAAGTATTAATAGGGAAAGTGGTCAGCAAGCAGTAGTGATCTAACAGGTCTTATACACTACACTAAAAACTTTGATAGATGACAAAGCCCTTCACTGATTTGCTTTAACTAATGAACCAAATCTTGGTCTCCTTTTTGTCAGCTGACATTTTGGCAACTCATGGTCCTAAGATACTGATGAGAAGAAATGAAGCATGCAGTTGATGAGATGCAGGGCGCTGGGCCTGTAAGGTGCCCCCTACAAGCAAGATGTGAAATCCCAATGACATCTCAGGATGAACTGAAAGGTGGACCTGTGCAAGCTCCATTTCCCCAGATTTTAAACGACTGCAGGAGTCACTGCCTTATGGCATTGTACTGATGTCAGCAGACAGCAACTTTAAATAAAGTAGGGCTCTCATTCACATTCATTGAGTAAATGTTGTTCTTGCCCTCCAGCTGTTTGTTACCACCCATCTGCTGAGCTGCGATCTCCTGACAACAAAGTCGACGGGAGGGAACTGGTGTCTGAGCCTCAGCCATTATAATTTAGACACTGTACAGTCTAGCACCTTAGCATGAACCTCCCTTCCTAGTGGCTTGAACTAATACACCATGAGGTACAAACTGGAGTGGCTGAGGTGTAGGTACACGTTCCCCACTACAACTTCTGTCCCAGAGGGGTAATTGTCTAATGCCAAAGTCCCCTGCTCACGCAGTGGAACAAAATACGTGCAAAAAGCAAATGGAAAAAAAAGTTCAGAGTATTTTACATTCAGCCGCAGCCACTTTCCAGTAAATAAAAGAGGGTATGATGTGGGCTCTACTGCAGCACTCAGCAGGTAGCCTCCCTCTCCTTCTGGCTGGGTACCCAGCCCATGCCAGTGGGCCAAGCTCCCACGGGCTCCCAGCAGAGCTCTGCTACGAGCCACAGCACCAGCTGCTGAAGACACAGCCAAACCCACACCAGCGGTGGAGACTACATCCAGAGGCTGCTGTCCCTGTTCTGCCAGGTCCCACCCCACCCCATGGCTTTATCCCAAATCACTCCAGTTCAGATGTGTTGGTTCCCTTCCTCTATCAGACCCTTCTCCCATGCACTCCCATCTGCGACGTCCACAGTAGCACCCCCCCTTGTGTTTCCAAGCACCAGGCTTGCTCTTCAGGAAGACTTTTGCCAGCTGCTTTCAAAAATGCAAACTCAGGCCAAGTTCTCCATGCTTTTGGATACTGCCATACCTTTTGGAGCCATTACTACAGAGTGGCATGATGTACTTCTACTATGGAACTCATATTTGGATTTTAAATGTTCTTTCCATTTCCCCAGACCAAGCTTGCATTTTTATTTTATTAGTAGAGTTTTATTATTGCAAAATATTTTTTATTATTGCTGCTAATTATTACTTAGCTTTATTGGTTATTAGGTTCATCACTGCTTGGAAACTTCCGTGTTAGATCTGGTCTAGATAAATATCAAAAGATTTGGATACTTTTCCAAAAGTTTTGCATATGCAAAATTGTCTGTATTCCTGGAAAAGAATGGAAGGTGCCATATGAAAGAGGAAGAATCAAACAAAGCAGGGCAAATTAAAGGACAGACTCTAGTACCTCCCATCTTTGGGAGAATTTCCTTAAAACTGAGACACAGGATCCTAGTGAGTCTGTTTCTGCATAGCTGGTGTTAATTTAAAGAGTTTGTGTTCTATCATTACCCTTTATTATCAGGCTTTCTGTAATTGTCAGTGTTACATATCTCAAGCCATGTGAGCTAATTAAGCCAGGAATGGCAATTTTTTGAGTGATATAACAGATTATTCCTGCAATAGCATTCCCGCAGTATTTCATCATCTCAGACTCTTGCTGTACCTAGAGAAAAAGAAAAGTAAATTCATTTTTGAAGCTGGATCTAGTTTAATTCTTCACTGAGACATCTGTGCAAGGCCTTCTCTATAGAAAAAAATGGGGAGGAGGAAGCACTTTGTTAAGAATCTCAGAATAAAATACCTGTCGATGGTTAACTCATTTCAGCACTGTCTCATTTCACTCTCCTGGGAAGAAAGCTACCTGACTGTGTTGAAAGTGCTGTAGATAACAGCCAAGTGTGTGTCCTTCCATGTCCAAAGAGTGCCCAGGTACTTTCATTCCCTCCATGGTGGTCCCCAGCACAGTTGCACCCAGGGCAGCCAGGGCAAGGGAGCAGCTCTCCTCTTACCAGCCTGCTTGGGATTGGGTCAAACTTGAGTTGGGTTCAGTCATGCCATGGTGACAGCAGGTCCAGCCAAACGCAACGCTGTCATGGTAGACTGGACCCCAGTAGAGCACTTGTCTGAGGATATGGGGATGCCCTATGCAACCTCAAAATGCTTGAGGCAAAGGACGAAGGCTAAATCTGAAGGTATCCGTACATATTTTGTCTTGAGTTTGTGTAAGGATGGGGTGTGAGATGAGCTGCATCAGTGAAGGTAGGTTTGTCTTTAACAGTGAAAACTCTTACAGTGAAATTGCCCTGTCCATCTGGGAATATTGCCTTTAGCAACAGCTGAAGAAGGAAGGACGTCCCTCTGTGTCATGGAGGCAGAGTAGCGCTCTGGAGATCCCCCGTTACAGTTGTTAGAAGTTATGCAGAGCTGTTTTGAGAAAATTTATGCCAGTTCTGGCTGCTCATTATGGCTATTGAAGAACATTTGGACTTCAGTCAGCCTTTTGAAGAGCCACTTTTGAATGCATTCAGATTTTCTGTCAGTTTTGCTTACTGTAGAAGAAAAAGGCCCATGAAGGCTGCCAATTTAAAATCATTTCACACAAAACCACACTTTTTGGTGAATAACTTTGCACCAAAAATGTACCGAAGTCTAGCATAACCCAAGTGTAACTATGCAATTTCCTTGTAAATTCTGCATTTATTTTAGTTATTTCTGCATAGGAGTGCCAAGTAATTAACAGCACAGTCCACTAAAGAATAAATGTTTATTTCACAAAATGTTCAAGCAGAACTGATATGAAGTGACCATTTCAAATATCCTGTAGATTTTCTAGCTTTTTTTTCCCCCCTCACATTTGATTCTTAATGCTGTGGAATGCTCTGCACCAGGCAATGTGTGCACAGAGATTATAAACAGTCACGGTGTGGTTTGCTTGCTGATACACAGTTAATTCAGTTGTCTTCTTCAAGTGAATTTACATCCTTCCATCTTCATATGGCGCCTTTGCATAGGAACTCAGGACATGTATCAGTGATTACATGAGAAAAGGCAATCCAATGCAATGAATTAATCTGAAGTAGAATAAATTTTCGTGCCAAGAACATTTTTACCTTCTAAAATGGAACTGAAATGTGGATTATTTGTGTTTCAATATATCCAGGCAAAGCAGAAAACTCTGTTCAGTTTCACAAGGGAAACTTTAATGAATTTTCCCTCTAGGTACAAATGAGTGGAGAATTTTTCCCTGCGTGACAGACACTTTCTTCTTCTGCGGTACTTTTGTAACCAACAACATCTGTGTACCTTATTTCAACTTTTGCAAGAGTTGGACAAAATAGCTTCACCCATTAGAGAATGTATAATTCAATTGGATTCATTTTTCAGTTTACATCAGCAGTAAATTTAGTTTGAAATACATTACCTATAACGTAGCCAAATACAGCATCCTGAATTGAGAATGACTTGTGATTACTGGACTATAGTTTTCTCCCAGTCAATCCTACACCCATCCTGAAGGGTACTCCCATACCTCTTTTCCTTGAGACTTAATTATTGTACATCCTAAATATGACACCTTCTACCTCTCATTTTGCTATGAATAAAGGTTTAAAGGATCTCTTTTCAGGCTTGCTAAGGAGAATGTTTTCAATTTCTAAGCTCTAAACATTTGTGAAAATATTTGAACTGAAATAACATATTGTACGTTAAGTTCTAATGAATAAAATTCCTGCTATTTGTGTTGGTGATAGCAGAGGGAAGGAATGTAAATTCATACATGTTGGTTATCACCAATTCCTTCCTCCTCCTTGAAAAAATCAATGAAAATGAAATCTATAACTTATAATCCACATTTAGAATTGTACTTAATAGCTGATGACATGATATGACCTATGGGGACAAAATAATGGAAGGCCTCTCAACTTGAAGAAATTCAAGCCTAGACATCTAGGGAAAATAATCCAAAACTCAGTTATTCCTCAGAAGGGAAGATGAGGAAAGTAATGCTGAAAGAAGCCTGAGGGTGATAGTAGAGAGTGCATTAAATGTGACTGAGCAAAAAAAGAGAAAAGGAAATTTTTGGCTGCAGATTCAAAGACATCACCTCCTGGAAAAGGGAAGAAAAGATTCCACTCCATATGGCTTTGGTGTGACCACACTAGGAATACTAAATTCACTCCTGGGTACCTTATTAGCATCTAAAAGGGCAGGTTCAGTGGAGAGCAACAATAGTGTCTAAGGGGTTGTCTGGGCTGACTTTTAAGGAAAGATTAAAATAGTTTAAGGGTGGATTGGGGCACCTTTTATTCCCGTGGAGTAGCACTTCAATTCTTACCCCGTTCTTTTTCCCCCTACATTTTAACAGGCCTACTTACAAAGCAAAATAATATGGGCAAGTGTGTAAAATCTGGCCGTAAAGATATATGTATCGGCTAAGCAATGAACAGGGGAAGTTCCGATAGACATCTATGTCTGTCGGAAGGGTTATTAACACCAGTGGGCACAACTTGCAACAGCATGATATTTTTAAAGGCAAAAATGAAAAAGAAAATGAAAACTTATTGACAGGTCTGTTAGGGCATTGATTACTCTCATAAATGACGTGATGCACTTCTTGGTATGTTACAAGCTATGCTTGCAAAGCACAAGCGACTGTACTCAAGAGAGCAATCCTGCACTGGACAGAAGATGGCCCAGACGGCTTAGTGGATCTCTCCTATTTCTACTCGCACTGACTCAGAAACTTTAACGAGGGACAGGAAGTTACAAGACAACCTGATAATAAATATGCACCAGTGTATTATTTGGCGAAAGCCCAGATAACTCCTGAAGTACACCTCAGGGTCTCATAACGACTTCAGTGCTAAATATCTTACAGTCCCACCTCTGCCTGGATGGAGCAGTGAAACATTACACAGTATAAACAAGAAATCAGCCAGTAATCCTGAGCTGTGGTCTCTAATGGTAGTGTTGGGGAGACTTTTTGGATCTGCTAGAAATATTATTTAGATCAACCTTGTGCTGGGTTTAAGCTTACTAAAACCTCCCTGGGACAGCTGCTTTCACAGTTTCTTTGTTGTGCCCTCTTCAAGTCACATCTTCCCTTTCCTCTTTCCCCAAGCCCAGGACTTCCATCAGGAGATGGATCATCACCACTGCAGCCAGGGAAAAAGGTTTAGATCTTCTGACAGACAGATCGGCCACCCCTTGATGCTGCAGACTTTCAGCAGTGATGGTAGGTATTGGCCAAGGAGGGTTCCTGCACTGATCCCACAGTCCGGTCGCGTGCCATCACAGGATGCTCATCACCTTCCCCAGCATGCCCTCTCTTCTCCAGGGCCCAAGCAGGCATTGTTAGCACCTTCTGTGTTATGGCAGAATGGTTTATTTTCCTTTCATAGGTCATTAAATCTCTATTGATTTCAAGCAATTGGTTCTCCACACTGTGCAGACTTTGTTATAAATTACTGATAGGGGATGTGAGTTGGTTTGGCTTCCCATCTGGTATATTTAGCAGCAAGTTTTCAATGTATGTTTTCTCCTGTGGCTCTTGTTGTGGTCCCCACACCATGACAGCAGCAGTCCTGCTTTTCTCCAGAGCTAAACATAGGTAATTTCCTCAGTCTTGGCTCCTGAGGAGAAGCCATTTCTTATTTTTTCATTGTCTCCACACCCCACACACCCCCCCCCAAACATACATCCATATTAAACTACTGCCTTTGAAAACAGGGTTGGAAAAAAAGGTGATGGATCGTCTTGCTTATTTCTTAACTTCTTTTAAGCAACATGATAGTGTCTCTCAGCTGTGAAATTACCTACACTGGGAAACTTTGCTTCCCTAAAAAAAGTTCCTCTTTGCAAAACGGAAACAGTGCAGTGAGCTTTTTTGGTTTTCCACAGCCCTTTCTGTAGCAAAGATCATGTTGTCACTGCAACTGTTTAGCCGCTTGGGAAGCTCCAGCCCCGGACAGAGTCAGGCCTTGCAGCCAGCATCCTTCAGGACTTACTGCAAAGATCAGTTTTATGGAGGTATCTGAACTGAGATCTACACAAGTTTGGGTCAACCAACCTGACTAATCTGAATTTCTCCTTCAGGCACTTCTGCAAATGTTTGTCCTCCCTGTTACCAAACCCATTTAGTATGAGAGGTGGTAACAACTTTCCCAATATTCTGTCATATTTTCTTTTCCTTTCCCATATATAAAATATTCTTACTATTTATTTGTAAAAAACCAGGAACAGACAAGTCACTTTACAAGCAGCAATGAAGAAAACAGTTTTCCTCAACAATGTGTATTTCTACCATATTCATTTTACCACTCTCCTTTTTCATATTATTCTTCACCTCACTCACCACACACAATTTTCATGATGGTGGCAAACAGTACAGAGAAAAAAAAAGGGTAGTGTGAAGAAAAAGAATGAGCAAAAGACAGAGAAAACCTCCAGGAAATTTCTTCTGAGATATTTATTAAAGTAAGGGCTGTGGGAAGATGAACATAGTTTCCTGATCCATTCAAAAAAGTAGATCTCCCTTTCAAAGTAACCACAGCCAAACCAAAAACAGCTAGGAATTTCTGTAGCAGAAAATCTGGCATCTCTGAAGACCTCTGCAGATACAGAAATACAGACAATCAGGAGGAGATGGAAGAATAAAGTGTAGATTTAATGCAGCAGAAGGCAGAGGTGAGCTTCCAAGTCGGTCCATCGACCAGGGAAGGTGATGCGGTTGCCCTTTTGCAGGCAGCAATGGATCTTTTATTATCTTGCATATTAGACTCTCTCTTAGAGATGCTGTTGCCCAGTCCAACAGGATGTTCTTGGAAAAAAAGAGAGGTTTTCCCTGGAGATCTCTGGACCTCCTTCAGAGAGGGCCACTAGGAATTTTCATTATCATTTGGAGAGAAACCAAAACTATGCGGACTGGACCTTAGTTTAATATTGTATTAAGGTAAGCACATTGGCATCATCCTGTGACAAACATTACATCATCATTTTAACTGGTAATGTTTTTAATGTATGTATTTCACTAGGCAACAGACTGATAGAGTTTTCGACCTTTTAAAGTCACACAAAATGTTTACCAGCTTTGCTACCCGAGAGCGGTACAAAGGCAGTCAGCCCCACAAACTTGAGATGGGAAACATTCATGTTCACTTCAGGTGGTTTTCTGTGTCTCTGTTATAAACACATACATACATATAGGTATATACAGAAAACTACACACAGAGGTGTGCTATAGAGAGGGACTGTATATATATATAAAATGATTATAAATACTTGTCTCTTACACCCATCCTCAGTGTGTGTGAGTGCCAGAAACTAGACACGACGTTCCAGACTGGAATGATGGAAGGAAGAAATACATTGCATTTATGGAAATCATTTTCCTTGTCTGGGAACTTCTTGAATATAAATAATATTTTCATTTATAAATTTCAAAGTCCTGTCCTAAGAATGGGTAAGAATCATTATCTTCATTTGACAGTTGGAGAAACAAAGAGCAGACTGTTTTAAGCAGCAGTCTAAGGTCACATGGAGTAAATGAAGTCAAACCTCATCTCCTGAGACCGACTTTCCCTTGAGAGAGCATACCAGAAAGCACACCACTCACAACTTTATCAGCTGAAACTCTTCAGCACATACACTAATAGTATTGGCAACCCTGAGCCTTCACAGATCGGGACTGAGGTTTCAAATGATCAGTGGATTTGCTTTAAATGCATAGAATTAAACCCCCCCAAAAATACACTTGTATTTCTTCTATTTGCTTTCTGTTATCTGAAGCTTTGGAGTGTGCTAAGGTAATGCTTTCAGGATATTTCCACCACCAGGCATCTTTCCTTAAAAAAAAAGTGGAGCAGTAAAGGGGGCAGTACTAAACAAACAGCACTAAATATTGCAAATAAAATCTGGAGGGTTGGCAACAGAATGCAGAGACCACACCTATTTCTGGCACATGCTGAAGACTGCGCTCTTTATAAAATGACCTCCCCACCCCAGCCCACAAGAAGATCTTACTTTCAGAGTTGCAGCAGTCGGAAGTGGTGATGACTCCTGAGACTGGTAAACGTCCATCACCGCCCTGGTTTGGGTCCTGCAGACCTTTTGGGAGGCGCGACAGCTCGGGGCAGAGCACAGGCTATGCCACGGGAGTTGTGGGTCTTTCTGCACTGTTTGGTGGCCACTGATGTGGCCAGAGCACAACAACTTAGAGCAAGGCATACCCCAGCTTTCTTTAGCAATCAGAACTGTTCTTCCCCCAGTATAAGCCGATAACTCCTTTCCAGGTTGGTAACATGGGATCAAAGCTGCCATGGCCACATGAAGCTGAGTGCTGGTCCAGCCTGAGCTCATTCCTCCTGCTCAAATTTGCTGGTGGGTTAACTCTGCGCCCTGAAGCTTTACATCAGATACTGCTTTTCTGCACCCTTTTTACTTGGTGCCAGCTGAAATTCACAACTCTGAAGTGGTGGCATTCAGTTTAGGGCTTTCTTTTTTCCCTCTTAAGACCTGTCTTTTTCAAATGTCTCCAAATTAGACAATCGCTAGGGGCACTGATAGTTGTTTTCCTTTTAAGTCAGAGGCACTATTTGCTTTTTCACTCCCTCAGTTGTTTCATCTCTTATTATGTTGAATCATTTTGAAAGCTATATCTTCCATTTAAAAGTCGTATCCCATTATCTAGGAGGGAATTTGAAAAGGTCGGTGTTAAAAGAAAACACAAGCTAAAACAACCCCAACACTCAAGCCTTCAACACTAACTAACCCGTGTGATATTGAAGGTTAATTAGACTTTAAGAAAATGCGCAGGCAATACATGTGGCATGCTACTGATAAAATGACATTGCTTATAATAAATTAAATTATAGTAGAACCTCACTGAGGTACTAATCATGGGCAAACCACTGGAAAAAAAAATAATGTTTAGTCAGGCTGAGATCTCTTTAAGTTAGTAAATGAAGAATACAGTGTATTCTGGTCAACAACTACCCTTCGGTTTTACTCAGTGCATTTGCATATATGTTGCAAAAATAAGAGTTATAGATATACGACAGCACTAGAAATATGTGTGTGGTTTCTAAAGTATGTGAATTAGCAGTATGTTATTTAATAAACTTTTTTATGGGGGCCACAAGACATCTCAATGGTTTCTGCTTGCTCTGCCATGTCTGTTAGCATTTAGGTTTTGGAACAGGCATAGTATGTACTGGGGAGAGGCACATATGGGCATTCAAAAACGCGAAATACAGTCAAATGTGTTATCCAGGTTTCATTCGGCTCTCAAAGTCATAAAATTGCATGCAGCTACACACTTGCTGGAGTGTGAAAAATAAAGTATAGGTTGTTACTGAATCTCATTTTTAGCAGAAAAGATTTGAGTGTGTGCCCTGTGTATTATATGGGCATGTAATCTGCTATGGTAATAAATAAATCAATCTCATCTGAGAACTCGATTCTTGTTTTTCAGATAATGTGTTGACAGACTCTAGCAAATGCAATTGCTCAGATTTCTTCATGCTCTAACCCTTGGAAATGTTACAAACGCTTTTTACAACAGTAAGCCTGAAGATGCAGCACCACACAGAATTCATACTGCTAGCACATGAATGGCCTTTAATGTCTGCAGAGCCTTCAATCAGCTCCATTATATTCCTCTGAAAGACAGACATGAAATGCATTTGACACTATCACAGTTTCATTAGCTAAAATTTCACTGGCGTTAGCTGTGTGTGACATGGAAGGCAACCCTTGCCTTTAGAAGAAAATGCACATCTCACCTATTCGACTTAGCTGCTTTGCAGAATCCAGAAACCAGGCAAACAAAAATCCCATGTTTGAAAGAAGTGGAAGGAGAAGAACTCAAAAATTAAGGAATAATTAGTTTTACAAAATTTGGTTTGATAGAACTTGGATAGCACACTGTTAAAGGCTGTGTGAAGAAGACATATTCTCCTTAAGAACATGCTGAAGGGCAAAAGTCATAGATACTCCCAGATATGTAATCACAACGTGAGCATGGATCTGCAAAATGCTTAATCGCAAGGAGCAGGCAACATGGATCCATCAAAATTTTAATTCAGGCTTTTAAAGATAAAGCATTAAAATGTCTTAAAGCAGACAATATTGGCTCCCATTTCAGTTGATCATTAAACTTAATCCATCTGCTGGGGGTTTCAGCCCTGCCTGACTTCCTCTGAATAGCATCTGACATTCGTACCATGATTAAAACACACATGCACACAGAGATATCTGTTTGGACTGTTATCCAAAATAAAAATGCATTTTCTTCCTTTGCTTTCCTTCAAAACACGTCCCTCTTTTAACCCAAACCTTTAAAAGTGTGTCCTTGTCACCAGAAAACTGAAGAAAACACTGGAAGTTAGAGCACATCTTTTAACGGTTTCTAGGCAGCCTGTATCAGCCTGGAGCAAAGGAGGGTCTGGTAAGCTGTCTTCCATCTTCTCAACTATTCTTATCTCTGGTTCTGTTTCTAAGGTCAGTAAAAACATACAGAAGTGATTATGCAGGAACTAGCTCTCAGGGATTATGCTATTTGTCAAAGTAATAACAGCGAATTCAATATGCGTAAATCTCTTCTCCCTGTGCAGTAGAGCTGTGCACTGGAATACAAGTGGGATATTGATAGGAGTCATTTCCGAGGCAGCTTACCTTTGGGGGGGAGTTTCTGTTTGATATAATAAGAAACCCAAATTTTCTAAGAACCCATAAGTTGCAAGGGACAGTCCCACGGGCCCCTTCTGCTAACAAAAACAGCTGAGTTACTTTGCATTTTTATCAGTGACCTAGAAGAAAATATAAAATCCTCACTGATAAAGTTGGCAGATGACACAGAGACTGGGAGTGAACAAAGAAGAGAGGTCACTGATGCAGAGCAAGCTGTTAGTAAGCAAAAACCACATCTTCTAATAAACCCCAATATAAAGGTGTAAGGAAGCTGTGACTGTAGGAGGTTGTTACAGAATGGGGGTCTGTCCTGGAAAGCTATGACAGCCTGGTCATGGTGAGTAGCCAGGTGAGTACCAATCCCTGAGGAGATACAGTGGCCAAAAGACCAAGTCTTGAAGACAAGGGTGCAAGAACCTTGGGATACAGAGGCTGTGTTTTGTATTTTGGCTCTGGTTCATCCAGTGAAGGCCTAAGCCCATCTGTGAATCCTAACAGCTTTGTAGTCTCATTTTGTGAAAGCAACCTGTGTATTGGTGTGATTCTACTTCTGAGGAGTGGCCAGGGAGCAAAAATTGTGGGTTGATACAACCTTTTTGTGGGGATCTAACTTGCATCTGTGTGGGTGAGCCATACAGATGTGCCTCATTCAGCCATTCATGCCTTGTGCCTTGGCCTTTGCCTCCTGGGATCTCCAGTGGGACGTAAGGGCTGCTAGAATTTGGATTCCCACTGAAGAATGCCAGCCTCTTGCATCATGGTGTCCCAGAGGCTGCCACCTGGATGTGTGGATCCAGTCAACAAGCTCAACAGCTTTAGCCCACCACACCGTCTTGTAGCTCAGGCACAGCCTAGATGCATCTGCTTTGTCCCATCCTGGTGGCTGTGGTCCAGAAAGGTGTCAATAAGCTGTAAAAGGCAGAAAGTTTGGAACACTTGCCCTATAGAGTAAAAGGTTGACACTTTACCACAAAGAAAACGAAGGACTGGATTTGATCAGTGTGTAAGAACAAACCTTCATACTGGGCTGTGTGGAACAGAAGGATGGAGGTGTAACAACACCCAGAAACTGCAAGTTGAAACTGGACAAGTTCAGACTAGACTTTAGAAATGCTGATGTTTGACTACTAGAAGAACAACCCAAGGTTTTGCTGCATTCCCTGGCTCTGGCAAATTTAAAATCAAGATTAGGTTCCTGCTAGAAGAGGATTAGATGACTTAAACAACAGTACCTCTGACCTCCTAGTCTGTAACTCCATGAAGCCCACTCTGAGCTTTCCTTTCTCATACCCATTCCACCCTCACTGGAGCATCAGTGATGCTTTTGTTGACTTTCCTTCCAAACTGGATGTTTCAGAGGACAGTCTGAAATAGTCTGACAGAGGACAGCTAGGCCGGGTGAGATGCCAAAGGAATTCACCTCCTGTGTGATGCTATATTGCTGGGGATGATTAGGACTTAAGGCAGGCTTGAATGCCTTCCATCGGCATTGGCATTGGCTGCTTGAATGCAGCTCTCTTCCATCGTACAGACCAGACATAAATCTGGCACTTGCCACTTGAACAAAAATTAGTCTTTTTCAAATCTTTTTTGGAGGAAAGCTAGAGAGCCAAGATGCAGCTAACTGAGGGCTCCTTTAGAAAGCAAGGTGTCACTTGGGGATGGGGATCCAACAGAGTCTCACCTAATAAAATCAGCTGGGGATGGCAGTGTACACAGGAATCTGGTTGTCAGTATATGAGGCTATAAATAGGCTTTCAGAAAGCCTGGAAGCTCATGCAGTTATTGCTTGTTATTCTAAAATGTTAATGTGGATTTCAAGCTCATGAAAGACACGAGATTGCTGGTGAAGGCCTGTCTAGCCACACATAGGATCAGCAAGAAATTCAGGTTCTTCCATCCCACTCAGCCTTGCCATGGAAGAAAGACCAGCTCCTGGTAAGTTTTGGTCTTTATGAACAATTTAGCCCCTGGGGCCCTCTGATGGCCTACACCAACTCTGATGCCTGCTTTGTGATACAGATATATGTTACATGGAAACCAGACTGGTACTGGCCACTTATCTCTTTCTCTTTATTTTCCTCCTTATTGTTTAAGAGGGAAAAAAAAAAAGCAGGGAAAAAAAAAAACTTTTGTACCGCCACAAGAAAAGGAACAGAGATTGTTTAATGCTCACAGCAACATTTATGGGATGTCCCACAATGCTTCCAATTATTGTACCTTATTAGAAGAGCTCAAATTGGATACTTTGGCAAAACATGGGTCTTCAACAGTGCCCCATGCATCGGATGGTGAGATCATCTCTTTTAGGGCTGTCGGTTTCTAAACAATTTGACTTGTGTCTTCTTGACTCCTAGCAGGTTCACCCACCGTTTGGTCCTCATTCCCAGCAGCACACACATAGAGCCCAAATGGTTACAGTCTGGCTATTTGCAGATTCTGCTTCTAACTATAAAATTTGTTCACATTAATTCCATGTTTGAGGATTATTTTCTTTTCTTTTCTTTTTTTTTTTTTTTAACTTTAGCAATTATCATTAGAATAACCAACATAAGTTGGTTTCTGGGCTGGATGAGTCAGATGGAGCTGATAATCATTAGTACTGCATTAAAACACTGCACTAAAAAAAATTAAAATAAAATACTTCTTGTAAACATCTGATTTAAAAAAAAAACAACCCAAAACACTAATCGGTTAGAAGCTGACAGAAATTATTAGCAATAAGCTCTTGCGCATAGAAATAGGCTTATTACCATGCATTTGCAGCAGCTGGCATGAGCCTGGAATGGTGCCAGCAAACTGTGTCCTGCAAACACCATCCTTCCACCTGATCCTAGGAAAAACACCAGCAAGACAGGGTTGTGTTGTGCTCTCTTCTCAATCCCTGCATAATACACTCCCATTGACCCCTGCAGGAGTTCTGTGCTTGTGCATGTGTGTAAAGGGTATGGTCCTAAAAGGGAAAAAAAGTCAGTTTTGCCTTTTCAGCTGGCAGAACCGTGAGCAAAGACTGCGGACTGCTTTTAAAAGACGGGGGTAGAAGGAGGGGTGGGGAGGGAGTGGTGTTTGCTACATCATTGAAAGCTAGGAGAGGCCACCCAGGAAGGAAAGAATAAATTAATCACAAATCGCAGCCACATCAAGATCTTAGGTCAAATCAGATTTGTTAGAGGGTGTTGTGTTTGGGTTTTGTTTAAATCAGCAGAAAATTGCCCTCTGCATGATGCATGGCACCGTCTTCAGCTCCTGGGTCTGCCCACACTCGAATGTCGAAGCACATTTGTGGTTTGCCGAGATCTAGTCCTGTTTGCTTGCTTTTTTTGGCCAAGGACTTTTCCATATGATTACACTCTAAAAGTGTGCCATAGATTACACGGTCCATAACCAGGTTACAAGGAGAGAACACAGATCTGCATTTAGGAAACCATCTTTAAATCCAACAGGAACAGTTTCAAACCTTCAGCCTTCCAACATTTTCATTATCGACTTGGTTAAATGTAGGGACAGATTTTGCAAATGTCAGGGACGTTTCACTTTGCTGGGGGACGAAAATGCTCATAATGAAAATTAAAACTGAAAAAAAAAGAACCCAAAACACTTCACAGGATTGGACTTTGACTATGGAAAGCACAATGTTAACAACTTGGTATTGTAACGCGAATCCAGTGATTTTTGCATTTATTCTAAAAGGCCAAATTCAGTTAAGATTTTGTCAACTCTTAAGTTTAATGGGCGTGAAAAATACTAACTATAAAGGAGGTGCATGAAATGGCCTGTGAGGCTTTATGGGTAACACAAAAATCACTATTGAAACAACAATACGCTTAGAGCTGAAAACACCAACCTTTGCTGAAGAGATTCAGAAGTCTTGAACACGGTGCTCGCTGCTTAGTCCAATTTCAAGTCAATCGAAGGAAGCGAAATACAAAGGGAAAGGTCATATTGACTCAGTATAACAATCTTAATGAATCTTGGCCCTCTGTTTTGTATTTCCAGTGGAAACATGAACTCAGTGGCTCAATCCCTTCCTCTGTGCTGCACACGGGTAGCGGGAATAAGCTTTTGCTCGGCTTGATTCCCGAACAGCATCGTGTCTCTGGTTAAACAGAGCCTGAAAAACAGCCTTTTTATTTTTAGCAAGAGAATTTACTAAAAGGAGCTGTTGTTGACAAGAAAAGCCATTCTCATTTGAACATGAAATATTTCTAGCACTGTAAGTGTGAGGGGAAAGGTAAGCAATTTTGGGGTCACAATTGATAAGGAAAAGACTGTGAAGGATTTCTGGACAGGGAATATTTCCGTGCCTCCCAAAAGCATTTGTCCTGTGCAAAATCAGGGTATTTCTTTGCCACTGCTGTAGCTTATAGGTGCACCAGTCCTGGACCAGCACCCAGCTGTGTAAGGCACTGTACAAACACAGGACAGAAAGACAAATTTGAGACAAGAACTCACAGATGACAAAAAGCCGAAGGAATACAAGGAATCAGGGTGATGTTAAAATATTTAAGTCCCTATTTCAGATAAATAGTGAAAGGCACAATGACAAAATTTCTTTCAATTTTTTTTTTTAAAGCTGCTGCTCCCTCTGCCAGCCCCAATCCTGCCACGATGCCCAAATGAAATAAATCAGCCTGTGACTAACGCCTGAGCAGCACCGGCAGCCAAGGACGGAAGTCTAGTGAAAGACAAATGGTTAAAGTTTACTAAGTAGTTATAAACCACCAAAAACAGGTCTCAAAATGGGAAGTGTCAGGCAAGCCCTTAATAACAGGTAATAGTACCAACCCCACCTATAATTACCGTACTCCTCTCCCCACCCTCTGAATGTCACTCGTTTCCATCAATTGCAGGTTTTTGAGAGCACTGGCAGCGCCGTGGCAATGTCTGCACGCTGCCTTACAAAAACAGGGCGACGTTTTTTTATCTGACCTTCTGAGGAGCTGCTGTGATATACGTATTAAATAATAACAGCACAAATAATAGCAGTAGTAATGAAGCAGGAGGTTCAGCTCTGCCCACATCTAGCTGCACCGATGCTATATCCCCAGTACAGTTTGAGGCAACCTTGAAAGACTGCATGCAGAGGGAATAATGTTTTGAAAGGAATACATTTACCATACATCACATAGTCCCCATTAGGAGATTTTTATGATCACATTACTATGTGCTTTGTCTTCAAACAGAGACTTTGCTGGCTTTTCCACCCATAAGCAAGAAAAAATACTTGCCACACTCATTATCAGTCTCTTGGTTCAGATTTTCTCTCTGATGTACAGCTGCTTCATTCTGGTTCTCAGTTCCAACAAGACGTATTATTGTCACCTTTTCTATTACAATTTCCTTACACTCCTGAAACTAGATGACAGTCAAGGATATTACTATGAGCCTGAGACTGGTACGTACTTAGAAAGGTTTTAGATGTATAGAGATGGTTGAATATTTTTGTTTAGACATTATTTTACACACTTGTTACCATTTGGGTTAGAGGATTTTTTAAAATTATATCAGTGCTTACTAACCAGCCTCATACGCTCTATCTCAAACTGTTTGTTCAGACTGTTTAGGGGGGCTCAGTGACTGTACAAATCACATGGAAACTTTTGCAGATGCTGATTTGATAAGGGGTGCTTTTCAAACATCTGATTTGATGTGCAAGAAAGAATAAAAATTACTAAATGTCTGGAATGAATTTTCAAATAAAGAAAGGCTTGTGAAACAAATTAGGGAAGATTTTGAGAGACTTAGTGCCTCAGTGAACAAGATCCCGTGTAGTTGTAACAATATAACCCACAAATCATAGTAAACCAAGCGTAGCGCTTTGATTTGTGAAAATATGCAAGAATATCCTTTTAACTATCTGATCAGCTCTATACTGAGCCCTCACATTATCAAAAGGTCAGAATCCAAAAGGGTTAAGTATTGACTGACAAGAGGATGAAAGGAAAAGCAACAGAATGTAGGTGTAGAAAGGTCTTGAGGGACGTTCCTAAAAGTATCAGTTTTACACTTCATGCACAGGACCAGATATGAATTTCAAATAATGAATAGATTTGGATCATCTGTACTTTTAAAAAATGTGAAACTGATATTTAACCTTGTCCATGCCAAAAGCTTTTTCTTCTTTTTTCTTGCTCACACCTTCATTCATGCGAAAATTCACATCAAAAAATATTTTTACTTTCTCGCACATTTTTACCTGTTTAAAAAAGCACCCCCTCTCCCTTTTTGACCCTGCAATTTGTACTGTAACTTACTGAATAATGCAGCAGACTTTACAAAACAGCATACAAGGGTGAAACTTGCTAGTTACCCGGCGGGTGACAATATGTTAGAAACAAATGGGTTTGAAAGCAAATAAAACCCCAGGCGCTGGCTATTTCCATCCCAAATGCAGTGGGTAAATGCAACGGGTTAGCAAGTTACACAGGGTATGTGCCCCTGCCCCCCAGTCCGGCTACGGCAGAGCCATGGAGGGGGCGGAGGGACGGCATGGATGGATGGACGGACTATCACGCTGTTACGGGCCCCTCCGTGGTGGCGGTGGCAGGGTGGGAGACTCACAGGGTGAGGGGGCGACTAGAAAAGGCCCCTGGCAATCTGTGCTCCACTCTCCTTTTTTTAGGGGCAGGATGTTTTGGGAAGAGAGAGTTTGCTGGCAACCTGATCCTCTCTCCGGTTGTGGAGATCTTCAAAGGAGACGGTGCTGGCAGCTGACGTCCCCCCTTCTCCTGTTGGTTTTTTTTTCCCATCCACACTGCAGATCCCTCCCCTGACAGACCTCCTGATCAGCTCCTTCTTCCTTCCGCAGCGCAAGCTCAGCCAGATTCGAGTCACTTTGTACCGTGCACCACACCAGGAGGCCTCACCGTGTTGTGTATGTGGGAGAGCGGCTCCACTGTGCAGTGGCATTAATCAGCTTCAAAAAAATAATAATTTGAGAAGTTGCGTGGCTTCTAAATGGGGGCAGGAACATGATGGTTGAGAAAGGCAATGGCAAACACAGCAACATTGGGAGGGAAAAGCAAGAAGCTTAGGAGAAGGAAATTGCTGCCAAGCCAGCCCTCTCACCTAGGGCTTCCTCAAAAACCCGGTAGCTTCCTCTCTGCCCCACAATATTTTATATGCACAGGCATAAGTAAATTTGTTGGCAAAGTTGGCAAAGACCTTCCCCACTTCTGTTTCTAGAAGCTTGGGTGCCCAGAGTTAGGCCCTTTGCCCAAAGACCCTTTGCAAGCCATCCCTCTGTGGTGGTGCAAGGGGAGAGAGCCTGACTTGTCCAGCCCTGCAGAGAGGCAAAAGAAGAGCTCAGAAATTGCTAACCCATGCCCCAGCCCAAAAACCTCCAGTCATACAGCACCCATGCCCTGAGACCTGGCACAGCCCCCTCCGGACTGGCAGGGTGGGCTGGCTGGGGCTGGGCTACAGGGACCTCCTGGGTATGCACAGCGGTGCGTCCACACATTGCCTTCCCTCCAGCCCCGTCGGATGTCGCCTGACAAATTATACCCAGTGACGCTGCTGTAAATGGCAATATCGCTTGGAATGGTTTCAGTCGAACCACACTTCTCTGGCAGCGTGTGCACAAGGAGAAAGGTGGGTGGAAGGAAAAAGGCAGAGCCAGTGCAGTAGCAAATATTGACACAAAACAATAACAAAACATTATTGTAAAACCCACACAAATGAATGGGTGAGTCTGTGGATGAGCACAGCCCAGAAAAGTGCTTCAGACTCATGCATTTGTGTTCACATTCCCAGTGCTGGAGAATACACTTTCAGAAACAGGACATGTGTATGCAGAGATCCAGGAGTTGAGATGAGGCAAATTTAAAAAAAAAAAGAAATTTATAATTATGCAGAAGGGCAGATACTATCAGATACAATGAAGTGCTAACACGATCACTCAGTTCTGTTTTTTTTTTTTAATGTGGATAGTCCCGCTGACCTTCCTTAATTCTCAACAAATGCTTTCTGAATTGGGTGCTCAGGATTAGGCCCACATTCAACATTCACAATAAAGCTTAATCTTGAGTCACACTAGCCCATGAAAAAAACCAACACAACCAAGTACTTGCTGCTTTGTTGCAGTCAGACACACAGCAATAAAAAGTCACCAGTCACACTACCTGCACTGTACAGGTTGTCTTACACTTAACTATCTGCCTTTCTCCAGAGCCGGCTATCAGATCTCTCCTTCCTTTTTGTTCTTTGGTGAGAGAAGAGTGTTTTATAATGGAAAAATAAACAGCTTGTTGCATCTACTCCCCCCTCAATAAATTAATCAGGTGGTGTAATACCTCCAAAAGTAGTTGCATGTTTTCTTAATGAAGCCACCCATGACTCCCACCACATAATGCTTTGTTGTGTAAAGTCACTTTTCTCCAACACATGCATTTCTCCTGTGTAGGGCTAGGTCAGTCATGGCTTCTCTCCCAGTTTTCCTGCTGAACGCCAAACAGGACATTTAGCTTGGCAGACGGCACATTTCCAAAAGCACCTGCTAGCAGGAGCAAGGGATGGTATGGAGTACTCCACTAGCTGCCTAAATGACCTGCTCCTCAGTCCTGCTTTGGCTCTCCAGTTTTGATTTGGATTTTCCTATGGTGTGGTGTGGTCCTGACAACCTGAGACAGGCTGCTCTGGTACTTCAGTAGCAGGAACCAGTTAGATGGATGAACAAGTTATGAAATGTTGATCCAATTCCCCTACTGAAATCACCTGCCAGCAAAACATAGACACCCTTTAAGAGCATGAATAGCATCCTGCCTCTTAAGAGCATGATGCTGAAATACTTGCACACCACATTTCTTTAGGTGGGGTCTGAGGGACAGAGCCTGAGGCACCGCTCATTTGTAACGCTAGCTTTACTTCAGGAGAAAGGAGACACCGGGCTGTGGAAATACCTGCACAGAAGTTTGCGAAAGCGCATTTTCACCCCGTGCTTCATATGCAGAAATGCTATACTATTTACTCACTTGGATGATGACTGGGAGACACATTACCATGAACTATTATTGAGATGAATGCCTCAAATTTAGGAATTCATGTCCCAGTTGTTACTCTGAGAAAATAGCTATGGACATAGATGGAAGCTGAGCCCAGCTAACAAATTAAAAATCAGATCTTTAGAGTAGACGTGAAGGAGCCGCAGAAACAGAACAAGAGACTGATACAAAAGCAGCATTAAAACCAAACCCATTTTGACCAGCACAGTGCATACATCTTTGCTTAATTGATTATACATTTTCTTCTTTGGGTAAAAGGGATTTGAGACATGCAAATTCTAGCTTAGGGACGGGTTGTGCAACACGGCACTCACTCATGAGTAACCCAGTTGACCTCCCCGAGCCGACTCATGTGAGCACTCATCACCACCACCGAGGGTTGCGCAACCGGTGGGGTTTCAGCGCACCTCTCTCCCTGCACCACCCTGGCGCACAGCGCTGCGTCCAAAGTGTTTGGTGGAGCTTCTCTGATCACTACAAGGCTATGCCAAAACACAGAGGAAATGTGTCCTGTGTGAGGAATTAGTTTGATTAGTTCTCTTAGGATACACATGATACTTTTTTTCTTTTAAGAGCACAGAAAGAACATTTCAAGGTTACTCCATGAGAATAATCAATCTTTTAAAACACACAAGTTCTCTAGTTACATTTGCAAAGAAAAAAAAAAAAAAGCTGTGTATACTGTGGCAATGAAAAAGCTAGCAATCCCAGCACAACTGAGCCCTTAATTTTCCCTTTTCACCAGGTTTCAGACAATTAGGTCTGGAGAGAAAGAAAAAAAAGCACATGGTAAATTTTTACATTATGGTGCCCAAATGAAAAGAGATCACTTGGCTTCATTTAACTTCCCGTCTTCGCAGTCTGAAGAATGCTGCAACACGCTACTGGTGCATGCCTGTAAGGTAACTACTCACTGGCTTCCACAAACACTGTTATTTACCAGAAAAAAAAAAAAAAAAAGAAAACCCCACCAAAAACTAGTAAAAATCCCTGCTTAGTTCACTGCATGTTACAGAAGCCAAACTGCAAAGAGATTTTTTTTTTCCTCTGAAATGAAGTAAATGGAAGCGCCAACATATACAAATATGCATCTGTTACTAATGAGATGTTTACAGCCCCTGCCTTGCCAACTGCACACATGTAATACCTCGGTGCGTCGTTACCTATAGCGCTCTGGTTAGGAGACAATAGGTGCAAATAAATGTATAAACAGACATTATCTCTTCAAGCCTGGACATGACTTGAAGCCTCTTTAAATATTTTTAAATGCCACAGCTTTCTGCTTAGGTTTTAAAATCCTTTCTTTCACTCTTTGCTGCCGGTGAAAATGTTCGGGGGACAGGACAAGATATTTATAATAGCAGGATATTTCACTCTGCACTTTGTTTTAGCGTGTGGGGGGAATAATAATTGTATTCAGACTTGAAATGGCTTGGGTTACGCAGTTCAGAGCACAAGCACCTGCAGCAAATTAATTTGTTGTAGCACATTTATTATCTCATAGCTTCTATTTAGGCTGCAGCTGTTGCTATTATGTTAATAATGTTTTTTATCACCACTGTATACAACAGGTTATGGTAATACAGAAATTTTGGGGCATGGGGTGTTGGGTTTTTTTATTTATTTCTCAGAAAGAAAAAGATGGGGAGAATGCAACACATAAGCATTGATCAGGCATTTAGCCTTCTGTTTATTAGCTGATTTGAAAGAGAATGGGCAAGAGAAATTAGAAAAGAGTAACAATAGACAAAGATGGCGCGTGCAGAATTTGTGAAAGCAAAAAAGAAGAAGAGGTGGAAAAAGAGAAAGAAAGAAAGAAAGAAAGAAAGAAAAACACCGAACACCGCAGTGCTGGGGTGGTGAGTGTTCGGGTGGGGGCGGGGAAAATGCTGCAGTTTTCGTGAAATAATAAGGTGGAAAAAAAGGCATACAAAGAGTAGGTTTTTCATTGTCTGTAAAATATAAACACAGATGAATTCTGTCTTTGGTTTGTTCATGCTTTTCACTCTGCACAGCAGGGATGTTCTTAAGAAGTTGCCCTCTGCGAAATTTCACTAAATGGAAACCGTGGACCCTGCATGATGCGATTATAATCACACCAGCCATTCTTTTTACATAATTTTTTGTTTAAAATCCAGTAATGCTTCTTGTTTTTAAAACATATATCTGTATCTATACACGCATCTAAACCGGTGCTGGTTTACGTCCCCCCAGCAAAGTGCAAGCTGAAGCTATAACTGGCTGTATCCCATCCGCAAATCTCCGTGGACTCAAAAACAATATGAAAATTTTTAGCTGACAAGAACATGTCTGCTGCCTGCAGTCACTGCAATAGCTCACCATGTTGCCTACTAACCAAAAGATCAAAAATTATCGATTTCATGGCGCTGCGTGCTTGGGATAGAAAAGCTACTTTAAAATTTGCATTATTTAAGAAATGAATTAAGAGAAAATACTCATGTTTTAGAGCACTTTGGAACGTAAAAATGGCTTTATGTTTTAATCTTATCAATGATTTACTATAATTCTATTATTTTTAGCAGCTGGGGTCTGGAAATGATTTTTTTTTGCCGATGAATTTAGGATTTTGCCGCAGTATACATCTGCAGTCCCAGAATCCTCTGGTAAGATAATCCCTCCTGCGATGGGGAAACGCCTTTAACCTTTTCGTGAATGAAAAATATGCAACCATTTTGAAATAAAAAGGGGGAAAGAATGATGATTTCTAAGAGCTGGAATGAAATTTACTGTGAATTGAAAGAACAAGGGAAGGAAAACATACTGTAATCGCGTTGTGGCGTTGGAGTTTCTAGCTCTTGTCTCCATCGCTCCTACTCTTTCTTCAATGGTGTCTGTATATATGCCTGGAGTATGGCGTTACCCACATTTCACGCGGGTGAGAAATTGGGAACCAAGACGTTAAGAAAGACAGCGTTTCCGTGCCGTAACTGCAGAAATGCTACAACTACCACCTCCGTGCTGCAGGCTTTAAGGAAAATTTTGATTACCGGTCATTGAAATTCATTTGACCAGTGGATTCTTAAGATGACCGGACTGCGTTAGGGGAGCCAAGCCTCTAGATAGCAAGAGGTGTTTACAGCTGCTCAGGGGTTTCGGTTAGAAAGGGAAGAGGAAATTTTTCTGCGGCGTGAGGAAAACCCGAAGCCCTAGTCCACACACAGCCTGTTTGGAGATTTGTTCAAATGAAAGTCCTACCCTGACTCTCATATTTTCAGCCTGCGCAGTAATTAAGAGTGGTCTGAACAGAAAAATCAGGTCTTAATAATTTGCTGTCTTTTGTTTAAGTATTACACATTAGAATCAACTACTCGGAATAAGGAAATCTGGCCTAAAGCTACTGAAAGAAAAAGGCAAAATTTATATATCAACTACCTTTTTAAAGTCAGCTCTCTATACAACTATCTATTTAGAGTGTTGACTATTAAAGGGTTACAACTCCGAGAAATCGGGGGGTTTCATGTGGACGGAGTTTGATTAGGAAAGAAGGAAGGTATCACACCTCTGCGACTGTTATTGTTTTTGCCTGTGTTTCTGGCTGTTTTTTCTGCCAGGGTGCCCGCACACAACCATTGCAATTGTTTTAAATGAGCAGTGCGAGACCCATAATCATTAAGAGACAGGCACAGAGAGAAATTTTAAAGGAAAACTTAGGGACTGTGGTATAACTGACATTTTGAAAAGGACCAGTATCGTGGATTTCTGTTTACACGATTATGCAATAACATTTTAATACAAAGGCATCTTGATATTTGTTTGGTTAGTAGTAATTAAAATATATGTATTGGGAGATGCAATGCTTCGTGTTTATTCTGTTCCACTGCTTAATATCCCAGTAATCAGATATTCTGATGAGTAATGCCTCTGCTGCTAAATCAGCTGGAGGATTTTTTTAGTTTCTGAAACATACCTGATATATAAACTGTTGTAGGCATTCACACGTACTGAATTAAAGAGGGATATGCTAACACATAATGTATATATATTCAAAACAAGAACACTGAGGGAAAGAATAATCTTTTTTTAAAATCAAATTGGTGGCCACGGAGAATTCGATTTCCGATGCTTGAAACAACACTTATGGACTACTCCAATTTACGTCATTCCAACCAGTTAACAAGACAGTTTGATCGGCATGCCCTGTACTAATTTATTCATAACTTTTAGGGTCTCCCTTCAAAATAACCCAGAGTTACAGACTTGTTTAATTTTTTTCTGTAATTTTTGAGAAAAGTGAAATCTTAGCAGTGTTCAGGGTTTGGCTAATTCTCTCTCTCTTTGTCCACAAAGAACAGTAATTTTTTTCACTGAAACTGAGCCCGAATGGCACAGCTATTTGCTGTAACATAGCAAAGGTTCTGAAGGGTATTAATAAACTGCAGTTCTCAAGTATGAGGCAGAAGTTACACTGATTAGTCTCGTATCTCAAAGCGTGCTTGAACAGTGCAAGCATCTCCTTTTCCCTTCACTCCTGTATGAAAGTGAAAATACGTGACTTTTTTAGTACACTACAACTTCACTGGAAGAACATTCCTTTTATTTTTTCCTTTTTTTTTAATAAGATCAGAATGATGTATTTTTTTGCTGACACGTGAATATACATTTAGCCAGTGTTTGAAAAAAAATCTGTAGTTGATTTTTGAATATGTTCCTAGAGTATGCACGGTTAGAAGTCAATTATGCATACGTTTTTAAGATCCATATGGGAAATCAAAGATTCAGGCCCAGAGCCCTAGATGTTTCTGTAATTGGTAATTTCGCTTTGTCCTTATATTAGTGCCATGGCTACTCATTCGTCACTGTGCTCCTTACAAACATAGCTGAATGCCAGCATTTCGGAAGGAAAGGAGACCAACTAATTTTACCTTTAGCTGTTTGTTATTTTTAATTAATGGGCCTCCTGCTTTCTGCTGTATTAAAAGTTGACTCTCCAAAAGCAGTGCTAAGGACGTTAAAAAACAAACAAAAAAAAGAGGTTAACAAAAAGATTTAAATCATTATCTTTTAAAATTTAACCATGAAGCTCTCCTTTGCACTGAGGATTTCTTACTGCAGTGATACACAATGGACATGTTAGGAGACTGCCTGACCTTTTGAAAAAAATATGTCTGCAGCATACTTGTCTAGCAAACAGCCACCAAAACAAACCTATTAAAGTATAAAAGAGCTCTAAGGAAACTTCTGAAGCTGCATATACACACTCGGTGCTTCTTAGGCAGGGAAAGAAAAGTAGAAGAGGAAGAACCGGACTGTTTGTGAATTTACTCATGAAGCCCCCCACTATAATATCTGATATAACATTTACTCTTCTTGTTTTGATAGTGGACTGTAGCACACTGTATTTTAGAAAAAACAGAAGCACAAAATGTATTTTACAAACATTTGTACAATTGAAAGAACAGTATAACAAGTTAATTGTAATTGTAACACTTCCAGCTATTAAGATACGAGTTTTCCTGGAGTAGGGTTTTTTTTAAAAAGGTGGTATTTTAGAAAATGGTTAGCTAGCAAATAGCTGAAAATCACAAAGCTAATAGGAACCAAATTCCTATTAGCAATGTTTCTAGAACTGAAAGCATCCTAACCGCTTTGCAGTGAAACAAATACAGATTAAAATGACAACCAACCACGCAAGAGTGAAACAACCAAAAAGCAACAAGAGCTTAGCATTATGTGTTAAAGGCCTCAGGAAATGTTTATAGAGATATATAAAATTGTATGTTTTAAACCTGTTTTTAAAAGGGCTAGTTCCAGTTGTCCTCGTCAGGTCAAAAAGCAAAGCGGTGCATAGTTCGGGGGCCAGAAGCAAAGACACGAACTGTACCCCTCCTGCTCCTGCAAAATCCAGGCTCCGAAAGCCCCATCCCTGCAGACCTCAGGGGGTGGGATGGCACACAAAGAGGCTCTGAAAGGTATCTGGGACCATGCAATGCATCAAGATCGTTTGACTGATTCTACTGTTGTTATCAAGTGCCCAATGGAATTGCTTATAGTGAATTTGGCAATAATGCCCTATAGAAACAGCACTTTGAACTTATATAGTACCCTTGATCCAGGGATCTAAAAGGAGGGGTCTGTCATTATTACTATTCCCATTTTACAGAGGGTGAAACCGAGGCAGACCAGATTTTCCCAAGCTTGTAGAGGAAGGCAGCTGAGAAAGGGTGACGGACAAAGAAATTAACTCTTCCACACATAACCTTTTTTTTTCTTTTTTTCAATGCCCAAACCAATCTCCAGGAATACTTTCTCTGACACTTATCGTAAATTGAAATCAAACTTCTGGTGTCAAGAACAGCAGGTCCTTCTGCTCCTAGTAACTCCCCTGGAAGGTGATGAACATCCACAGCCTGCTGGCCCTGATCCAGCAGGATTTGCTCTGCCAAATCTTGCTGATGGTTGTCCTCATTCTTGCTCTCCTTTTGGCCAGCATCGTCAAAACAGGCAACTGTTCTAAGAGAAAACAGTATGACAAGGAAAGCTGTATATCTTGAACCTCCGACTTAAGGGTTGCCCAGGTGGCATTTCATTTCCTTACTACTGGGGACCCAAGATTGCCCACTGCACAGGGTGGCTGGTGGGTGGATGACTGCTACACGCCCTGCAGTGGCAGGGGGGAGCGGGGAGGAAACAAGGATTTTTTTATCTCCGCTGCCTTCCCAGAGACATTTAGTAGTGACAGCTAACCCACAGAGTTGGGATGCCCCCCCTGCACTTGCCCCACTGGGTTGTGCCCCCCTGCCACCCATGCCAGGTCCACCTGCGAGGGTTGCCTGTTGGGGTGCCCTTTGTGTGCAGCAAGCCCTACCTATTCCTCCTCACCTCCCCCGGGGAGAAATCCCGTCTTAAAAAGCGTCTACTAAAAAA
>VWZZ01000518.1:346614-369841 GCA_013399095.1 Psophia crepitans
GGGAAGGACGGGGCTGGAGGGGGGCGGGGGGCGCTGCCTGAGTGGGGGTGGGAGAGAGCCGGGAGGGTGTGGGGGACAGGAAAGAAGGAGAGGGCTCTTGTTTTGGGAGGTCCGGACAGCTGCGTGGTTGCAGGAGGCGGCAGCTGCAGCTCCCGAGGTGTCTCTTGGGAAGCTCGTCCTGGGGCGAGGGGGTGGTTGCTCGGGTCCGCAGGAGAAGGCGAGTGTCTGCCGCCCGGGTCTCCGTGAGAGTCTGCTCCCCGGCTGCCTTTGCAGCCGAGGCCGGATACTTTCGTGCCCCTCTTCCGTTTTTTAAGTGTGTGGGGGAAGGGACTGAGTTGCCGGTGGGCTGCAGACCACCGTTGGTGATAGGAGGGGGAGTAAATCGGAGGACAGGTTTATTTGTAGCGAATATCATTAACTAATCACGGTCACCGCAGTCAGTGGGAGATAACTAATCTGTTGCCTTGTGGGTTTTCGGTTTTAGTTGCGTGCATATTTGCTGGAGAGGTTATGCTCCTTCTGGGTGTCACCGAAATGAAGCTCCCCGGAGCTGGGAGCAATCAAATTAAGTTTTTAACACCCACGTTCCCAGAGTCTTGTAGCGAATGACTTGGGCAGCGTGGAGGCTCGCATGCTGCGGGGGGGAGCGCCTGCTGTTTTCAGGGGCTGACCGGGGGTGCGGGGGGATGGCCACCTCAGCCTCCCAAACTAACGTACTTCTGAGGTGTGTGAGGCAACTTGCTGTTACTCCCAGTATGATACAGGGCACTTGTTTCTGATTTCCCGTGGAACAGGGAGATCCAGGTGTGTGCTTTTCCCGAAAGGCTTAGGTCAGCTGTCTTTTGTGCATGATCAGTTGCTCCTGGGACAACGACGTTTCTTAAATGTAGCAAAAGCTTAAATTCTTCCCTAGTGAAGACTTGACTTAGGACATTGTGCTGCTTCTTTTTGAATCTCTTCCCAAAAACCTCTACTGAAGATTATCCAATTTGGGAAGATAGGACAGTCTGAAGGTTCTATGGGCAACTCCTGACTTTAGGAATAGCAGTGTTGATCTCTGTAACCAGCTACTTCTTGATCTCTTTCTCATGGAGCAGCTATTGTTCTGACACTCTGTATATTCCAGACATCTGTGGTCCTCCCATCCCCCAAAGTATGCAAGTGGTGAATGGAAAGAGGCTGGGCTGGTATGCTGAGGTCGATGGACGGAAATCAAGGAGGGGTTTTAGTAAAACAGGATCTTTATGTGCTGAGACTACAGTAAAGGCAAATATGAGAAAATGACTTGAAAGAGTATTGGGGCTTTTCTGATATTAAGTTCAGACACACCAGACAAACTTACCAATTACGATTTTGCTTCTGAATGACAAAAATAATACTGCAAGGCTTTAAAACAGTGCAAAGGGCAAAACTTACCGGTGTTTATTGGGCCGGGTTATAGTGTGAATTTCATTAACCAGTCCAAGAACCTAATGTTAATCTTGCACTTGGCAGAAAAAGGTGCTGACAGCTGCAGGTATATGGCTACTGTGTCAGTTGCCTAATGTCTGGTACTGCTGAAAATGAGGCTACACTTAGGTGTTCAGACAAGGCTTTAAGACTTTCTAAATTCAGCCATTCGGTATAAAAATCACATCAAGTGTCTTGCCATTCTCCGGTTGTTCTAAAGAAATGTTGTATTTGCTTGGCTATTAGTTCAGATATTTTCTGTTTAGATATAAACTGATATGCGTGGGAATGTTCATGTTGGTCTGTATGGCTGATCATTTCAAAGAGTCTAGGGGAGAAATAAGTAAAAACATGTTGATGGAAAGGACAATGCTGCGTACAATAGCTTCTAAAAGCAAGGATTTAATACAAAGTAAAGCTTGATGGAAAAAGCCAGTTCAAATGTTCTGTTACATCCTTAGTAAACCAAGTTTCCTTTTTCTTGCTTAAGCAATAAATAGGTTGGGCTTCTTGCTTGATATATAGCCTGCTATGAACACTAGCATTTTGCTTTGACTATGTGGTGTGTCAGTAACTAGCTTATCGAATCTTGGCCATGAAACCTGGTTGCCCTTCAGACATACGGTTTCTTTGTGAAACAAGATGTTGGTCTCGCATGACTTAAGATCACCAAAACCTCAAGTTTAACTCTTCAGAACACAATGCTTTGAAAGGTTAATTCGAATGTAAAGACAAAAGTTAGTACTAGTGACCTTCTAAACTAATTTTGCAGTATTTTGAGCGGTAGAAAAGGAAGTAGCAAGAATGGGATAGAAAACGTGGCTGTTGTAAGCTTCAGTCTTAAACTGAAGTCAGAATGTGCAGTCTGAAACTTCTGGATAAGGATGTTTCTGTAAAATATTGTCTAGTAGGCAGACTAGCGTGCAAATACAGCAGTAATCAAAATCACTCATGTTAATTCATAGTTAAAGCTGGTAATGCAGGGGTTGTGGTGATCATGCAGTTGCTTGCAGCAAAACTTGTTCTGTGACTCTGGTAGACTGCATACTGTGGCAGGAAAATCAGGACTGACCTTGCCTATCTTGAACATGATACTTCGTGAAGCCTGATAAAACTCTGAGAAACTGGAGCAGTTGAGACTTGCTCTTGGGTTCTCACAGCACATACTTACTAGCTCTGAGCCCCCTGCCTTGCTGGGTGACTGCGGTAACTTAGAAATGGCACTGCATTAGCTTTGCAAAATTCTGCAAACTCCTTGGCAGTATGTCCCTCTAGATAAAATGATTATTCTGGTCAGATGGGCAGGGCGGTATTGCTGACTTTCTAGTTAAGCATCGGAAGACTTGTTTTGGGGTGCTTTGATGTTACACAAGTAAATTGGTTAGACTTGCCAGCATAAGGTAGCCTGACAGTGGTTCACTTTTAATATCCATTTCTAGAACTTGATTCCAAGTTGAAATTTGCTGTAGTCAGTGATCAGGCCTTAACCCAAGAGGAGGGTAGTGTCTTAGTATGCTGGTGGTGTGTGGCTGGTGTTGTCTCCTGTGAGAAGAAAGGAACTACAAGAGTTTTTTTGCACTGACAGGTAACTTTGAGTGCAAGGGGAAGAACTAATGAAAGTCTTGTTCTGGCATTTCTGTCTGTCTGGAACACCAAATTGATAAGGTGAGCAGGTGAAATGTATACCTATAGCTCAGCCTGCCCTCATGAGTCTGCTAACTCTGATTTGATGCGAAAGCAAATGTTGTATGCTTTTGTTGACTTGGAAAGAATGGGTCCAGATGTTGCTTTACAGCTTTCATTAGAGAAGAACTTTTTGTTAATGCTCCAAGTTGTTTTAGGAAGCAATGTACACTAGCTGTGTTAGTATTGCAGAAGTAATGTGCTTGCTTTTAATACTAAACCAACTCCAGAGCCTTGTTTAAGGAACAAATTCATTCCCTTAAAGGTTTAAAGAGTTAATCTAATATTCTAGGTTGCTGCTTTTAAAAAGGTAGTATGAGCTAGCTGGATCTTCCTGGAGCTGGCAAATGCACAGTGTGAGCTGTAAGTATATTTGCTGGAACTAGCATTTCTAGGCAGACTTACTGTGCTAAATAGACTTATATACATTGGAGAAGTTTGCCAACTCTGCAGCAACTGTAGCAAGTAGTTCTGTATTGTCCTGGCAACAATTGAAGTGCCCTCCAGTGGCCAGAAATCTTAACATCCTAAAGGTGCTGATAAATGCTGTTGCCTTGTCAATTTGCCTTAATTAAAAGTGAGTTGAAGAAACAGTGTCAGACTTTATTAGCATGTTTGTTGCTTAAACAGTACTTTTTGGAGTGTTGGTATGTCTTACTGTAAATACATAGTTGTTCTGACAGACAAGCAAAGACAACCACTTTCAGATTCGTAAGTATTTCATTAGTGTCAGTGCAATTATGACTAATCACTCTGGTTTTTTAAACCGTGGAGATTAATTTTGAACGTCCACATTCAGGGCTGGCTACATGGCTGCAGCCTCAGGAGTAACTAGGTTATGGTTAGAAACTTACTGGTTTGGAAGGGAGAGTGTTTGCTAAATTGTTGCTGTATTTGAGTGGAAATGAATGTTTTAAGCTCTACACAGGAAAGAAAGATACTTCTGTAATACAGTGACTGTCAGCCTTGTTAGTGATGTACATGATCGTGATAAATGAATGTAGAACCATTAAGTATCTCTTTGACACTCAAAACTAAGTGAGCAGGAAGCTCGAGGTCTGACAGTGGTTTGTTGAACTTTTTTAGTGTTAAATGCAGTATAATATTTGTCTAAGTTCTCAAAGGCTGTTTCTAGATGGCTGTGGTGGCAGCTTTCTTAGCATGTGGCTAGGTAAGACTAAAGTTCATCCTGACTACTGCCATCTCTACTACAGACATCTTACTTGGTGAAAGTAGGGATGCAGGGACCAAAAGCTGTAAATCAGTGCAAGTTGAGGCAGGAGTTTGCATGAAGTAGAGACCTAACTGTGTCCCATGAATAAGAGATGATAACTGTCTAAGCTGTGATAACAAAACTGTTCTTAATGTTTTGCCTAACCATGAAGATAGTCAAACACATGAATGAAACCCTAGTTGGAAATGCTTACTGGTGACCAAAAGATGTCAAAGTAAATCCATGCTGAACAGAAGTAAACTTAGTAACTGTTTTGAGGTTACTTGTGTGAGTTGGTGGTGCTTAGTTGGTGAAAACAATTAAGACTTAAGAGTAATTGGGTTGATAATCTTGTTATGAACTTAATACAAGTTCATAAACTTGAAATGGTCATACTAGTCCTTTAATACTGAGCTGTGAACTGCTATCAAAGGATTGGTGGGTAGGTGATGTGGAGATGATGACTACTTTTCTTCTAAAGCTGGATCAGTAGTTGAAGCAGTTCCTTGCATCTCATCATAACACTTAAGATTATTGTCACTCCTCTCTTGAACAGTGAAGAAGGATACATAGGTACTTGGAGACAATCTTTCTTACTAAAAGGTTATAGATTTTTATAGTCTCGTAGTATTCTTGCCAGTGAAAAGCTCTCAAGCTATTACTTTCACACATGACCTGATAATTTCTGTCAGCTTGAGCACAGCTGCTGCTTATAGCTCATGGAAACAACCAGGCTTTTACTGAGGACAAGTAAGTACCCAGTGCAGAAAGCGTAGCTGTCTTTGAGAAGATCACTCTTCTTTGTAGATCTTGTTGGAACATGCTGGTGTACTTGCCTGTGACTTCGAATATAAAGGATTGTGCTGACAGACTTCTTGCAAATCCTGAATGCATCTCTAGGTAAAGGGCAAAGTAATTGTACTGTGGATCCAAACACTGTAACTTCTCTGAAGTGACAACACCCAGTGCTGTGAGATTTCAGATACTACAGTACAAGTATGCCTTTAAGTAGCAAAGAGTATGGGACTTTGTGAAAAGGTGTGGTCTTTACATTGCATAGTATGCCCAGCCATGTGTCTCTGGCAGCACTAGGCTCTGGCCAGCATCAAACAAAATTCTATATGGCACTACTGGTAGTTTTAAGAAATTATGGTGGTAGGTAACTGCTACTAAGTACCTTTTGACCTCTCTGAGTGTCTTATCAATACATAATTTTCCACAGAGTTTCTCTAAAATGTCTATCCTGATCAGTAAAATAGAACCTTTATATGATATTGTCAGCTTTACTGGGGGGGACAGACAGGACCTTCCTGGTATCTTCTAAAGTTTGAAAGTTCATCTCTTGGAATGATTGAGCAGATCAGTTTCCAGGTGAACTTTATTCCTTACCTGATGTGCTTGTTCTGAATTTTCCTCCAGCTCTCATCATTTTCTAGATTAGTTATGTCAAGTATTTGGTCCAAGAGCCATAGTCAACCAACAATTGTTGCTTTATTGAAACTTCTAATGGGTTGTTTTTAAAAGGGCACTTAACCTTAGTACCTGTGAAGACCCTGACTAATTGCACAAGCTGTTAGTGCCTAAATGCTGTGTTAGTTGCTCCAAGCACAGGGACACTCAATGCCTACAGCTGAAACATACCTCATCTGGCAGTGAAAGCACTGAGTCTACTTCTGATACACTGTATTTCCTGAACTTTGGGTTAGTGGATGAAGTAGGTCGTCTGCGATTGATTAGAACTACCTATGTTCTGGGTGGCATTCTGTACTTAGGGTGAACAAAACAAAATGTGGTTATTACACTTACATTATAGTCTCAGCTGCACTTGAAACTTAATGAGTTGTCATGGTTGATCATTTGGCAAGCTGGCTAGGAAGTATGATTATTTACTAGCCTGCTGTTCATTTTGGGAGGAAGGGAAGGGCAAAACAGGTGAGTGTCCTGTAATAACACTCCATTCCTGCTGGAAGTGAAGAGGGGTAGAATGGAGCCTTACAGCTGGGTTGTAAAGTTCTTGTGGCCCCTTCTCCCCCCCCCGCCATGTGTGCCTAAGGCTGCGTGGATTCAGATAAGCGTTGGTTTTCTGTCCTTGTAACCTGGGTCTTGCCTTCACTAGATACTTTTTTAGGAATAAATCCTATTTTAATACAGCTAACCAGTGTTTAAGTCTAGTCAAGACTACCAGATGCTTGCACTTCAGTTCCATTAAGCAGTTGTAATCAACTTTCTTCGAGAAGTCTAGCAAGAGCAGAAATATTTGCATGCTGTTTGCTTTAGGTAATGAGCATGTGAATAGAAATTCTACTCTGTGCTCTTAATTGGTCTTAGATTGCTGAGATGACTGAAAATAGGCATAACACTTTATTTTGTGATATGGCATCAAATGAACTCTTATAAAAAAAAAAAAACAACTTACAAAAGCTAGTGTAGGGAGGCTCTTCTCCCTTTATGTTGTGGAAAGGAATTGTTAGATAACTTCTAAGGCAGAAGACAAAGGCTGAAAAGCCAGAACAATTGATGTAATAGCAAACTGGAATGTCTGAAGGAAAAAAGAAATAATGAAGTAGAAATGAAGCAGCAAAAATCTGAAAGCAGAGGTAACTTGTAGTAAGCATTGGCAGGTCTGTGTGTGCTGTCAAATACCCCCTTCCACTTTAATTTTGTGGATTATCTGAGCTAGCTTGCCTCTTTCAGTTTGTATTGAGGATCTTTAAAGCTTGGAAGCTGCAACCTGTTAACTTTTGAGAAGGATCAGTTAAGCAGATACTATTCAGGTTTCTTAATTTCCTAATGTTTAATAGAAGAAGCAGATCTTACTTAAACTTCCAGGTCTAATTATTAAGATATTTTAAACAAAAGGCATCAGTAGAATGCATGGTCTGAAGTATTCTATCTTGGATAAATTCAAGCTGGATGGATTACATAGGATACTGAGTGGATAGGGTACTTCACTGCAGTGAAATATTCTATGTGGTGGTTGGAGGGGATGATGTTAAGCAGATGTTGCTTGAAGAAATGACCGGAGCAGTTTTGTCATGAGTTAAAAGTTCATGAATGAGTTTGTTCTGTTGTGGTCTAGGATCAGTAAGCTGGATTTCAGTGTGGGGGTGTGCTCTGTGGCACGCAGGTTAAGATTCCTGTTGCTATTGGTAGCACTTAGCCATTTCAGTAGCTCTACTGAAAACTGAGGTTGCTACATCTTGGCACGTCACTTAAATGTAGTAATGTTCTGTCTCTTGCCGTGGCATTATTTCTGAGGTGGTAGTTAAGACTACAGTTAAGTGTTTTCTGTCTTCTAACCTGAAAGAAGGTAGGAATGTGGTGGGTTTTTTCCTTTAAGTGGTGGCTGTATGGTCTCACTTGTTTGCTTTTGATATTAGTTATTTCCATTTACTTAGGATACCTTCAGATGGCCTATGACAAGATGTTTTTACCTAGTATTAAATATCAGCCTGCTTGAAAGCAAAAGGAAGTCTGACATTAATATGAAAAATGTGAAGCTTTGTATTCTGATTTCTGGTGTAGATAGTAAGATAAAACTTAACTTCAGTGCATCCAAAAATATCCAAGTGGTCCATTGCTTTTAATGGGATAATTTACAGCTCTAAACCGTTATTTGAGAGCTAGTTTTCAATGAGTTTCATAGTAGTTTTATCCATCCTGGTCCTTAGACTGCTGGTCTGAGGAGGGATTTGAAAAACTGAATTTCTTAGTCCAGAAGTCACTACTGGTGAGTGACTAATTTGACAATAATCAAGGCCCTCTAATGCTTGTAATAAACTTTTAACTTGAAGATGGTTTCCACTTGCTGCATACAGCTGTTCCTTTCAAAGTTGACAAAGTGACTGAGGACTGCAAATGCTGCTACTTTAGACAGAATATGGAAATGCTGTTCAGTACTTGTTTTGTGGATATGGAGTGTATTTCAGGAAAACTATTGTATTTAATCCCGTGTGGTAACTTTGTACAATAATTAAATTCTTTTAAAATGCAAGTCTCCAGAGTAAAACAGAAGTACGTTGTTTTGTTCCTTCTTTGAAATAAAGTATCATCTGTTCATTATGTAGAAAAATTGTAAACTCCAACTGTCATTCCTACAGCAAGCTTCCAAAATCCCTTAAAGCACACAACACAAACTACTTTCAGGATTTCTTACTGATCTTACAGAAGCAGCTGATACATGAAGGGCCTCTAGAATTACCTACAAAGCATACTTTACCCCAGAGCTCAATAGAAGCAGAATAAAAATCCTTAACTTTAAGTTTTGTTTGGAATATCATGAAGGATATGAGAGAAGAGGACTTTATCCCCATTTGGATAAGGAATAATTAGAAGATAAAAATGAAGGTTGTTTTTAAATGAAGACCTGCAAGGCAAATGATAGCCTGGGAAGTTAAAAGGATTGTCATCTCCCTTCTTAGTCCAAAACTAGGATTGCCAAAGTTAAAACTTGAATGCAAATACCCTAGATGATTACTTTCCACAAGTACTATCCTTGTTTTCATCTGTGGATAGGCAATCCATAAATCAGTTCTTATAGGTCACCTGTAAGTTCTGCTTCCTTCTCTCTGTCTCAAATTGTAGCTGTCACATTTTCTTCAGCTAGAGTAAGACTTCTTGCTTTTCCTTAACAAAAAAAGAGTTAAACTGATTATAGGCTTCACACTTTGAATGAAGAAAAAGAACTCTACTTCTCTTAGGCTTCCTGTTCATGAGTTTAGTGACTTTTAATATTCATTAGGAACAGCACTATCTCAGCTGGATCATGTCTTCATCAGACTAAAAGCAGTAGAAGGTAGGCTTGCCTGTTGCAAGAGTGCTTATAGCTGTGGGGTAGGTTAGACCAAAAATTGCTTAAGGAGACAGGTCAGCCACTCATGCCTGGGAGAGCTTACATACTGTGAAAGCTGCTTTGATGTTTCCACTATCAGCATTGTCTTACGATTTTCCCCCCCACCTCCTGCTTCCTTTTCTAGAAAACAGAATAACAACTTCATGGATAAGATCAAAGGATTTTTTTATTTACAAATCCTTAATCAAATGTATTTTTCACATCTCCACTTGAAAACTAAGATGAATAAGGAAGCTTCTGCTACATTAAGTTCTCATATTTCTGTTCTTATCTCAGAGGAATGAGTGCTGTAGTTATCTAGTGTTACTGGTTATGGAACTGATGTTGCCTGTATGTTTTGGCTACTGACCCCTTTGTAAAGTAGATACACAGGCAACCTCATTGGCAGGCAGCTGCTTGAAATGAGATCAGTTATAAAATTAGCCCTGAAGAATATTTCCAGTAACACCTTGGTAGTGGTTGTGGTAACTTCTGAGCACTTGGAGAAAATCTCTTTTCCAGTACATGTACTTTTCTTCACTTGTATGTAGATGATCCATGTTTTTAACTGCTCTAACAACAAAGTTAAGATCATCTTGTTCTACATAAGAAAATGTGTCATTCAGAACCAATGGTTAATTTAAAGATATGGTTGCTTGGCCTGTCCTAGATGAGCAAGACATATGAAAACGTGGTCAGTAGACATGTTCCCTTTAAGTAGATGATGGTGAATGGATGTGTCAGTCCTCATTTCTCAAGGTTTAGTAACATGCTGCTCTCAAGCAAAAGATTTCTGGAAAACTCACAAACTTTAAGTTGAATTTGCCTTATGAAGAGGAGGGGAACTGCCTATCAGGTGTAATCTGAGTCAATCTTAATGAAGAGATTCTATTAAGATTAAGGTAGCCATCTTCAAAGGAGATGGATACGCATTTATTTAATATAAACTGCAAATATGAGCTGTTTCATAGACTAACAATGAAAATTGTAGATAAACTGCAGCACAGGTGCAGATGTGCTGTAGTCTTGACATACCAGGCAAGTAAATATCAGGCTGATGCTCACCTCCCTAGAAAGGCTATTCTTCTCTGTAAGACAGAGCGAAGTAAATAGTTTGCTGTGCTATGTGTTCTAATGGAGTTTAATAGCTTTAGAAAGAAAATTACCTGGGTTTTACTGAAGTTGTTCAGATTTAGGAAGTGCTATAGGCTTGTTGCCTTTCTTGGCATATGGCTTAATTCTTCTCCAAAATCCAAAGTTAATACCTAAGCTTTATTCATCATAAAAATATTCTCATTCCTTTGAAAACCAAGAAATTTTTGTCTGCTACAGTAACTTGAAATTAGTAGCTCATAAGCTTGCAGAACTGTTTTTCTCAGATTTTTAGAACTCAAATGTAAGGGTGAGACTGATGGCACACACTACATAGTGCAATGTCTTGTATTGCTTTTCATATGAGGGATTTAATACATTTAAAAAAAATCACCTCCATTTTAAACCCAAAGCTGATCATGCTTGCTAAATAAGTGGATGGGGTTGTGGGGAGGAGGGAGGAGGAGGCTTTTAAGAAGTTAACAGTCCCATAACTCCTCACAGTACATCCATATGAACTTCTGTGTAACATTACATTCCTCAAAATTCAGACTTGAACTGAGAGTATCAGGTAGTCTTTTAAAAATGGTGCAGCTTACAGAAGCTTGCTGTTATGCTAATGTTTCTTTGTAAGAGTCCCTCTGTCACTTCCTGATGGTTGGGACCTCTGTTACTGACTTTGACAATACCAGGTCACTAATCATATGTCCCCCATTAAATTTGAATAGGAGCTTCAGTTAAAGGAGCTGATACATGCTTTATGGTTTAAGACTGCAAGCTTAATTATTCTAGCAGGCCTTTTTTGTTTGTTTCCACTCCCCTACCACCTCACCCTCGTCCCACATGTATTGATCCAGATTCTGTCAGGAAAATGAACAGCACAAATATTTGTGCCTGGTCTGGGTTTGTTGCTCCCTTTGTAGTGGTTAACCTTGTCAGTGATGCACAGGAGGATGGGTCATCAGCTTGTCTGCACTCAGTCTACCCCCTTGTAAAACAGGAAGAGAGCAGGAAGGAAAATATGGGAGAGTGTTCAGTTACAGAAACCCTAAAACCAAACAGAATGTACCCCTTTCCCCTGGCTATCATTAGTCTGCAGTTATTTTGAAGTCCTAGGATGAAAACCAATTTTCCATCTAAAAAAAAAAAAAAAAAAGCTACCTGGAGTTGCTGGGGGGTTACAGGTGTAAGAAATGCAGATTAGGATGTTAGAAACGTTCAGGTGCAGCTAGCAGGCTGATCAAAGGTCAGCATTTCAAAGACTGAATATCTGACTGATAACACAGTTCTGCGCGCTTAATTTGATATTCTTCACTGCTATTTTGTAGATACTCTTCAGCTTTATTTTGGAACAGCATTGCAGTTCAGTGACTGGTCTGGTGGATTGTACCAAATGCTACAGCTAATCTACTGATCTCTTCAGGTTCCTGAAATCGAAATAACCATTTCAGAGTGGTGGTGTTATAGGCCAGCTCCCTTCATTTATGCAGAATTCAGCAGTGGAAGGATATAAAAGTTGTCCTGGAACTCCCTATTTTATATCTGAATTGGAGGTGGTAGTAAATATCTCAGAGCATAGTCAGTGCTCTTGGCTGGTTCATCTACCAGTATGTTAACTTCAAAACTAGTTTGGTGGTGATTTTTTTTTTTAGCAGCTTCCTGATAGGGGGAGACAGGAAAGGTTACAATAAAAATACATTTTCTTTTATGCTAAGCGTATTGCAAATTGCTTGTAGCAGCTAGATCTTCTTCAGTTTTCTATTGGAAATGTTGCATCTGGCTTACAGTGAGAGGACTAGGGGCAACAAAGATAGAAATTTTAGTTCTATTCCAGTTTCTGTTTGAGAGGTGTTATTGGGGCTGGCAACAGCAATGCGTAAGACCTGCAGGGGGTTACCAAGCTCTTGTATAGGCACTTCCTCCAACTTACTACTCAGGAATTTTTGTATTAATGATGGACTGACAGCATGACTTAGTTTTTCCTTCCCATTACCACTGCCTCTCCCAAACTCATAATGGCATGTTGGAAGAACCCAGTGTTCAAGGGACTGGGAAAAAATGTTTGTATTGTCAGTGTATCCTCCATGCAGATTATGAGGAGTAGACTGAGTTGGCCAGTCTTTCCCAGGCTGTGGAGTGGGACTGGTTTAGGGACCTAAGCGTTTCCAACTGCATAGCAGGGTACTTACTGTATGTTGTGTTATGTCTTAAATCAGCTCAATGCTGCTTATTTGCTGCAGATGCAAATCTCCTGTCCATTTTAAAAGAGCCAGGGAAGGGTTCTTGCCAAAAGTCGTGGGAGTGCAGAGTCAGGACAAACAGCACTGGCATTTGTACAGCAAAGTAACGAGTTTGCTCAGGAGCTGCTGGAGTATCCTGCAGCTGGCTCAGAGACAGTGGAATACAAGCTTGCCTCATAGTTGCCTAACCTATGCAGCGAGACTAAAACTGCAGGCCTGTCTTCAGTTTAATTATGATTTTCTAAAAGCTACTTCTGAAGGAACCTCATAAAATTGGGAAACCTGTCTTTACACCGATAGCGTCCAATGGACTTTGTCCTCTTGACACAATACTGCAAACCTGTCCTTTAAAGAGATTAGTGGCTTGCCTTTACTTCATTGTCTAGGAATGTTTTGATCAGCATAGCTCTAACACCTAACGGCACATTGAAAGCTGATGGCTGGAAGAGATGGTTTTACTCACTGCATTAGTTACCACTACAAATGTTTCTGCTTGGCTAGCTCCCAGAATAGGCTGTGTCTGCTGAAAACAGTGTTGGGCTGTGGGGGGAAGGGAGTAGTGAATGGAATAAAAGTATAACAGCTTTTGAGTGATCTGTTGTGAAGTTGTATCCTCAAATCTTTCTTTCTGTGTTAGTGAAGAGACTGCTACAGATTTATGGTAACGTGCCTGGTAATATCAAATGGAGGTGCACACTGGAGATTTTGATAGGGCATTTGATCATATCTCAGCTTCTTGCCCCTAATTATCTTGGCTTTCGGCAAAATAAAAAGCGGCTTTGGTGACTTAATGTGTGCAACTAAAGGAGAACGTTTGTTTACAACGCTGCTTCAAGGAGGAGTATTTTGTGTAGCAAGGAAACTTTCTTCTTGTGGTACAGGAAAGGATAAAGGAGGAGGTTCAATTATAACTCTTTGGGTAGTCTTTGTAGTACTGAAACAATAGCAGCTTGCCTTAAATGATCATTTCAGCTTTCCTCATGAAAATCCATGTTGTAGCCCTGTATCAGTTTTGCTAGTGTCTTAAGAGTAGCTGTCTTTGAGAGAAATGAGCAAGTCTGACATTTAGTCCTTGTCTTTGCAGCATGTCCATGCTATGGAATTTATGTAATGTCTGGACTTTATCTTATGCAATAATAGAGAAGTAAAAAATGGCTCTATCCTGGTCAATATTCCATTGTTTTTCTCTTGCAGCTTTAAGAGGAGAAAAAGTCTGGGTGGTACATCTCATTCTTTTGCATCTCTGTCCATGGGGGTTTGCTAATTAGCATTTGAATATACTCACTGTAGTAATGAAATTGCAAGATACACGAAGTCTTAGTTTGCAATTCTAGTGTTTTTATATGAAATGCAGTCTTACTAGTTCTGATTAGTGTTTAATAAGATCTAACCTTGCTCTTTTTTTAGGGTCTCTGAAAGGTAGCAGGAGAGAGTCCTGGGAGCACAGCAAGGAACATGGCAACCCAAGGTAAATAAGGCATCACATTTTCTGTTATTAGAATCTAGCAGTTCTAATAAAGAGCAGCTAAACTGGGTCCTTACTCCCTTTTTAACTTTTTAAAGTCATTTGGATTGAATAATGTCTGCTCCACTACAGTAGTTAATACCTTACACTAGAACTCAAACCTGCAAACAAGTTTGTTATTGTAAGCGTTTTGGGTAGTCAAGTATGTAATTGCAGTGTGTGGAAAAGGGAACCTTTAGGCAGTAGATGAAGACAGTCACAATAGCAGTGACTGCACTGCCTTTAGTTGGGTTTATCGACATCTGCATTGGTTCAGCAAAAAGCCTCAGTTTAAAACTGCCGTCTCGCTCGCAGTGCTACCTCTGCAGGGTTAAGGTAGTTGATGCTAACAGTTTAGTGTTGTTTAAAATCTGTGTCATCTCTTGAAGGATTAATACGTGCCAGAGTAATTGAACTAAACTTAATTGTTCAACAATGATTTCTTACAGCTGACTTGATGGAGTTGGATATGGCAATGGAGCCAGACGGAAAAGCAGCTGTCAGTCACTGGCAGCAGCAATCATATCTGGACTCTGGTATCCATTCCGGTGCCACAACAACTGCTCCCTCCTTGAGTGGCAAGGGAAATCCTGAAGAGGAGGATGTGGACACGACACAAGTCCTGTATGAGTGGGAGCAGGGATTCTCTCAGTCCTTTACCCAGGAGCAAGTTGCTGGTGAGACCTTTTCTATTACACTGGTTTGCTTAGGCATGCAGCTTAAAAATAAAGAAACATAAACACTGAATTATTACTAGTCTAGAAGATGAGGGGTTTTTTATTTCTAGTTTGAGGTAACGACTTACTTTGTTTTTCAGATATTGATGGCCAGTATGCAATGACTAGAGCTCAGAGAGTGCGTGCAGCTATGTTCCCCGAAACACTGGATGAAGGAATGCAAATCCCATCCACGCAATTTGATGCTGCTCATCCAACTAACGTGCAACGTCTGGCTGAGCCATCCCAGATGTTAAAACATGCTGTTGTTAATTTGATAAACTACCAAGACGATGCTGAACTTGCAACTCGTGCAATCCCAGAACTGACCAAACTGTTAAATGATGAGGACCAGGTCACGATTTTCTTTGCCTCAGTGTAGCTTGCTTGCAGGGCATCTTCAACGACCTTAAAACTAAATGTTTTCTTCAAATATTTCTGTAGGTGGTGGTGAACAAGGCTGCAGTTATGGTTCATCAGTTATCCAAAAAGGAAGCGTCTCGCCATGCTATCATGAGATCTCCTCAAATGGTGTCAGCTATTGTACGTACCATGCAAAATACAAACGATGTGGAAACAGCCCGTTGTACTGCAGGTACACTACACAATCTCTCACATCACCGTGAAGGCTTGTTGGCAATCTTCAAATCAGGAGGCATCCCCGCTTTGGTTAAAATGCTTGGGTATGTGGACTACTAAGATGGTACTTGTGTTTTATAGTTGGTACTGGTAGGTGCAGGTACTCATGAGTTTGTCTTTTTTTCCTTCTGTAGATCCCCAGTGGACTCTGTGCTGTTCTATGCCATTACAACTCTTCACAACCTCCTGTTACATCAAGAAGGAGCCAAAATGGCTGTCCGTCTAGCGGGTGGGCTGCAGAAAATGGTTGCCTTGCTCAACAAGACAAATGTCAAATTCTTGGCTATCACAACGGACTGCCTTCAGATTTTAGCGTATGGCAATCAAGAAAGTAAGGTAAGTGCCTCTGCTATTGAAGTGCTTAAAACAAGCGAGCTCACTATGAATGACCTAACAGTTCCTGTGTACTGACATTATTCTGAATCTTCGGCCATGCTGGGCTTTTGCCGGTCAGTCCTGACCTTGCAAGAGGTGAGGGACGCAGGAATAAATTTGTGGAAAGGAAGTCATGTTTATGGTAAAACTGCAAAGCTTACAGACCTGACCAGCCGATGAGAACAGTTTTTCAGAGATCTGTAACCTACGATGGGTGTAAGCCAGCAACCATTACTACCCACCGACATGCAGGAAGTGACAGATGTTATTTTTTGCTGTCTTCTAGCTGATTATTCTGGCAAGTGGTGGACCCCAGGCTCTAGTAAACATAATGAGGACCTATACCTATGAGAAACTATTGTGGACCACAAGTAGAGTGCTGAAGGTGTTGTCAGTCTGCTCCAGCAACAAACCTGCTATTGTTGAAGCTGGTAAGTACCTTGTACCCATGATAACTGAAAAAGCTGTGCGATCCGGCAGGGTCAGCGCATTTTGCGTGAGAACAGAAGCATCAAAAATTGAACTTGGATTGGTCCTTCAGTCCATAAGTAGTTTTGGAGGCCTTTAGTATACAGAAATATAAAAGGCAGTCTGGTTATAAGTCAGTCTGTATGTTGTTAGCTGGATGGCTTAGTGGCTAAGCACTGTCAGAATGGTCCCCTTAGAATGTGCATACATTTAAAAGGTGCAGTGTCACAAAAAGAATCATGGGTTTTCTTTTCTTCTATGTGATGTGTTAGGACCTAGTTCTATTATGATACTAATGCCGAGAAAGATCCAGAAACTTGTGAGACGTGCACTTGCACTTTACAGGAAGAGAAGGACCTGATTGTTCACAAGATGAGCATCTGAGTAATGGTGTCAAATCTGTACCATCTTCTAGGTGGGATGCAAGCTTTGGGACTCCACCTCACAGATCCAAGCCAGCGTCTTGTCCAGAACTGTCTCTGGACTCTGAGAAATCTGTCAGATGCCGCAACAAAGCAGGTAAATGGCTCCTCTTAAGGGATCAGGATCAAAAGCCAACATAGTGGCAGAAAGACTAATTTTTTTTGTTCCCTCTTTTTTCTCCAGGAGGGAATGGAAGGCCTTCTAGGAACTCTTGTTCAGCTTTTAGGATCAGATGATATTAACGTTGTGACTTGTGCTGCTGGCATTCTTTCCAACCTTACCTGCAACAATTACAAGAACAAGATGATGGTGTGCCAGGTCGGTGGCATTGAGGCTCTTGTGCGCACAGTTCTTCGGGCTGGAGACAGGGAAGACATTACAGAACCTGCTATTTGTGCACTCCGTCACCTCACCAGCAGACATCAAGAAGCTGAGATGGCTCAAAATGCAGTGCGTCTCCATTATGGGCTCCCCGTGGTGGTTAAACTGTTGCACCCACCATCACACTGGCCTTTGATCAAGGTAAATAGCAGTTAACAGCTTTTGGGGCTGAAAACTGGTGCTTTTTTTAATGTAACTTGAACAATGAAAAACCGCTTCCGAGGTGTTGGGGAATGTAACTTGTCTAACGGGAAAGTTGCTTCAATAGAGCAACTGAATGTGTTGTCTCTTAGAAATCTAAGCATTTGGGATCAACTGATGAAAAAAAGAAACAACTAACAGCAAGCGCACCCCTGATGCTCTTTTATCCCCCACCCCCTTTCTTAACTGCAGGCTACTGTCGGTTTGATCCGCAATCTTGCTCTCTGTCCTGCAAACCACGCCCCGCTGCGTGAACAAGGTGCTATTCCAAGGCTAGTTCAGTTGCTGGTTAGAGCGCATCAAGATACCCAGCGACGTACTTCTATGGGTGGAACACAACAGCAGTTCGTGGTAAGTGGCCACTATTAACTGAAGTTACGTGTAGAACTTGTCTCTAAAACTCCCCAGATGGCAGGATGCCTCAGCCAGGTATTGTTTGGACTACATAGCTGTTGTCTTATCATTTTGTCTAATTCATATCATTTTCATAGAACGCTTGTAATTCTTACCTCACAGACCTGAAGTTTTTCTTTAACTAACTAACTAACTAAAAATGCCGAAACCTTTGTTCTTATCTTGACCATTTAATTCTAGATAATAGAAATACTGGTTTTGCTTACTCTGGCAAGGCAAGTAGTTCTCTACCAGGAAGTGAGAACTGCCTCATCCTTCTCAGAAATACGGGTTTAGGAATGCTATCCAGCTTACTGCGTATTTTCAAGGGTGCTTAGAGCTGTACCAGTACTGGGAAGTTGTACAGGCTCCATACTTGTTACCTGTTTAGGTACCGGGTCATTGTGGCAAGATCAGTCTCAGTTTTCTCCTCTCCCCGCCCCCCCTNAAATGGAAGCAACACCTGATAGTACAGAAGTGTAGTTAATACGTGCAGAGGCAGGAGGGGACCTCTTCATTACTGATAACCACTGTTTCAAACTCTGCAAACTTCCAAGCTAGTTCAGTCTGGGGGAGAAAAGCCAGCGTTGTCAGACATGAAGTTTATAATTAACTGAAATAAAAATGAGAGCACTGGGAGGAATTCCACCGAGATGCTTCAGTTACTGAGTTTAGTTGGATAACCTGTGCCAACTCCTAGCAGGGGTGTGAATTTTGAAGGCCAGCAGTAGATGGTGGATGTGAGCCCGGTTGGGGGAAGAGAGGGTGTGCAAGGGGACAAGTCAGGTTGATTTGTTGACAGGCTAATCAGCTTTTTTACAGTTGTTTTAGAAAATAGCATGCAATATATCAATCTCAGAAAGTGTATTTTCTTTCCCTGACTAGGAGGGTGTGCGTATGGAAGAAATCGTCGAGGGCTGCACTGGAGCCCTGCATATTCTTGCACGTGATGTTCATAATCGAATTGTAATCAGGGGTCTAAATACCATTCCACTGTTTGTGCAGGTAAGCAAGAGCTCAAGAAAATGCAGTAGTAGGTACTAGCAAAAAAGTAAAATGGCTGTTAGGCTTCCTTGGTAGAACTGCTAAGTCAGATTGTGCTGAAGAGCTCATTTCAAGTAGAAGAGCTAAAGAAACCCTTGTGTGTTGGTTGCAGTTGTTGTACTCTCCCATTGAGAACATCCAGAGAGTAGCTGCGGGTGTACTCTGTGAACTGGCTCAAGACAAGGAAGCAGCTGAAGCAATTGAAGCTGAAGGTGCAACTGCCCCTTTAACAGAACTGCTTCATTCTAGGAATGAGGGTGTCGGTAAGTGAACTGGAAAGATACGTTTCACTCTTGCGTTAGAAAAGTTGCTAGAAGACTCAACCTGTACTGAAATCGCTCTTCCTCTTGATAGCAACGTACGCAGCTGCAGTGCTGTTCAGAATGTCTGAGGACAAACCACAAGACTATAAGAAGCGACTTTCGGTTGAATTGACAAGCTCTCTGTTCCGGACTGAGCCAATGGCTTGGAACGAGGTGAGTTGTGTCTTTGTATTAAAGGTTCCTCGGGGAGGCTTTGCTTCCAAGTCCTCCCTTCTTCCAGTAGTGAAGTGTAGATGCCATCAGTGACACAGGCCCAGAAGAACTTTGTACATTTCCGTGCTGCTTGTCAGAACCTCATGAACTCTGAATGCAAAAATGGAGGCATGAGTGATAGGAGGGAAGCATAAACCTGAAACATCCTATCAAGCAAACAATGTAGGGCTACTCATCTTGGGGTGGGGATGCAAGTTGTGTTCTCCTTAGAATTGAGCTTTCAGACCTGAATATGTTTGCGAGATGGTTATCACGTTGCCTTTTTTTCATGCTTAATGGGGAACATAGTGAATTGAGACTGAAAACAAACTGTGCATGGAGTAGAGGAAAGGTTTCAAAGTCTCTGTCTTCCCCCAGATCCTTAAGATTGAGGAGCCTAGCTTGTCTTTCCTTGTGTGTATTTACTGTAAAGGACAGCAGCCCTTGGTTTGTAGTATTTCAGTGCTTACTCTTTTCTTAAAAGCAGTGTCTACCACAATAATGTAAGAGAAAGCTAAGATGGAGTATCTCTCTGAGATGGGAGTTGGGCAATTACTTCTGTAATTGGACGAACTGGGGTAGGTCCCTTCAGAACTCCTAACTGCCCTATTGCTGGCTTAGGAGTCTCTGAACAGCTGACTTGCTGTTGGGGCAGCTGTACCTGAGGAGGAATGTTCCCAGACCTGCCCCATCTTTTTCCTTCCCAACCAGCCCCCTCTTCCAGTGATCTGTGGATTCCTGTGCCTAAATCTGGCTGTGATGCATTGGATGCAGATGCTTGGACAAAGCATTTCTGGCATTTCATGTTCACAGAAGTACCATGCTGCAGTGCTCACTGCAGAAGAGTTGCTAAAAAGGGTCAAGCTTCAAAACTTTTTGAAACTCAGAATTACTAGTGCTGGCCCAAAGACCTGACATTAAAACTGTTTTTTAACTTCTTGTCTACATCTAGACAGCAGATCTCGGACTGGATATTGGTGCCCAGGGAGAACCTCTTGGATACCGCCCAGACGGTATGTCTCCTTCGTTCCCCTTGACTAAATTTAAGTTGGATGAAGTCAAGTCATAGATCTTTAAAGGAGAACTGCAAATGAGCGAAGAGTGAATTACTCTTCAGCAAGGTATTACAAACTGACAGCCAGATGGGGAACTGCCAGTTCAAATAACCGGTTTCTGCAGCACCGCTGGCAGCACTGAAATGGGAGCTGTATGAATGTGCAAAACTCTTGTCTGAGTCTTGTGGGAGGATCTCCCGCTGAGCTGTTGTTTCCAGAAATGTTTTAAATTCTTTACAAATGGACTTGACAATTCCAATAGTGCAGTTTTTCTTTAAAACAAAAGCTGGTATTGAGTGTATTACTCTGTAAATGTCTACAGACTCGAGCGCAAGCCTATCCCTAAGGATTCTAAGCTATTTTTGACTAGTCTTTCAGAAGCAAGTCTACAGTCTTGGAGCCTGGTTTTGCTGCAGTATTGTTGAATTTTAGTACTGTTGATTGTGCAGACTAATGGCTTGGCTGGAATCTGCTCGTGCTTCTGACTGCAGTGTGCTTTGTCTGCAGAATCATACTGGAAGGCTGTTTCGAACAATGGAATAGCCATTAAGGGCAGGCAACAGATTGTTTTGAACTTGGCTGAACTAGAAAAAAATTAGACGGCTACAAAGATCTTCTCACACACTGATACTTGCAGCTTCTGATGCATCTAACATCTGTTAACATTATGCTTTTTTTCCCTCTGCCACCTTTAACTTTCTTAGATCCTAGCTACCGTTCTTTCCACTCTGGCGGATACGGTCAGGATGCCTTGGGTATGGACCCTATGATGGAACATGAAATGGGTGGCCACCACCCTGGTGCTGACTACCCAGTTGATGGTCTGCCAGATCTTGGCCATGCCCAGGACCTTATGGATGGGCTGCCTCCAGGTGACAGTAATCAGTTGGCCTGGTTCGATACTGACCTGTAAATCATCCTTTAGGTAAGAAGCTCCAACCTTGAATTTAAAAACAAAACAAAACGAGAAAAACAGATGACTGGACTGAGGACTTGGTTGGCAGGGAGGGATTGGCTCGATTGGGTCCCGGTGTGCCAGAACAGTGAATAAATGCTCTGGAAACACACGATCACTACACTCCAAACTGACTTCTGCTGTGAAGCGTGGAAGTAATTAACTGTAATGTCTTGTGCACTGGCTTCATGCAGTCTGAATCTGTGAAAAGAGCCCTTCACCTAGGAATGCTGACACCTGTTGTGTTTTTTCTCTTTGCAGCTGTATCATCTGAATGAACTTGCATTGATTGGCCTGTAGAGTTGCTGAGAGGGCTCGAGGGGTGGGCTAGTATCTCAGAAAGTGCCTGACACACTAACCAAGCTGAGTTTCCTATGGGAACAATTGAAGTAAACTTTTTGTTCTGGTCCTTTTTGGTCGAGGAGTAATAATACAAATGGATTTTGGGAGTGATTCAAGAAACGAAGAATGCACAAGAATGAATTGCAAGATGGAATTTATCAAACCCTAGCCTTGCTTGTTAAAAATTTATTATTTTTTTTAAATCTCTGTAATGGTACTGACCTTGCTTGCTTTGGAAGTAGCCTTTCTTTTCGCAGTAATTGTTGTTAGTTTTTTTTAAAGTCTCTCGTTATAGTTGAATAGTGAATATGCTACAGCAGTTTCTAATTTTTAAGGATTGAGTAAAGGTGTAGAACACTAATTCATAATCGCTCTAACTGTATTCTGAATAAAGTGTAACATTGTGTAGCCTTTTTGTATAAAAAAAACTAGACAAATAGAAATGGTCCAATTAGTTTCCTTTTTAATATGCTTAAAATAAGCAGGTGGATCTATTTCATGTTTTTGATCAAAAACTTTATCTGGGATATGTCTGGGTAGGGGCCAGTAAGAACTGTTTATTTGGAACCTTGTATTGGACAGTTTACCAGTTGCCTTTTATCCCAAAGTTATTGTAGCCTGCTGTGATACAGATGCTTCATGAGAAAAATGCAGTTATAAAATGGTTCAAAATTAAAGTAAACTTTTAATTCACTCTGTGTCAGATTATTTCAGATCAGAAAGTATATTTGCATGTTAACAAGTTTTCTGAAAATAGTCCTGGAGTGGCACAAAAATGTCAGTAGAGGAAGCTGAGAACACTCACCTCTTCCCTCCTGCTGAGGATGTGTTGGTTACCCTTTAAGGGCCCCGAGCCCTTGTGACTGGGCGTCAGGAAGTGAGAACAGCGGGTTGCTTCAGGTGTGCACTGTCCCAAGGGTCAGCTGAACCTCCTTTGCTTACAGCTGTCACCTGGTTTAAGCTGCTGAACCCATTTTTGGGTGTCGTCAGGCTTCTGTCAGAGCTGCTGAGGCAGCATGTCTGGGTAGCTGGAAGCAGGGACAGCGGTTCTGAAACTGCTGGCTCCTTCACAGACTGCATGTCTGCAGGGGGCAGCTGTTGCCAGCCTTGCCGACAGCAAACGCTCCCAGGCAGCTCTACTTGAGTGCCGCAGCGGGCCGGTGGAAGACCAGAGGGGGTCTTGGCTGCAAAGGGTCAGGGCTCAGGTTAGGATCCCAGGGGGCTGGGAGCAGAATGAAACTACCCAACAGCCTGACACCCCTGTGCTTGCGGACCAAGCTGCAGTGGGGCGAGTCCCACCCAGCTGTGCAGCCCTGTTCTGCTCAGCTGCACCAATGGTAAGTGTTGCTGTAAAACGCTTGAGCAAAGAGCAGCCAGCAGCTAGCTGGTTCTGTAACTCCAGCTGTTACGCTATGAAAAAGACACTGTGATATTTAAAGTAATGTAAAAAAGAATTGCTGTAAAATCGAGACAGTGAAAGGGGCTGGTTTACCTAGGGGTGTCTGCTGGCCTCCACCTACTGGAGAATGGGGCTGTCCAGGTGTGGCAGGAATGTGCCCTTGTCGGTGGGAAAGATGAATGTTAAAAGAAGAAGCACTCATAGTACCAGACTTGGCCATGCAATCACAGAATGGTTTGGGTTGGAAGGGACATCAAAGATCATCTAGTTCCAACCCTGCCCCGCCCCCCCCCCCCCCCCCGGGCAGGG
>VWZZ01000518.1:370250-393822 GCA_013399095.1 Psophia crepitans
CAGCACCCCCAAGTGCTTCTCAGGGCGGCTCTCAATCCATTCTCCACCCAGCCTGTAGCTGTGCTTGGGATTGTGCCGACTGACCTTGCACTTGGCCTTGTTGAACTTCATGCTCGCTCAGGGGACAGGGAGGCAGAGGAAAAGCAATTTAACTCCTTTACACACCGTGGCAGCTCCCCGCTCCAGAGGACGCATCCTACAGCACCAAATTGTACTGGGGATAAATGACAAACTGCCCAGCCCAGCTCCCCTGCTTGCAAAGAGGAGCCCTGGCCAGGAGCGCTGGTGGCTGACAGTGACAGTCACACCCCCTCAATGCAGCTTAAGCCGTGCAGTGCTGAGCAGCTGAGGGACGTGCATTCTCACAAAAACAAAAAAACCAAAAAAACCCACAACAAAAAAAACCCAACCCCGTGCCACTGGGGGTGGGGGATGGGGAACCTGAAAAAAAATCTTACCGTGTGCGTGCCACATCATACACACACAGCCTCTGCGTGATCGCAGGGGCTGGCTTTGCTTGCGTGAGATGAATACTGCCAGTCGCAGCATGAGGTCACGCCTTAAAATGAACGGCCACGGCATTCAGCTGGTCAAAAAAGATACACGAACAGGTCCAGCAGCAGCTTAAAATAATGAAACACGTTATCTTGTGAAATAACGATTTAATTTAAACTTTTCAAACTGGCTACCAAATATTTGAGCTACATCACGTAATGCCAGCAAGGCAAAGTAATAATCAAAAATCCATCCTTACAGGGGTTTTAAAAAAAAAACCAAACCAACCACCCCAAACCAAGTCCCTGAAGCCTCCCAAAGTCACACGTACGTTCATACGCACAGTTACAGCTCGGCTTGCTGAGTGAGCCTGCTCTGCTGATGGGAAGACGTTCCTGCAGGACTGCGGTGCGGGGCAGCATGCACAGCCTGCGCACTTCGGGAGGCCGGTCAAAAACAGGTCACTTGGCAGTCCTGGTACTGTCATGTCCCACCGTTCTCAGAATCTCAAATGCCAGGGAAGCAACAGCAACATCAGCGTGAGAGCTAGGAATTAAAAACAGTAACATCTAGTTATTAGACATCCTCAGGGGAAAACTTTTTGTTCAAATCCCACATTTGGCTTTTTCTGTGCTGGAACATTCTTACTTGCCATTAACTGCGCCGCATACTCTTTTTCTGTTAAGCAGCAACATGCAACATGCAACTAGGGATTCTGCCCTTTAGCAAAACCTATGTAAAAATGAATTTTAGCTCAAATTCACAGTAACTGCTACCTCACTCAATCTCCTCTGTAAAAAGAGGATACAATTTATTGTGCCCCCCATGAATCTACACACACACACGCTTTGAGCTTGACAGAAAATGTGTTTTCACATATACAGCCCTCTTAACGCCACGGTGCACCATGCTGGGAGGCAGGTCCACCCAAAGGGTAGCCCGCCCTCTCCAAGGAGGACCGACTGCCCCACCACACACAGCTTTGCAGGTTTGAGGTTGAATGGTTGGATCTTGCCCCTTTGCTTCCTTGGCAGTTTTTATTATACCTATTTTGCCTAATTTTTCCTTCTGGAAAAACATGTTTTTTTCTTGCAATGGAAGAGAGGCTCTAACACATTACTGTGAGTCCGCAGAAACAAGTATTTTTTTTAACAGACTATCATCCCTCACATTTAGCTTAGAAAGGACACTGGTAGATTGATCTGCAACTTCCTTGGTTGCTGTTAAAGACAAATAGCTACCGACACTCCTTGTTTTGGGGAACACAGAGCTAGCCCGGAAACCCAAATGACCAGCCCTCACTACGTAAGTCAGTGCCTTAATGAGCCGCAGCTTGAACCGCACAATTCAGTCATCTGAAACAAATGCATCCCGGCAACTGTCTTCACGGAACAATCAGTGGCTACGATCCCCCATTTAAAGTGCAGATTTGATTCCCCGTAGCTACTGAGCGGAATGGGTTGGTTCTGTGTCACTCTCAAAACCGCCCGCTCTGACTAGGTGAGGATGTATGGCGGAGTCTGGCGATCCACAGCTGCTACACGGCAGCAGGAGAGCACCCAAAGCAGCCCGCAGTCCAAGCAGTGCCCCTCTCTCGGCATGTGACTGCTCGGCTTGGTACCCGAAAGACTAGAAACCTGTCTGCAAAAAAAAGAACAAAGCAAAACCCACTCCTCAATCACCACAACCCAGTGATAACACGTGGGTGGAAGGGCCTGGGAGTTTACACTACTCAGAGGATGGCTTAGATCCAGGATCTCGGTTGTAGCCTTCTCTAAAACGTTTCCAAATCTGCGTAAGATACAGAGAGGCTTCGTACGAGGGTTCAAAGCACAGGTGAGGAGACCAAGTTTATTAGGTCACAAGGAATATTCTGGGAAAGATGCCACGTAAGGGCATCTGGGGAGACTGCAGAACATCCATAAACAAAACGGCCATTCAGCTAAAGCCAGTTAAGGCTTGCTAACCCCAGGCTTCTCTTGCCTGCCCATTCCCAGTTTGAGTCTATTACAGCCCCAAGATCCAGGCTGAATCCCTCCCAGTTTCCTCTGGACGCAAATAGATGGGGACATGTGTTCCCCAAAGAAGGGGAGGAGGGAAATGCAATCTGGGAGCTCGCAGGTGCTCCCCTGTTGCTGCCGCAGGGCACAAGCGCAGCACAGCAGAGGAACTTGGCTTATTACCCTAATGAACCAAACACTCGCCATTGGCATCAGCTAGAATTTGGTCTACTGAGCATCCCGTGTCAAGTGAGAGAGAGTGCTGTTTATTTTGGGCTCTGTAGTAGGTGGGTTTCCGAGTACAGAAATGTATAGGTAACAGACAATCAGAGGAAGTCAGAAAAGCAGACCCAAAGACAGCGACTGGGCTGCCTACTGCATCTCAGGCTGAAATGCTACAAGATACAGTGAAAACTAGTTTTTAAAGAAGAAAACCATCTTTTCCTACTGTCTTCTTCAGTGGTGGTGCCAGTATCTCCCTTGGGGAGAGCTGACGTTTTATTTTAGCTAGGTAATTTAATGTGTCATATGAAAACCCATGAGTCAGCAGCTGAGTATGCGAGAGGGACGCAGGCTGTTCTCGACAGGTTTGGTTAGTCCTCAGCGTGCATCTCCTGACACTCACCATGTCCCAACATTTCCTCTCCACATCTGCCCACATCCCCCCTTCCTTCCAACACAGCGTACACCCTGCCTTAATGTCGAGGAGCCAATTTTCCCAAACAACTTACCCATGTAAAGCCTGTGTTTAGGAGCACAAAGAGCACCGAAAAGGTTATCTTAGTGTTTCAAAAACTGATCTGTAAACTACAATTTCTCTCTGAATTTCAGTTCAACCAGGAGTGAAGTGCAGCCTAACAGCCCACAGCAGGAGTGTAAAATTTTTTTTGAGGGGCAGAGAACAGTAATCCATTCATTCCTATATCCAATGGGGAGTACACGAGGCAAAGTCTGTGGGAGATGAGCTGAGGTTTGGCCAGCTTGTTGGGATTAGCACCCCTGTTCTCGCAGAGGAGGCCGCAGCGCTCCCCAAAGTCTCATGCCTTCTCACAGAAGCCACAGGTATTCTTAAACAAAAGTAGTTCTGTTCTCTGGCTGCACATTTTAATCAGCTTGGAAGTGCACGAAACACAATTACTTTAAAACAGGGCACAAACATCGCATTGTGCACCCAGCCCACTCCGCCAAGAACCACTGGCCAGTATCCGGTTATAGAGGCCAAGCGTTTGGAATAAAATAGTACATTTAAAAAAAATTTTAAAAGAAAAAAAAATCGACACACGTGCGCGCACACTGAGCTGGACTGTGCAGCACACTGCGGCTCGCCGCAGCTGGGGATCAAAGCGTGCCGCTGCCGCGGCGGCAATACAGCAAGCTCCGAGTGAGAGGAGTTTGGAGGAGAGCAGCGAGGGAGGGGTGCCAGGGACAGAAACCCGAGAAGCTTGTACTGCACGGGAGGCGATTACAGGGGAAGACTGCTGCAGACAAAAGAGGAGGTGAGCTCGCTCAGCCCTGGAAATTCCTGGAAGCCCGAGGGAACTCACCTGGCAGTTTGGGCCAGGCTCTCTAGAGTTTGGATAAGAACATCGCCATCATTCTTCAGGCTCTCCGTGCGTTTCTCGTTTGAAGTTACCTGGAACAAAAAGAAAGAACGGTTATCAAAGGCTTAGCATGAAATACCTCTCTGTCATTTTTTGTGGGATAGGGGAGAGGGAAACAAGTTATAGCATTTATTACAATTCTAAATGGAATGTGACGTTAAAGAGACCCAAGAGAAAGTCCCTTTTACTGAAGGGAACTGAATTTTAGGCACAGACCATCTAAAATGTCTTGGCTTAATTAACGAGATTCACTCTTGTTCTGAGTCCCTAAGTGTGCAAATTCACACATCACAGTCTGCCAATCCTGATTTCATCCTTAGTACCAACGCAAATGCAAGCCCCATTTAATCGGAATTCCAGGGAGATCTTGGGGAGGCAGTTGTTTTCATTTCTCACTTCAGGGAAAAAGTAACCAAGGTTGTAACAGCCTTCAGATCAGGACACGTGGGGTTTCTCTGAGAGGGACCAGGTTAAATTCACTGCAAGGTCAGCGGTTGCATGTTGAAATTTTTCTTGCCCCTCATCGGTCATTAGAAATATTACCTGCACAGGACCATCACCTACAAAGCAAGGGACTGAGTGACCAAAGCTACATCGCCTTTTGTGTCATGTGAAACCTGATTATAGCTGATTTTGCTGCTGGTGTGTTTTATCACACTAATCTGTAATGACTGGTTTATTGTTTCTCCAGCCTTAAGTATCTACACAGCTCCAAGCGGCCGCACGTTTCCTGACCAGTTAAGTGGGTGAGCAGGAAGGTCATGGGGGACACGACATGAAGTCGCACGGCACAGTGGCACAGGCAGACACTGGAGACTTGACAGCTTGCTGAAGAAGCTCTCGTATCTCAAAAAATTACTGAAAAAAAGGGTTTGCATGTCAGTTCCTGCTTGCAAAGGCAAATAAATCTTGGCCAAAGAGAAAGGAAAAGAGGAGGACCAGAGCAGCTGATTATTTCAATACCGGAGGAATTGATGCCTGAAACAACAACTTCTGATCCCAAAATCTGGCAAGGACGTTTAAGCTTTAGCATGCTGCGGCTGGCCCCGTTTACCATTGATCAAGCGTCTGGGCGATACGCCTTCACATCTCCCTCTTAAATCACAAGAGAAGTTGTATTTACAGCTGCCATCCCCCCATAATTTATCAGCAGCAATTCTGCAAGAACAGTGTCGCTACATCTATAATCATAACATCCTGTAGTTAAGCAGGAACAGGGAACAGGGACCTGTCTGAAGTAAACGAAAATGTATCCCATGCGTTAGGAAAAAACAAGGATGCCGTCACCTAAGTACAAATCATTGGTGAAGCCTGATTACAGGTCACTAAACCTTCTTACTCCCTTGAGGTTTGTATCTGGCCCTTTCAGTTTATATTTCAGCAATCCGTTCTTCTTTACTTGTCACCCGTTAGATACAGAAGACATTTTGCAATCTGGATGCTGAGTGTGAGAACGACAACATGCGACAGTAGCAGCGATACGGTTGCAATACAGGGAGCTTTCACTACAAGGCATTGCTAAATGCAGTGCAACGAGTCCTGAAGAGCACTCGCGTCTCTACCAAATGCTTCACTGAACTTCTGCGGCTCGTCAGCTGCTGCCTTGTTCTTGGTACTTGCCAAATTCGTGCCCTGACAGGTTCGTGCCCCTTGTTTATCCTGCACACTTATAAGACGAAGAGGCCGTGGGGGGAAGAAGGTCACTGAGGGCTGGATCATGCTCCGCAACACTATGAGGTGAAATAAAGGTTACAGATATCTCTAATTCTAATACATGCTAACTCTTGGGGGCCGATGTCTGTACAAACCTCAGGGCCTTTGAACAAATCAGCCTTTGTGCATTATGCATAGGCAGAGCATTCAAAATACGCTCAACTGTAAAATCTGTACCAAGAAAAAGTTTTAATTCTGAAATGCTCTATTCGAAACAATCACTTAGTCCAGCCGAGCCATAGGGTCTGGCTATAAACTTGCCGGTGCTGCAGCATGCCTCGTGCCACTGTTAAGGATACATTTCTGTGGATACAGTGCATTTGAATGGAAAGGATTAAAACGGCTTTATATGCACAGAAATCTAACGGACAGAACAGAAAGACCCGTGAGATCATCTCCCCATCTCCCTGTTATGCGCCACTGCTCAGAGCAGCTTTCAGCCACCAGCGATGGGCTGCTGCGATATCTGTCCACAGGGGCTGCTGCCCTCTCTAATGAAATGCTTCAGTGAGATCCTTTCAGGTGGAACCAGAGGGAGAGAAAGGATCGGGCCTTTACAGCATGATCAGCCTGCAGACTTTTCAAATTCAGCCTAAAACAAATTTAGGACACGTTTTCTTGAGAGCATCAGGGAACGGCTTCAGGCAAGCCAAGGGGTGCTGGTGAAGAGCAGACTCATCCACCGGCAGTGCCACCTGCACGCACAAATGGGGAACCGTCACAGCCAGAACGCGGCTGCCGGGATTTATGTGAGCAGCCGGGGTTTCCACACCCGCTCTTCACCACCAGTGCCCAGAAAATTGCTTTCTGCCTACCATGAGGCACCCACGCCACGGGCCCAGGAAAGGATCCATGCTGCGGTAGCCGGGAAGCTGCAGGCTGAACGCAGGGTGAGCTGCCAGCGCCCTGTGGCCGGCAGGACCGCAGCTGCCTACGGCTTGTTGTCAGGACGCCCGTGCTGCCACTGGTCTGACGCAGCGGCACTGATTTGCCCTGTATCTCAGCCCGTGTAGTGGATCTGATTGCTCGTGAGAAATACCGGCTGATCTCGGCAATCACTGTTCGCTTTCAAGACCCAAGATAAAACTTTACTCATGTTTCTTATATAGAAAATTGTTCTGGTTTTGCCTTCCTCTTGTTCCATAGATAAAAATAAATTATGACAGCACATAAAACCATCAGCAACCAAACTTTCAAAAAAGAATGTATCAAAAAAGAATGTAGTTCCTTATCTTTTTTGTCTACCCAGCATCGCTGTATCTTTTATCCACACCAGTCCTAGTTCTCATTCACTTGGAATTTTAGCAACTAGTTTAATGATCTCTTGTACTATTGCTATTTGTTAGGGCTGGCTACAACACATATTCAATGACATAATCAATAGCTATTTCTTTAATTAAAAATGTAATTAAATCTCAGTTTAGGTGTACACTCATTGCACTTTAACAAGAATTTCAGAATGGCTTTTCTTTATTAAGCTAATAGCCATTCAGCAGCTTTCCTCTCTTCAGTTCTATTAAACAAGGATGAGCCATAAGGAATACCGTAACTGATATGTAAAGATCAGTATTTCCTACAATTTAGGATAGCTGCTCAGGTATTACAGTGCTGCTAAAGGTGAGCACAGGAAAAGATACAATATGAACCATTCGCTGGAAGATGGTCTTCGCTAATAAATTGAGGAGTCTTGGATTTTTGGTCTACACAGAAGCAATTTTTACAATTCAGGTTTCAAGAAAGCATGGAAACCTAGGGGACAATTACTTTTCTTAAGGCTGGTTTCATAATACTGAACTGCTTTCTCTGATTAGTCATAACTCACATTTTGTAATTTATAACTGAGTTAAATGACCTAAGTAGTAAACTACTCTCTCACCATGTTGAAGAGAAAGAAATTCTGCTTTGTTGAGGTTTCACGTAAACCATAAGCTTGACATCTGTGAAGTAAACTGGGAAATAATGCAAAATATTGATTTGGTAAAAAGAAGGAGCTTTTTATTTGAAACTTTTTTTGGTTGAAGAAAGGCCTCAGGAGCATATTCATCTGCACCTTCAAGTGTTATCTTTTTCAAATAAACAACTGCTGGAGATGTTTACTATTTCCACGCTCGGCAGCTACAAGCCATCACCCTGCCTGCATACACAGACACAAGGCATTTCATAAATGCTCTCTCACAAACTGGTTCTTTCTCTTTCCCAAACATGCGCAATGTTTAATCTCATAGAGCGTCGCTTCCTTACTTTTTCCTCAAAATCTAAAACAATTAAGCTAATTACTTTTGCAGGATTAGTTAGTTCAAGCTCTCACTCAACTTTACCAACACCGGCTGAGAGCAGCCGCACAGGTAACGCAGGAGGAGCTGTGGGCTGGTTTATCGGAACCACCAGATACTCATAGGTCCACTGTTAGCATCACTTGAATACCCACACATGCTGTGCATAAAGTACCACTTATCCCCAGCTGGAGGCTTTTCTGTGAATGGGAATTGTGTCTTCAGCTAATACTCCAGTAAAACCAATCACCAGCATATTTTTTTCCATCTGTAGAACATGAAATATATTTTTAAAATTAAGTTTTCTGAATAAAAAAAAAAAAAGAATTAAGCACCTATTGCCCTCTAGACACTATTTCAAATAATGTCTTCATAGTAAGTGCTGTCCCCACAATTTAAAATGTGCATCTCAGACTTGTCATCCCTGCCTCCACCTTTGGCCGAAGGCACTGTCAGTAGGACACAGAGCCTTTCATCCCCACCCAAAGCTGCTGTTTCAAATGCCGTCCAGGCTGGTGGTGACTGAAAGTTGATGGCTATTCACAGCTGCTTAGTGTGACCTTATTCCCATTTTTTTAAGGAACAAATGTCACAAAATATAGTGGCGTCAAAAGCATCGCTATAGCTGACGTGACAGCCCAGCAAATAAGTCAATGGGACGGTAACTTCAGAAATGAGGCACAATGCCTGGGCCAGAGGAGAAAACCTCTCCAGTGCTGCGGCCCATCTTACGCCTATCCCAAGGCATTTAATGGTACTTTTCCTCCCAGGCTGTCAGGGCCAAGCTATTCACAGGCACCGCAGTAATCAAACAAAACATGTCACTTGCTTTGTCATTCACAACTCACGATGACATGGCCAGAAACATGTGGACATTCCTTCTTAACGGAGGAGCAGGCTAACCAAGAATATATTGCAAACAGGGACTCGTTCAGGTGAGCATCTACGTGAAATAAAACTAACCGATCCATTGATTGTGTTCAAAGTGACTAAATATAAATATTACTTTCAGAATCAGCCCTTCCCCAAGCGTACACATTGCACTGGCATTGCCCGGAGGAGATGTATCAAACGGATCCATCGCTTCCCATGGTGGATCAAACAGATCCGTCACTTCTGTAGGCCTGCACGCCCGCTTACCTACAAATGCAGCCCTACCTTTGCGTAACGAAGGGCCTGATCCACTGAAGGGTTGGAGCCTGTGAAGCAGAGGCTGTAAGGATTATGTTATAGGTGTCACCCCCAGAGAGGAATCCCAAGCGGAGACCCGGATACACGCACGGTGCACGGGGAGGGTGTAGCTGCCGAAGGGCATGGAAACCTGCACGTTGACCATGAAGTTATCTGAATGCCCTCTCCTCTCTGGAGCTCAGACTGCTGACACAGCAAATGGTTCAGGGAGCAGACCACAACTCCTACCATTTTGTCAGTGCCCCCAGACCAGGCTACAGGCTCCCATGCTCTCCTAGAGTCCTCTCCCCTTTTCCAGGCAAGCGAAGGTCACATTTTTATTGCTGCGGCACAGCTTCCACCGGATCGGGAGATGCAGGGACGCAGCACTGCTCTCCAGGTCGGGGCAGTTAAGCATGAACTCCCATTTACCAGCAGAGCACTCCAGTTATTAGGCCAATTTTATATTTGTGACAGGAATTAAAAAAATAAAAAAATTAAACCAAACCAACCTAGAACAGCAACAAAAATCCCAGCTATCTACAGTGGTCTTTTGTGAGGTTTTTAATCTGGAATTTGTTAGACGCGCGCTAGGCAGGTACATGGGACTGGACCCTTCAAAGCACTTAGGTGCAACCGATTTACAGGTTGTTTAATGAAAATTAATGGTAACTTGCCAGGTAATGCAAGTGTAGCAGAGGAACACCCAAGGACAGTGTGTTCGCAGAAACGCTGCACTAGGACAGCCACAAGTTATTTTTGCTCTCCATAACGTACCAGAGCTCACTCTAAAAGGGTAAAAAACCTTCCTGGCATCCCCCCCATCGCAGCGCGCTGCCTTGCTACTCTTCTCTCGCCACATGGTTCAGCCGGAGAGAGACAGACACGGAATGTGTGTGTGTGGGAAGAACAAATCAAGTTCGACAAGTTATATTTATGTTACTAATTGCCAACTCATTTGAGCAGGCCTGAGCAATGTTGCTGGACCATAAAAACAAGAAATGAAAGTTACAAAAGCATGAGTGTTCCAGGTGTGCTTTGGCAAGCATATTGCAGTTGGGGATTGCAGACACACAATTACAAAGACTTTGTGGCCTTCAGATCCTGCAAACACATGTGAAAACAAGCAGGTATCTGTGACAAAAAAACCCAACCCTACATCAGACAGTTTAGCTCTGATTTTAGAGTTCAAAAATCTTTTTTTTTTTCCCCTCTTTATGAATAAAATTCTTGTTCCACTGAAGTCAGCAGCAAACTCCTTTTGACTTTGATAAGGCCAAGATTTCATTCGACGTGTTTTGTTTTCTTCTAATTTGTATGTGTGTGCAGGTTTATTCTAAGTTCAAAGCAATTTCCACTGGTAACTTGGAAATGTACCAGTTTCCCGGCAGCCTGAAAGCCACGCTGTCTCGAGGACTATTCACAGAGGGACAAGGAATGTCTCCCACACGCTACATAATGGTTAATTGATTTTAGACATTTCTTGACACCTTCCACTTTGAGGCTATTCTCTGCCCTTCAGCATATACGTAACGCACACAAAGGCATGCTCCGTGATTGTTGTAAAGTTGTAAAATTACCAACTCTAAGGGGCATTGTCTAAGCATAAGAAAAGATTCATAAAACTGCGGGGTAATTATTGAACAGAACACCACTTTCTGTCTTGTTTGATTCTTTGATTTGGTTTCTATTGCGAGCAGCGTTCTCAGTTCACTTTCAGAAAATACAAGATGTCTTTATAATCCAGAAAATATCCATTATCACAGCTTCCATCCTCTGCAACTAGTGAGTTTAAAACATTTGACTCAACACAACTGGACAGGGCAACCTCTTCACATCCGTTAGAAACAGCTGTTCACAACAACTTCATCAGCAAAAGTAAACTGCAGTGGTCTGGCAAAAGGTGCAACCCAGTGTCGCAGGGTTGACAAGCTGTGCGTGCTTGTGAGCCAGCCCAACATCAATATGACATTAAAAATAAACACTTGCCACCCTGTTGCTCATGATCTCATCTACACAGATTCATGTCATCTGCATGCCAATGACTCCCTGAGGTACCGCTTCAGACTAGTTTCACTCTGTCCAAACAACGATCCCAGCCGGCCTCAGACATCAGCTTTAGCAAAATGTGGCCACAGGCCGAGCTTACACAAACCTCGCAAGCCCCTCCAATCCCTCGTCCTGCAGCTCCCAGGCAGCTGCCTGCCCTCACTTTGCTGGATCTGATGAGACCACCACCTCCCAGGTACAATTCACCCTGATGTGAAGTCTTGTGTGACCTCCCCCTTACAAAGGGAAAGGGGATATCCACTGGAATAAATTTTTATTACCGCAGCAGGTCCAGTTTAGGCTCAGATCCTACATTTTTGTTTCTTTAGGAACTATTATAGAGGTTCCTGAATGGTTTAGAGAAAAAAAAACTCAAAAGCAGTTATGAACACACACTGTAAAACAATGCAACAGATTCTCTGCATATCCAGATATCCCCTCAAGTTCATACTGGAATCAAAGAATCATAGAATGGTTTAGAAGGGACCTCAAAGATCATCTAGTTCCAGCCCCGCTGCCATGGGCAGGGACGCCCTACACTAGACCAAGTTGCCCAAAGCCTCATCCAACCTGGCCTTGAACACTGCCAGATCCAGTCCCTGGATCTCAGAAGGCTCTCATTCATATGTCCTGCATAGTCTTGCTTTCTCTTCACTGGCTTTTCTCCTAAAATAGCTTCTGACAAGTATCTCCCAGGTCCTCCTAAATGTTGTTTCCTGTAAATCTTTTTCTGGTGCCATCTTTTATGGTATTATACCATCTTTTGTGGTATAATAATTAAACTCATGAATAAGATTCCTGAATTCCAGCATCTGTCATACCTTATATTTCCCCATAAAAACCACAAATAGTCTGACTGAAAAGTTTTTTTTAGTTATATCCAACTTTCATTGATATGCTTCATGGATTAGGGATGGCTTTTTTTTCTTTTCACGTACATGTTCTTTTCACGTTCATCTAGTGCAGCTGAACCTAGATCTTTCACTATCATATTTCATGCTACGACAATTTAAATAATTTCAAATATTTATACACTGCAAGGGTAAGACTCATTACTACACATATCTCACTACTCGAAAAACCAGTGACACTCAGAACATATTGGACAGTGCTGACTTTAAATGGCAATTACCATACAGAAGTATGGAAGCACCCAAGCAATTCATAAATGCTTTTATATCTAAGGATACAAAGACTTGAGCAGCCGTGCCTGTGATGCTCAGGTAAACTAGACAAACCCATAGGAACTGCCAAGCAGTTGCCCTGAACTGAGGAATTTTGAGGCATACAGCCTCAAAAAACCCCAAAACCCCACAACCAACCAAACAATCCCTCCAACCTGATGTTGTCCCTTGTCCTTCTTTAAAATGCTCCTCATAAAGATCAAAGACTACTATGCCTTGACAAAAGCAGAGCGATGTGAACAGATGCTGTCAAAGCTGTCCTTATACAGATCCAATTCAAATCTGATCTAGTATGCAAAATCCCTAGCTCCCCCTGAGCAGAACCTTTATATGACATTGATTAACCTTCATGGAGGATGAAACAAAAGTGGAAAGCTCATGGTCATGTTAGTCATAATCTGGATTTGAACACAAAATTCCAACAACTAAAAATCCGTACAACTTGACTGAATGTGTTAGATTTACCATTCCAAGAAAAGCAGAAATATGAGTTAACCTAAGGACTAACACAGATTATGAAAAACACACACTTAATGAATAAAAAGAGTAGCAAAATCTCATTAGAAAATCATTATGAACCATGATTTTGAGCTAAATATTTAAGTATTAAACATTAGTTCCTTTGTAGCCCCTATAGACTTGGTTTCTGTGGACAGATAAAACTTGAACCCTTGAGGTTTTCCTTAAGTACCAAACACGGATAGTCTTTCATATACCGAAAAAAAGACAAAAACAGGTCTGAAGATTTTTATGAGGGGAGAAAAGCATCATTATATTTACGCTTTATGTAAAAAGCAACCAGGAATGTAAATGACTGAGCAGGGATATGTCTATAAACCACCAATTTCTGAGGAAAATTATGCTTTATGTAATGGTTCAATTTTCATAAAATTGTAAAAACTGTCATAAAAACAAATGGACTTCTGAAATCGATGCTTGCTTATTGTCATGTGACAGATGGCTCTGACTGCCTGGCAGAGAGCAAACAGCTACCTGGTTGGTTCTCACTGACCTCGGAGAGAATAATTTTGGTCTATTAACTTTTTTTTTTTTTTTAAGCGAGCCCAGTTGCATTTAAGTATCTTTATGGCAGCTAGTAAGTCATCCATGCGCAATTACAGAGAGGAGGTCAAAAGGAAGTAATAGTGATGAGCCCAACAGGTGACACAGCTAGGCAATCTCAACAGTATTGCACTATGTAAAATTACAGTGCACTGAAGCACCAGATGAGTCGGGCAATCCTTTTGTGCCCACAAAAACAATGAATTAGGACTCCGTAATGAAAACAACAGCGATAGTCACTGGGAGTTACACTGACCTTGAATTACGAATTGAATAAACAGGTTGAAGGTTTCAGAACTGCCAGTTTCGCTGTACAACCCAAAGCAAAACATCTGTCCATCTGAAAAGAGAGTGTGTTTCTCATTGCTGACCATGGCAGTACTGTTTTTCTGAAAGCTCCTGCAGTACTCAAATACCAGCATGGTGCTAATCATTATGGAGGAGTTTTGGAAAACAAATACATGCCAAGAAAGGGGGTTAGAAACTTCCATCAGGAATAAGGGTCTGCCGTATGCCAGCCACAGGAATAAAGACTTTCATTCTTGCTGCTCTTGGAAATTAAGGGCAGGTCCCAAATTTGAATCCCTGCCTCCCCCCTCATGTCAGTGTCATTACAGAGCAGCCAATACAGATTGACTGAATGCTTCAATGCCGGCTGTGAAAAAAAAAACAAAACAAAATAGCAGCCCAAACCTGCACTTAAAGCAGACACATGTGTAATTTCAGACTGACACTACTTATTCCAAATAAACAGAATAAGATTTAACGTAGAATGAATAGTTCAACAGGCCATGTTGCAAGTAAGCGTTCACAGTTACTTCAGAGATCATCCCCACTCCCTGCATCTCACACAAGTCCTCAGGACATTCATATGTTGGTTTTTGCCAGCCCTTGCCATTTCATTAAGTTGTGTTTGGACTTCAAATGCTTCATCTTTTATGAGCCCTGCTGTTCAGGGACATCAATAAACTAGCAACTTGACAATTTCATATCATTTTCCTCTCCCTACCTCAACTCACCTATACCTGCACTTAGCTGACTATCACAGTTTCACCGGTGGCTGGCAGGAACAGATCCCTGGGTATCTTTCCTATGCTTTTATCAATTCATTGAGTTCCAGCTCCTGGCAGCCCGTGTAGAAGAGAAACCCTTGCAGCTGTCCCCAACATAATGGCATCGTCCTGTTCTTTATAATAATTCAAGATACAGATGAATATAAACACGGTGGAGTTTCTTTACTGCAACTGCAAAAACAAAAGGGCTCTAAGACAAGGTTAAATGATTTGGAGCGGAAACTTGCAAAGAAAAGATAAATCACTTTTTTTCTCTCAATACAGTGCCGTACAGTCATCTTCATCTTTTCTTATCAGCTGCCATTTCTGACACATGCAAGAAGTGCCCTTATTATGCTAGGGAGCAAAAAGGATCAAGCTCTTCAACCTGGCGTCTTCTATCAACAACAAAAGAAAAAGGCACAAAGACTGCGAGTCCAACATGATGTCACTAACTAGTGACATGAATGGCAATGTACTGCTTTACTGTTAATAAAAGAAGTCAGGGAAGACCGAGGCTCATTTTATTTAAGCATAAACTCTGGTAGCTGGTAACTCATCCCTGACAGTATTACCAGAAGGGCAACACATGACAACTCTGTGTAATATTTCACGGCAGACGGAGCGAGGGGAACGAGACTAGCTGGCTGGTTGCGCAGCTGGTGGGCACAGGAAGGACAATTTTGTCCTAATGCAGCTGCCTAGTTGTGATCACCCAAGTGGGACACAGTGCCCAGAAATGAATGTAGAAGTTACAAAATATCTGCTTAAATTGTTCATCCTCTCCACGCAGAAGGCTGTGCCTGGCACTGTTACCACAGATACTCCAGCTTATCTTCTCCATTACGCAGTTAAACAAATTTTAGCTAAATTAAAATCATGCAATTAAATAGAGAGAGTCAAACAATTGCCAGTACCTGAGTTAAAGCAGTTTAAGAAATTACCAACCACTTAGCTAGAATGTGACATCTATGTATATACGCACCCACTAAATGGCGACGTGAAGTGGGCTGGCTTGAACCACCATTGCTGGTGATTTACATGAACTCATTTTACTCCATGCTGTAAAAGACTGGGGTGCCCGTATAGTCAGCTGTGCTGTCTCAGGAAAGGTAGCATTGATTTCCAACTGAGCAGGCAACAGTTACCTCAACTCCTTCGCCTTGATGGCACTGTGATGGATGTCCTTATTTTAAAAGCTCGCTAAATGTTAAAATTCTGAGTAAAATTGTTATGAACAGAGAAAAGATGCTACCACAATTATTTTTAATGCTTTTTATACAACATATTCAAATTGAGTTATGTCATTCATTAGTTATGTTGTCCATTGACAAAAGGGTTTTGTTGGGTTTAGTTACCACGGTTTAAACAAACAAACAAAAAATTCACTGCCCCAACTATCTGCTCCATTTCAATGCCAGGGGTTCTTGTCCCAAAAGTGTGAAGGGGAGAATAAGATCCCTGTTTATATCTCACTTGCTCTGGTTCACAACTTGTCCTATTAGCTTGAGCAGTTGATGAAGGTGGGCCCGCATTAACACTGAGCTGAGACACGTTTCCACTTCTGTTGAGTCAGGACAGCAGAGATGCAGGACAGCGAAGTTGAGGTGGCCGTGGATCTGGCAGGGCAGCAGACTCCACTGCAGCCAGCATCTCAGAGCCCTAACCACGAGCTCACCGACTTTCGTCATTAAAAGGGGGAGACAAGGAGGTAGAAAGCTGAAAAGATAAAACTTTCCGTGAAGAAGTCCCCAGCAAAGGAGAGTCTGTCCTTCCATAAACACAAAATCCGCTGAATTCCCAGAGAAGAAACCCTTTTTCCTATAGGAAGTCAACAGTTTAATTTGGATAGGAGAACATTCTCTGGAAGACAAACTGACTGTTTCTCTTTGTAACTCTCTAATACAGCAGAGATTGACCTTTGCATCCTCATTTTGATGCTTATCTTGAGCAAACAGCCCAGAAGTCAATGTCTACAGAGAAAAAATTAGGGAAGTGACTTTTCTCTAAAAGTGCAGAACAAGTCCTAGGGAAAATTTTAATAAATATGAGTCCAGCTGCTGTGGCTGAATGTTAACCAGCTTTGTGAAGCAGTGTTTATTTGGCCATGAAATGCTTGCTGAGACAAGTTAAACTTCAATCTTGAATTATATGATTAAGTCTTTCAGGGAGAAAATGACCCTTTGTAGCTTTTGCTATCTCAAAATACACTATATTTTGGTATCAGCAGAAGAACAAACATTTTTCTTATTTTATACATGAATCAGCTTTTTGCTTTTATCTCGTGGGTGCATTTAGCGTTCAAGGAACGGATACCCCTGGCTAAAGCCGATCCCAATGAACGCGAGGGTTCTGACAAACTTCACCCACGCAGATCGGGCAGTGAACCTTACAGCACCGCTGCTTCTGCAGTCTTGGCTTCAGTTCAATAGACAATCGTATCGAACCGTGTACAAAACGGTTACCGACAACTCAGCTTTCAGCTATGATGTAATCAGGATGTGAACTGGGTATTTTTTCCTCTCATTTTGTTTTTGACTATGGGAAATAATTTATAAAGTACTATTATCACATGGTGATATTCATAATAAATACACACAGGTTCCAAATAAAGCATTTCTAACTTAATGAAGCGGTTTGTTTTCTCTTAGAGGTTTCAAGTTAAAACTCCTCCAACATTTTAGCTGATGCGCAGCCAATTACATCATTGTTTTGCATTTGCTGTTGCACAACTACCATGAACAAGGTGTGCCTCAAAATTAGATGTTGCAGCCCATAGACATAACCTGATTAGGTCAATAATTTAAATATTAACACAGTTACGGAAATGAAAGCAGACAGATTCTTGTTAAAAAAGAAGTCACTATATACTCTTACACTGCGTTCTTTTAAAAACATGTGACTTAAGTGTGTTCAGATGCAGAATGAGTATCTGGATGCCTGCCACAAGATACTACCTTTTGCTATATCCACTGTGGCTGTCAATCTTATAACTCTGCCCTCCAGGACAAAGTAACTGAGTCACAGTGTAAACTTAATCACGTCACAACACAAAGCTGATGCGATGATCTCATTACTGTTCCAGGAAAAGGAATAAACTCAATTCCTATTTACACCAGCAAATTTGGCTTACAGCAAAGACCTGCAAAGGCCCTGACCACATAACAGGGAGAACAAGTAACACGAGCAGCACCCTATTAAGGAAACCATGGATGTAAGTGAGATAGTGACATTAAGACTTTTAAAGAAAGTCTCAGTGCTTTGTCAGAGGATTTTTGAATTTTAAAGGAGTTTTGAAGTTTAACCAAATCTATGATCCTTTTCGGTAAGGTTAAGGTACCTGGGAGTTACCTGTGTGTCAGGTTAAAAATAATTTTGTACATTAAAGAAGAGATTTATTGCACTATTTCAAGACAATCTAAATTGGCTAGGAGGTTCATTTTGAAGCTCTTCACTCTTTTTAAACACTTTATTTGGAGTATTTTCCAACACAGTATCAGACATGCAGAAACAAAATCTAAAATGACTAAATCTGACTTAAAAAGAATACCTGTCTGATCAAAGCCTCTAGCTCACCTGTGGGGTTTTTTGGTTGGGTTTTATTTTTTGTGTGTGTGTGTGTGTGTGTGTGTGTAGATCTTACTAGCAGGAAAAGTCTTATCTTCTAAGAGTTGCACTTAAAACTGATTGCTTATAAAGATTTGAAGAATGATTTGGATGATCATTCTAAAACAGCACCTAGGGGAACTGGGTGGATCAAAGGATTGCTAATGAAATATCAAGCCTTTCACATCTAAACGGCTGATTTAAATTCAATCCAAGACAAAGATCCCCCAACTGGTGGACATCTGATGATCTGTAAGAAATGAGGTGATGTTCTCACTCTATTCTTAGAAGATACATGTTTTAAGAGCACTGAACTACCATCAAAATTGGCACTCTTTGCAGTGAAACTAGGGAAGGGATTGACAATGAAACAATTTAAAATAATTTCCATCCCTCAATATAGTAATATTAAACAAGGCTTTGGCCTTCTGGATCAGGTTTAGATCACTATTACTTTCCCCAGCCTGCTCAAAATAAGAGTTTCAGCCTCTAAGACTACTACAGTAAATTCAAATGAAACATTTTAGTATGGTAAAAATTACTTTTTAAGTTCCAGAGTAGCTGTATTGGGTTTTAATGACTTATAATTTACAGAAAGGTCAGTGATAGATGTTAATGAGTGACTCAGATGACTTTCTATGCTTTTCTGCAGAAGCAGTCATTATCACGTCAGTTGCTCAGAACATAGCACGCTCTAGTCCTCCTTCTTATTTAATAAAAGCAAATTAATAATTTCCAATTGTTTATTTACTCAGTGAATTTAGACCCTAGTTTCACTCATAAATTACAGTAAATGTATCACTTTAATTAACTTACTAGTCATAGCTGTTCTACAGATGTTTTGTTTGTTTGAACATACTTTAGTGTATGAACTATTTGCAACTCTTATTACTGTGATTCTTGATTTACTAATGGGACTTGTGACAGATCAACTGCATGAGATATTACTGCGTCTCTCTGCTGAGAGTCCACCTCCTAGGCCTAAAGCTCTTTACGCTTGGTACATGACATGGCTATCTATCCCAAATAGCTACCGTGCAAACCAAGCCCATAGCCAGGCAGATGGACTGACCTTACCTGCATATGAATCAGTGGACTGGGCACACACCAATTGCCACAGCAGAAGCAGAGCCTGCTACCCTTACTCAGCCTTCTTCCCCCTTTCCTTCTTCCCAAAAAGTACTCCTTCCACCCCATAAGCCAAGTCCTCTCTCACTGCAAGAACCTCTCTCACAGCTCTGTGGCAATTACCACCTGCCCCAGGAGGGGAACTCACCAGAGCTACCAGAAGAAATCCCAGTCATGTACTGGTGGCACTTCATGGAATGGGGAGGGCTAGAGGAATTAATTGTTGTGTCTTTCAAAGGATCCCTCTACCGAGTTCATTGCTCTAACAGGGAGAGCTTCTTCCTGTGCTAGGTCGCAGGGCAAATCCAGAGAGATTGCCCTTGGTCCAGGAAGAAAGAATATGGTCCCTTTAAATAATGGAAGGTGTGGACCATCCACAGATGTCTCCCCTCTCTCCATGGTACCATCACATAGCTTCTAAGTTGCCCCCTTAGGGCAGGCATGCACAGCTAGCCAATGCCGTCAAACACAAGACAGGTTCCTTAGCAGGGGGTGAAGAGGGACACCACAATGTGTGGAAGAGGGCACCTTGAGAGAAGATACAAGTCTCCTGCTGATACTTTCCTCTCTTCCTCTAGTGCACTGCCTCCCATATCCTGCCCACCCCAAGCCCAGTTTTGCTAGCCATCCCTCCACAGATGCCCATGAGCAGGTGCTGGATATTTGTCCTAGGGGACAAAAGCAGCAAATGTAATTCATGCCATGGCTCCTTCACATCATTAGAGGTCACTAATGCATCCACAATCCCAGCTCCCAAGACAGCCTGTGTATAGAGACAGTCATATAAAGAAGTAACACCACCATCACCAGTCCTCTCAGAGTCCTTGAGGAAGCCTTGAATATGGTCCTCTGGGATACTGTTGGTGAGAAGGAAGAGACTGTCTTAGAGGATACCAGGCAAAAATCCATTCTAAAGGTACAAGCACTTGGCTACCACCTTTCCAGAAAATCAAGATCTCGGGTCTGACTTCTGTCACCTGAGGAAGGGAGGATCCTTTGCCTTCCCATTAGGTCTTCACCAGACAACATCAACACTCCGCCTTTTTTTCCTGCCCCAAACCTCCTCCTACAGCTCCAGCTGCTGCCAGTGTCCATGCTGACCATTGGTAGCCAATCCCACAAGGCTTGGCAAGTGCCAGAATGAACAGAATCCAGAGAGAAAATGTGTATGTAGAGAGCCCTGTCTTCTTGCATTTCCTGTGGATAAGAGGGTTGTCATCCTCCGCCAGCAGGCTGCCAACATGCTTCTTGGTACCCTTCTACTCTTCTAGGGAATAAATGTATGCACATGCTCCAATTCCTGTCCCAAAGGAGTTGGATGCATGATCAGAGAAATGTGCCTGAGACTCAGTGGTCTTTCTGGATCCAGTCTTTATCCTCTTTCTCATATCATTCAATATGCCAGGGTGGGTAAGGCAGGTGCCTTTAGGCTCTAAAATATCTTGTACCAGACGCCAACTTGCCGCAGCCCTCCACCAACTAGCCCTTTTCACGTTGCTGCAGCTCAAGGGTTGGAATACACCTTCTTTACATCTCAGCACCTTTACAATGAGGAAAAGACATAATTTCCTCCTTATCAAGCAAGCCCAAACTTTCAAAAGGCCTCTACAAAGCCTATGTCCTCTGACAAGCTATTGTAAGAACGACCATAGGCTGACCTTGACCAAGCTAAGAGCTTGTGACCATTAAAGATACCAGGTAGCAGTACATGAGAGGAGTTGACCAGCCAGAGGGAGTTCCTTACTCATTTCTGGTCTCATGGACATTTTTCTTGGACCAACGTTCTGCAAGCCCCAAGGCATGTATAGTTAGGATGATTTTTCCCTCTATGCATTATTCAGTATTTATCATTACTGAATGTTATCTGCAATTCTGTCACCAATTCAATCAGTATTTTGAGTTGTCTGCAACTCCTCGCAATCAGCCCTAGTTTTGAATAATTCTGCATTATCAAAAATTTTTGTCATAGTGCTCTTCATCTTTTTTTCCAGGCAACTTATGAATGCATTGCAAAGCAAAGATCCTGCTAGGTTTATGACAGTAATCTATATTTATGGTGCAAAACCAGCCATTTACTATTTCCTGTCATTTAAGCTGTTACTAATCTGTGAGAACTTTCCTCTTTCTCATGGCAGCTTAGTTGCTTTAGGAAGTTCTGCTAAGGAACTTTAAGAAAAGCTTTTCCAAATCCAAGTCCACGATATCAATTCTTCACACACTGATTCACTCAGAAGAACTGGAGAAACATGACTTCCCTCTACAGACATCATATTGTGATCATCTTAAACAATGTGTTATATTTATCTTTCTGTTTACCCATCTTTTCTTTATTATCATATCTAAAAGTTCAGCCTTACAGAAGTCAGTGTTAATTGTTTGCAATCCCTGGAGCCCCTTTAAGAATTTTAGTATAGACACTGATTTACCTGATAGGCTGCATACCATAACTACAGGCTCAGGATTTTCCTGGACAATTACTATTGGGACCAGCTGACCTGTTATTACTTGATCAAATTGTTCTAAAATCTCTTTTTGTAAACACTTTACGTTTTCTGTTGTGTTTTTTTTTTTCTGTTGTTGTTTGACAATTCTGTATACATAAAAAGCAGGTTGAGATGACCAAACTATGTAGCAAAAATTAAGTCTGAAAAGTGACCTTTAGGGTATGAGTACAAGACTTTCCCTGTTCTTGTCTTCAGAGGAATACTTCATGTGCCAGTCTACAAAATGAAGTCTGATGGTAAGATACAGCAGTTTCTGAAAACCTTTGTAAATAGTGATGAATGACTACTTTCATTGCAGATGATGTATTTTTTCATTTGATGAAGTGATACGCTATTAATGAGGACTGTCTATGACCATGAAGAATGGCACCTTTGTCTCTTTTATGAGACAATTTTTTGGAAAATATACACCTCAGAGTATAATCTGGATGACTGACCTTGCTAAGTAACACATCCTAACGGTAATGGTAAAACTGCACAAACAATAATCTAAACTACCACTACAGACTTCCGATGACCTTTTGAGTCCTAGCACCTCAATGTTTATGGACATAAACATTCCGAGACACATAAAACATTGCCTCACCTGGAGGTAGGACATCTCATCACCTTGAAATGATTTCTTATGATTTCGCTTGAAACATTTCCTGGATAAAGCTCCTGGAGATAAGACACTTTTTACTGATTGTGTCCATCTTTTATCACATTTTCATCCAAAAATTTCATACACCGCAGGGACTCTGCTCAAAATTGACACTCAGAGTGACACTTCTTGTATGGTGAGGTTTCTGAATTTGCTCGTGAAAACGGAAATGAGAAAAGTTTCTGAAGAGCATGTTCCCATGTATTTTTAGCATATATATGACAAGCGCACAAATATAATATATCATAACAACCTATCTAGCCTTTGACTCTGAGAACAAATTGTGGGTGTACTAATTCTTGCTTAATGTGAGCACTACTGGGAAGTACTTTTTAAAAGGATAATAAGGCAGTGCAAAGAGCTCAGATTCATGAAACTATGAGAAGAGGACAATTTTGTGATGGGTGTGGACTGTGGGAGTTTTCTGAATAGATGCTCAGAGCCAAGAAAATCTAACCCTTTCTTTTTTTTTTCCTAAATGAAACAAAAACTTCTAATAAAGACATCAGATAAAAGGAGTAATATTATTGCCATAGGACACGCAAGTGCAGTAAAGCTAGGATATGACAGCATTTCAATGATAAGCAGAAATCACAGGTTTACACTTTAGAGACTAATAAAACATAGGAAGCTAAAATTAGAAAACGTTGCAAACATCTGAGAACATAGCCAAAACAGTCTTGAGAACAGTCTGCTTACCACGTTAGTGGAAGAAAATTTGCATAATTAAAAGGCATTGATAATTTACGTAATGCAGGTGAAGAGTAAGAACATCATTGCGTTGTAATTACGAGAACCATTTGTCAGTCTCATTTTAAATTGGACTGAGAAACTTCAGACACGTCAGTAGCATTTATATGAGTAAAAGTTCCCGGAATGACCATATTTAAACCACATGAGGGCAACTAACTTGTAGTGTGTCAGTAAACCAAAGACTGTGGAGTCATGCCAACCCACACTGGCGGGGCGGAGGGGGCAGCACAGAAAGGAGGGCAAGTTCTCTAGACAGTCTTGGAGGCTGTGGGACAGAAAGTCCTAAATTAGGGGAAATGTCAAAGATTGGCGAGGGTATGGAAATAGAATAGAATAGAA
>VWZZ01000519.1:14488-52643 GCA_013399095.1 Psophia crepitans
CGCTGCTGGGGACGCAGCCCAGGACACGGGGGGCTTTCCCCGACTGGCATTGCCGAGTCAGTGTTCTAATTCTGCTCCTCGTTACACCCGTGCAGCCCCAGTGACTTGTGGTGGTTGTTTTACAGTTTCCTAAAAAACTGCATGGGCATGTTAAGTTTTGTTTTCTTCCCAAAGCAGCCTTCTTACCTCCCAGTGCTCCCACCTTGTCCCCTTCAACTGTCTGTCTGTCTGTCTGCCGAGCCCAGCTTAGTCTTGCCATGGTGCTTTGAAAGCAGCCCAGCACCGCACCCAGGGCAGTGTCAATGTTACCTCCCGTGGTTCCTCCGCGGTAATTCTACGTAGCTCGTGCGAACTCTGGAGCAGGAGCTCCGCACCGTACCGTCCACAGCACAAACCAAAATTACATCTAGATTTTGAAGCCCCTGAAATAAAACAGTATTAAGGGTAAAGATGGGAGGGAAATCCGACTCAGCTCTTCTTTGATTTCCCTTAGCTCCGTAATCCTTTATCTCAAGATCCTCGCTCAAGCCTCAGCTTTCTTCTTTCATCTGCTTAGTGCACACCCAGCTCTGTTATGGTTCTTCCAGTTAAAAAGAATGATGAGCTCTTAATTTCGATTAAAGAAGTGTTCAATGGGTACATTGCAGAGGAAGGTGTAGAACAGAAAGCAGAATTCAGCCCTTGGTTTTAAAGACAGCAGCTGGCTAGTCACTTCTGCATGCTAAAAATATATATATTTTTATATATGCATTTATTATATTTATTTTATATATATACAAAATCTTGTAAAGAAGTAACACAAGCTCAAATACACGCACTCCCACAGGCACAGCAGAGGCAGGTGATCGGACCAAATGTAGGTTAATCTTGCCTTCATCCACGTTCCGTATCACGTTGTTGGAGGCTGCGTGGTTGTGGCGCTGCGTATGTCGTGTGCAGCACGCCCCCCTACGCCTGACTTCGCCTGCCTGTGTCACACACTTGGGGACACGGTGAAAATGCAGCTCAGGAAGCCACAGAGCCGTTTGCTGTGAAATATCCATCGTGTCGAATCTGGTACCCCGACTGATGGATTCAAGGGATTTCTGCCGGAGTAATTCCTGCCAAATAAAAAAATAAGTAGCTGCACCGGTCGTTGGGCAACCACAAACCTGTGTGGAGTGGGGGTGCCACTCGCAGGAATGCCTTGGGGGTGGGTGAGGTATAAAAGGTCAGGAGTTTGAATTCTCTTTCCTTCCCTGAGAATAAGATAGAATCATAGAATCATAGAATCATTAAGGTTGGAAGTGACCTCAAGGATCATCTAGTCCAACCGTCTCCCCCCCACACCTATTACCCACTAAACCATGTCCCTAAGTGCCACATCCAACCTGTCCTTAAACACCCCCAGGGACAGGGACTCCACCACCTCCCTGGGCAACCCGTTCCAATGCCCGACCACCCTTTCCCAGAAGAAATTTCTCCTCATCTCCAACCTGAACCTCCCCTGGCCCAACTTGCAGCCATTTCCCCTTGTCCTGTCACTGGTTATCTGTGAGAAGAGGCCGACCCCCAGCTCACCACAACTTCCTTTCAGGGAGTTGTAGAGGGCAATGAGGTCTCCCCTGAGCCTCCTCCTCTTCTCCAGACTAAACAGATAGAGCAGACAAAGATATTATGCATCCAAAGCATGTATATAGGGCGTTTGGATTTAATGTTACTTTCTCTATTTTACTTTGTAGACTGAAATAGGATAAAACTGGGTGCCTTTGGAGCCGAAGCGTACGTGTGTGCTTTGCTTTCCCGGACGGTATTTTAGCTTGGAGGCTCTGAGTCGTTGAAGCGTAAGATCACTTAGGAGGTATTTAGTTGTTACCACACTCAGATTTCGGTGGTCTCACAGAAAATAAGAGGCCATCCTGGTTACAGCTTGGTCTCTAAGCTGGCCTGCAGGCTTCTCTGTCTTGTAGGCATCTGAGAGACCTATCCTCAGGCTTGAGCAGCAATTGAGGCTGTGACCTTGCATCAGCATCTCCATCGGATCTGCAGAAGCGTGGAAGGGAGAAGGGGGGGTGCTGCCAGGAGACAATGGGGTTAGACCATGTATTTACCTGCCATGGACAGTATGTGCAGAAAAAATAGCTGTTATTCAAGATTTTCTTTGCATTGGGCTTTCCAGCAGCATGTTACAGCTCCAGCCCAGTGCAAGGAAAAACTTGAATACCACATATTCTGGGCACTTAATTTGCCATGGGGCTTGGTTTGCTGCTCTTCTACTTAGAGGTCAAGTTCTTGTTCCTCAGTGTGTCCTCCATGAATGGTCATGGTGATCCTGATCCATGATCTTCCTTTCCCTAACATTTGCCTTGTTGCCATCTTGGACATGTAAATCTTTTGAAATCAGGTGACTAGGTCCTCTATTAAAGCCCACACCAGAACTGCTTTCATATATTAACCGAACTTCAGACTGTGACTAACTGGTTTCTTCATTTTTCATGTGTATGATTAAGTTTTGGGACACCTGGTGCCCAATCAGCACATGAAGGGTATTCAGATACAGCCATAGAGTAACTGCTACAGTAAGAAGCACGTAATAATGCCCCAAGTCATCCATGCAGTGGCAAAACAATAGCTGTGATTTAAGTTTCACCATCTTCCTCCGTTACCCCCTTTACTGCTGAATCTATTTCCACTCCCGTGCCAGGATGAGCAGTTACAGTCATGCATACTAGAAATGAAATCAAAGAGCAACACTGATTTTGAGCTGCATTAGAAACACAGAAAGAAGGGAAGTAATGATTCCCTGAAGGGAGCAGAAAAATGCAGCTAGTCGAATAACACAGAAGAGCTTCTATTTCCTGACCTTCCTTTGGAAAGACCCATCCTTCTGCATCCGTGATTTGGATAATTGGAAGAAATTCAGGCAAAATCTTATGTGTTGTGCCCAGCACCACCCATCTCCATCTTTCGCCTCAAGGGCAAACCTTGCGTCTTCTATGCAGCTGAACTGCGGTATCACTAAAGCATCCCCAGGCTGGAGAAGAGCCAGGATCTAGGGAACAGGAGCTGGCAATGAACTCAAGCAGCTTCACATCAGAGCTTTCAAGAAAGTCAGGATGGGTGGTTTTCCCCAGCAGTCCCTGCCCAGCACTATGAGGGTCTTCATGAAAACCTCGACTACTGCAGCAGTGTGAATGGAGCAATTCAGAGCAGGGCTGTTGTCAGCAGCGCCGGACAGTGAGGTGCACCATCCTTCGTCTCCTTGGGCAGCAGCTCTTAGAATCATAGAATGGTTTGGGTTGGAAGGGACCTCAAAGATCATCTAGTTCCAAACCACCTGCCATGGGCAGGGACACCCCCCACCAGCCCAGGGGGACCAAAGCCCCATCCAGCCTGGCCTTGAACTCTTCCAGGGATGCGGCCTCCACGGCTTCTCTGGGCACCCTGTGCCAGGTCCTCAGAACCCTCACAGAGAAGGATTTCTTTCTAATATCTCATCTAAATCTCCCCTCTTTTAGTTTAAATCCATCCCCCTTGGCCTGGCCCTCCCTGCCCTGCAACCAGCCCCTCTCCAGCTTTCCTGCAGCCCCTGCAGGCACTGCCAGGGGCTCCAAGGGCTCCCCGCAGCCTTCTCTGCTCCAGGCTGGACAAGCCCAGCTCCCTCAGCCTGGCTCCAGAGCAGAGGGGCTCCAGCCCTCGCAGCATCTCCGGGGCCTCCTCTGGCCTCGCTCCAGCAGCTCCGTGTCCTTCCTGCCCTGGGGCCCCCCGAGCTGGAGGCAGCACTGCAGGGGGGGGTCAGCAGAGCGGGGCAGAGGGGCAGAATCCCCTCCCTGGCCCTGCTGGTCCCGCTGCTGGGGATGCAGCCCAGGACACGGGGGGCTTTCTGGGCTGCAAGCGCACACTGCTGGGTCATGGTGAGCTTCTCGCCCCCCAGCACCCCCAGCCCTTCTCCTCAGGGCTGCTCTCCAGCCATTCCCTGCCCAGCCTGGGGTTGTGCTTGGGATTGCCCCTACCCACGTGCAGGACCTTGCCCTTGGCCTGGTTGAACATAATGCGGTTTGCATGGGTTCACCTCTCATTTCTGTGAGACTCTGGCCTGTCTTTGCTGAAAGGTGATGCCTTTGGATTCCCTTCCCATCCTGCTGCTGGATCTCTGGGGTGGTGAGATCATACTATGAGTCTGTGAAATGTAATTGCTTCATTTGACCTACAAAACTTAATTTTCCCCACTCTTCGTTAGCACATCTTGCTACACCAGGTTGCCTTCTTACAAGTCACTTCATGGATTCACATATAGCTTTTGCACTGTGTTCCACCAAGCTCTGATTCAGAAAGTCATTTATGCCCATATTTACATGGAAGGAGCAGCTCAGAGCCACTGTGCGTGTGCCGGAGTGTTTTGCTGCACTGAAATACCGCATTTTCAATTTGTCTCTTGCTTGTGTCTTCAGACACTTGAAACGAGGTGCTGAAAACATCTCTCCACCAAGAATCCCACTGGAGCCAAGGGCTTGCGAGGCCACCACGTGAGCGCAGCTTCAGTGCGCCGATTTGCATGGGGATGGGCAGAGGCAGACAAACTTTAGCTGGAGACAGACCCAGCGTGTGGTGTCACCACAGGCAGCTGCCAGTTTCTCTATGTCCCATCAGATATTTGAACGAGTTCGTTGCACTCAGCATGAATTACACTGAAAAATTGTTGCACTTGAAGAAGAGCAGAATTTACAATGCTGTGATGTCTTTGCAAGTTCTTCCACTTTTCCTAATCTGAAGGTTTCTTCTCGAGCTTTTTTTTTTCTCTCTTCTGGGACCTTGCCAAGGGTGAGCCTTGTTAACCCGTGTGTCCATACCTTGATGGTAGCAGTATGGTTGTGTACGTTGTCTTGCGAGGGAATCAGACACATGATGTTCTTCAACCCAGCCAACTCTCACAGGAGCACTTTGGCTCTTCTCCCCTTCTTCAGGTTTCTGCAGCCCATCCAGATCTACCTGTGGCAACACTTTTCTTAATCCTAATCTTGCTACAGCACCCTGTCAGTAAAGATGCTTTTGTGTCATCCATGCCATGAGCTGTTTTGTTTGTTTAACCTTGTGGCAAATTTTAGTCATCTGTCCATTTGGAGGACAAGGGGGATGAGACCCTGTTTTTGCTCCAGCCAACTGGAGACTAGATATATAGGCCATTAAATAGGATGCTAGCAGAGCTTTGACCTGGCCCTGACCCATTTTCCAGGGGTGAACATGACATTTACAGACGGGTTGTTTCTGCAAACAAGCTCAGAAATGTCAGGCTGTGATCGCCCTGGGACCTTTCCTAGCAGGCTGCATCGACTGGCTTCACTGGTGACACCAGCACTGAGTTCCCCAGCTTCACAGACTTGAGCACATATAAGGACAGCGCAGCAGCTTCTGTATGGAATGGCCAACATGTGTCCTAACTCAGCTCAGGACCCATGAGCTTAAAACATCAAGGGAAATTCAGACAGGTAAAAAGTGGCAAATCTCTGTGAGGCTGTGATTCACACCAGGAGGCCTCCTGAGGTCTCTCAGTCATTGGATTTAACCTCTGTCTAGATCTCCAGATGGACATTTCCCTGGTTTCTGGCATTTCTGCAGTGGGATCTCCCTGTGTTATCTTTCTCAGAGTCCACACTTCACCCTTTGGTGAGTATTTACCCCCCAGGAGGTAGGGAGGAACTTGGGCTGCTGGGCTGTCGCAGATGCTGATAGATATCCTTTATCTGGCTCAGACTCTGCTTTCCCCTTGGCTGGCTGAGCACTGGGACTTGGGTGAATGCTGCAGGCTGAAGGGTGGAGCTAAGGTGAAGGTAGTAGTAGAAAGAAGGAGATGATCACGGAGTGCTGGTGTTTACCCTGAGGTTCACAAAGTAGATGTGTGTGTCGAAGGTGCCCAGATGTGACACCTAGTCTGAGTGTGGGGATTTATCTCACCTTTACTTATCATACATGGACCTCTCCGTGCTGCTCAGTATCCCAGTGGCTGACTATTCCTCATGGATGGTCCTCAACTCTCCTATTCCTCTGTGCTGAGACATGAGCCATGGCAGGGCTGTTACTCTTGGGGCTGTTCTCCCAAAATTACATTGCTCTTTCAGCTCCTTGGTGCTCTGCAGTGTTCACCATCACCTCCATCCTGTATTTGTGACGTTTTAGACATGACAGCATGTGCAATTATCCTGTCTCCTTGGAAGGCCGTGCTCCGTGGCCCTCGGGCAGTGCAATATCCATGATTTGCAGGCTGCTGACTCAAGCATCTTTTATAAATGGATCACAGCATGGTTCTGCTCTGCCAAATAACTTGACTTCATCCTTTTCAGTACATTAATCATTTCTGGCTTACAGCCCGCTTCAGCCAGTGCTAAAGTTGCCCTCTTGAAGTCTCAGCACTTTTCTCCTCTTCTATGCCAGTGTTCTACTTAATAGACCCTGACCAGGGATGTCCACAGATACCAGTCCTTCTCCAGCCTGCTCACACTTACTCCATTGTGCATTGTCCAAGTTTCAAATTCATACAATAATATATCACATTGTTTTAGTCTTTCTGCACAATTAGATACTGGCTCATCCAAACTGACTTGCTCTGTGTATGTCTGTACATATGTGTGTGTGCATGTCTCAGAGGTTGGTTATTAATGTCAGGGGAAAAAAAATAATCTTGGGCACCAGGAGCTTCATGATACCATTCACAGTCTCCGTGCAGCTTTACAGTAAATTATTGTGTGCAAGATAATGGCATGGGCATCAGAGGATAAAGCTGTCATTAAGCATCCACGTAGGAGGTGGAGACGGGGCGCTTGGTGCAGCAGATAATGAGGGGGTAGTTCGTGCACTTGTGGTGACAAATCTTCTACGTTGGCAAGACCAGGAGTTGGTTGGAATTGACCTTTTAGGTGAAGGGAGCTGGGATGGGAGACGGGATGAAATGGTTGAAGTCAGTGTCTTGACGTGCAGAGGGCACACTGTGTTGCAGCAACAGCAACAGCAGGCTGTCAGAAGCAGCAAGGAATCATCCTTGAGTCCTGTGTCCAGTTTTGGACTCCTCAGTACAAGAAGGACATTGAGCTGCTGGAGCGTGTCCAGAGAAGGGCAGCAAAACTGGTGAAGGGACTCGAAAACAAGTCTTATGAGGGGCGGCTGAGGGAACTGGGGGTGTTTAGTCTGGAGGAGGCTGAGGGGAGACCTGATCGCTCCATACAGCTACCTGAAAGGAGGTTGTAGTGAGGAGGGTGTTGGTCTCTTCTCCCAAGTAGCAAGCGACAGGACAAGAGGAAATGGCCTCAAGTTGCGTCGGTGGAGGTTTAGTTTGGATATTAGGAAAAACTTCTTCACGGAAAGAGTGGTGGGCCATTGGAACGGACTGCCCAGAGAGGTGGTTGAATCGCTGTCCCTGGAGACATTCAAAAAACATGTAAATGTGGCACTCCAAGACATGATCTAGTTGGCACGGTGGTGTTAGGTTGACGGTTGGACTTGATGATCTCGGAGGTCCTTTCCAACCTTAGTGATTCTATGATTCTATCCAGATCCAGGAGTTTAGACTTGTTTCTCTGGGAGGCAAGAACATGTTGTACTGTTTACTATGACATGAGGGACCCCAGCATGGGGCACTGTCCCTTTATTGCTGAAAATGTGTTAGCAGCCATGTTTTGGCTCTTGCAGAACAGTACGCATTGATCAGGCTTATCTTCAAAATTAATTGTATTTGCAGGAGGACACACAGCCTGGTTATATTCACCCAAAATGGAATTTTTCCTCTCACATTAGGAGTGAACACAGCTTTAGGATGTGTGCTCCTCATATGAGCAATCCTTTGTGAGCAGGATCTGCTTGCAGTCCAGCTAGTCCTGTATCTCCTGACTGATCGTGGCCAGGACCAGACACAGAGGGAAATTTGAGAAGATTCCTACTGGGTGGAATTGCTCCTGCCTTGGCCCATGGTTTGCAGAGGACAGCTAAATGCTGAAGAGCAGTGTAGATGATTCTCTCGAGGATGTGTTGCTGAAATTTCCATGGATGACTCTCAATATTCTCAATATCCATCTAAACAGACATGGTTTAAATAAACTCTTATTAAACACTGCAATTCAGTGACCTCCTTTGGCACTGAGTTCCAGAGTTCGACCAGGCATTATCATTGATTTTGGGTTTTCCACTGTTTCATTTCACTGAACATCTCTTTTCCTGCATTAAGAAGGAAAAGGGAGCTGGAGGATATATGGGAACAAATGATGCTCTATACCAGAAAGGTAAAATGCTTTGAAAATCCCAGACAAATTTGCCTCTTAGTTTGGTAAAAATGTATATTTTTTTCATTGCTGTTTTGTTTAGAGGAATATTAAGGAGAAATGTGATGTTCTGAGATATTCCTTGTGAGGTAGTTTGATGTTTTGCTTCATAAGGGGATTCATAGTGCTTTCGTGTTGTCCTGAGCAGACTAAGGAAAAATATGTGATGGAAAAGAATTGAGGAAACTGAAAAAGAAAGTTAAATGTTAGTTTTAGAATGAATTAAACATCAGGCCAAACATTTTGTGAAGAACTTCTTTTTTCCCCCAGTGAAAAATATGAATACTTTTCACTTTTGGTTGAGCCATAGTTTTTCAAATAAAGCTAGGAATATCCATCCTTTCAGTGCAGGACTCCACCGTGAAGTTCTCAGTCTCCCTGTTCTGCACCATTCATTATTTCATGCGTTCCCATCGAGGGTGAGGGAACTGGACTGGCTCAGTGCTGGTAAAACTGCTGTCAGCAGAATACATTTAACATCCTGTGCTGATTCTGAACGAATGTAACCTCTCTTTAAAGTCGTTCGAAGTAGGTGGAAGCTCTGAAGTGGTTAACCCTGCCCCCATGTCCTCCTCCTTCATCCTCTTGGCTTTGCTCTGGCATCAACAGACAAAGGCAATCAATGTCTACATGAGCGTTGGTGAGCGTCTCCAGAGATGACTGCATGCCATAGCTTGGAGCTCACATCAACCCCATGTCCCCTGGCTGGGGTGGAGGAAGATGTTGAGGTCACTTTCACCTGCAACCACCGTTAGCAATCCTCAGCCGTGGGGAAAATGCAATTAAAACGAAATAACCAGGGTGGATAAAGCCCCATGCAAGACAAGTGAGGTATCTACTGATATATGTGGAGAGCAATTCTTGGCTCTAATGGATATACATCAGGCCACCACCTCCCCAAGCTACTGTAATCTTATAAGAAGATCTGCTGCCCATTAATTTGCAAGATATCTGCCCCATCCCATGCAGGTCTGTACAGGGATAAAAGGAGGGCTGGAGCACTTCTGCTATGAGGACAGGCTGAGGGAGCTGGGCTTGTCCAGCCCGGAGCAGAGAAGGCTGCGGGGAGCCCTTGGAGCCCCTGGCAGTGCCTGCAGGGGCTGCAGGAAAGCTGGAGAGGGGCTGGTTGCAGGGCAGGGGGGGCCAGGCCAAGGGGAAGGGCCTGAAGCTGCAGGAGGGGAGCTGGAGCTGAGCTGGGAGGCAGCAATCCTTCCCTGGGAGGGTGCTGAGGCCCTGGCACAGGGTGCCCCGAGAAGCTGTGGCTGCCCCTGGCTCCCTGGCAGTGCCCAAGGCCAGGTTGGATGGGGCTTTGGGCAGCCTGGGCTGGTGGGGGTGTCCCTGCCCATGGCAGTGGGGTGCCACTAGATAGGCTTTAGGGTCTCTTCCACCAAATCATTCTATGATTCGATGATTCTAAACTCCCTCTATCCTCACTGGGAATTTTTCCTGTTGGACTTGGCTTGCAAAAGGTCATCTGATGCCTCATATACTCCTTTTCGTTGAGTTTCATTTCGATTTCCATTTCAGGTCAGCGTGAGGTTCCCGATTGATTCTAATTATTCTTTGCAAGGCTGGGACCGGAGCTAGGCAGAAAATTAGGAGACGTGTAATTTGCTGCTATTTCAGCTCAACCCCTCCGTTTTGTGCCAAGACAGCAATTCTTAAAATCATCCTCTGCAAAAACAAGAGCAATGAAAACACCTTAGGTGAAGAATTACAGAGCTGGAGTAAGCTGTGCCTGGTTGATATGTCCCCATTGGTGCTAGTCCGTGCTCGTGACTCATTCTTGCAGGGCGAGCAAAGGCTTTTGGCCAGGGTTTAGGTGAGCTTTTAGGCTGAGCTCTTTTAGGATGGGGTCAGGTCACTCCTGAAATACTTTCAGAGCTAATTTTGGGGGAGCAGCCCGTGGTAGTCCAGACACCACTATGACCGCCTGGTCTCAAAACAGGGAGAAATAACATTTTCAGGACTTATTTCAGACTGCAGCCAGAATTTGTAAATTTTTGGGCACCGTCCCCACAAATTGACCTTGAGATGTTAAATGGTGATGAAGGAGGTCTCACAGCTGCAGGGGCTATCCCCAAGTCAGGGTTAATTTTAGTGTTACAGGAGCAACCAATACAATACCTTGGAGAACAGATATTTTTACTATTCCTAGAATACAAAAAAAAAAATTAACTCTTCAAGCTGCTGTTTTTCCTCTCACTTATTTGCTGCATATAAGGAGTATATGAATTTATAAAGTGTCGCTGAATGATGTAAATATCCTGGACCATAAGGGTATTCCAGATAACACAGAGCGACTGCGCTAAGGGGTTATAGCTGTGCTGTGCGCTGTTTGGACAATATGACCTCACAGTGACGTAGGACCCTGGGCTTGTTCAGCCTGGAGAAGAGGAGGCTGAAGGCAGAGCTCATGGCGGCCTCCAGCTTCCTCCCGAGGGGGAGCCAAGGGGCAGGCGCTGATCTCCTCCCTCTGGGGCCCAGCGACAGAACCCCAGGGAACGGCCTGGAGCTGCCCCAGGGGAGGGTTAGGGTGGGGATCAGGAGCAGGTTCTTCCCCCAGAGGGTGGTGGGGCCCTGGCACAGGCTCCCCAGGGCAGTGGTCACCGCCCCGAGCTGGGCTGAGTTCAAGCAGCGTCTGGCCAACGCTCTCAGCCATCTGCTGTGATGGGGCTGGTCCTGTGTGGAGTCAGGGGTTGGGCTGATGGTCCTTAGGGGTCCCTTCCAACTCAGGAGATTCTGTGGTTCTACGATTCTATGACCGTATCAGACAGACATTTGACGGAGAGCCACCAGACCTAGAAAGGAGATTTAGGTCACCTTCCTGAGACTTCCCCCCATCCCTGCAATCAGTAGAGATGCAGACCCTAAGCAGGGGTCTTCTCATTTGTACCTTTGCATTAGTAAATCCAAATTGCCCGGCACGAAAACGTGGTGATCCAAGCTGTGACGTTGCTGGCACACCCCTGCCTGCAGTTTTGGCCCAGGGTAACTAGTACTTTTCCAAGCAAAAAAGTACTGGGTGGGGCTGGGTTCAGGAGCTGGCATGTCCAAGGGCACTTCCCCACGGGCTGTTTTCGTCTTCAACTACGTGGTGGAGGCAGAAATATTGGGGAATTTGTACTTCTGTGCTAATTAACCACTGTAAGCTGACTTTCTGGGCACGGACGCAACCAGCACAGAATAGCCTGTGTCTGTTCTAGTAACACTTTTTTACAGTTTATGTGTTGCTGGAATATCCAAAATAGGCACTGAGATCAGCTTGCTGCTCCAGGCGTAGCTGTAGTAAATGACCTGAGTGTCTCTCCCCCTTCCACTGTCTCTGCAAGCTCTGGATAGCAGGTATGCAGAACTGGGCACACTGGGTGCTTGAACGTGGTCACAGCAGAGGGAGTAGCTGGTCCATACCAAGTGTGGTAGGACTCCATACAAAAGTGGCCCCTGCTCTCTCTCATGCCTGAAGGGACCAGCTCTAGTGTAATAGCTGGGGATGTGAAATCATGCCTGAAAAGGATTTAGAATAGAATAATAGAATCAGGGAATGGATTGGGTTGGAACTGACCTTTAAAAGTCCTCTAGTCCACCCCTCCTGCAATGAGCAGGGACGTCTTCAACTACATCAGGTTGCTCAGTGCCCCGTCCAACCTGACCTTGAATGTTTCCAGGGATGGGGCATCTGCCAGCCCTCTGGGCAACCTGTTATTTCTAGATATGCACTGAATCTCTCTGACACACCTGGTATTTGCAACTTCTTTATCAACCCTGTAAAACATTTCAAGATCAATAGCCTTCTAGCCTCCACTTCCAGAGAAGATCCCGGCTGAGCTGTTTCAGAGCTGGGGGACATAGTGCAAGAGCACGCATCCACCTAGAGAACAGCTCTTGGTCTCTTCCAACCTTAATGATTCTATGATCCTTTGCAAAGCCAGGCTCATCTTGGGAGACGCAGGTAGTCAAAAGGTCTGCTCACCAAGTCCAGCAGAGCTGCTGTTACGTCTGCATTAAGAGCAGCAAAGCAAGGATGAAGGAGGGCAGAGGAATTCATGCTCATTTTGAACAGTCAGATGAGATGATCGGTTTTTGCACTAACAGCCCAACCCTGTTGCATGATCCCTTGCTTTAACATTTCAGCAACCAGCACATGGGAGTGCAGAAGTGTGTTTTCCGCCAAGCCACAGGTAGCACGAGGCTTTTCTCTCCCTTTTCCCCACCTCCTGAGTCTGCCTTGTCTACAGAGACCACAGGCGTTTCAGGGAGCAGCCCGTCTCTTTCTGCATGTTTGCATAATGCGGTGCATAACGACGCAAAGATTGAGTGGGGCAACAAATACAGTCACACTGCTTCAGAGCTCACCTCCATATAAACCAGCATTTTATGAGCAGCAGAATGACCATGTCCTGGTTTGCGTTCCGTCTTTAAAGTCCAGCCCCTCCGTGCATGGTACTACAGCCCTCATCCTTCGTCTCTGGTTCTGTAGGTGCAGGCTGTGCTTAGGTTTGCTGATTGACCTGGTGGCCCGTGTTGGCTGGTTGGCCAGCTGGCCTTACAAGAAGTAAGAAAATGAACTTTACCTGGTTTTCCCTCAGTTGAAGAACACCGTTTGGATGTTCATCCTTTCCTCACTTACAGATTTTGAGGAAACGTAATTTTCACCTCTGAGACTTCTACCCCTGGCACAAATATGATAGAAAATAGATTCATGTGTTCAGAAGTTGTTAGGGAGGGATCTGAGTGATGGATGGACATGGACAGGGAAAATTGGTGCATTATTTTGTTTCCTTTGGAAAGCAGTTAAAAACGTACAGTCTACTTATTGAACAAAAGTGGATCCTAGGAAGAAGCCTCTTATCTTCTGAAGAGCTTAGGGTGAATTTGAGTTTATCAGTAAAGTGTTCACATCTTTAATCCAATTCTTTAAAGATGCTTCCTCTTCCTCTGTCTCAACTCTTCATGCAGAAGGAATATTTTAACAGTGCTCTGCAGAGAAATATCTGTGGACGAATGGGTGACATTCACTGGAACAAAGGAGGCACCAATGAGCCCATTCATGTACTGCTCATGCAGTTAAACAGTTTCATGAAGAGTAGCATCCTTCAAACCTGCAGCATCCCGGGGCCTTTGGCAGTATTATCCCAACCCAAGGAGGGCTGAAGAGGAAAAGAGGGGGAAGGAAATGAAGAAATACAGGGAAAATATAAAGTGGATGTAGGTAGAATCAACACTAAAAAGGGATGGAGAGTTGCCGATGGGGTTTGGCTCATAGATTAAGGTAGCTACATTTAGGGGTGTATGTGTGAGTGTCTTCATGTGTGCTAGATGTGCTTTCCCATCAGTGGAGATCTAGTCAGTTAACAGATCCCAAAGAGGCATTCAGCTCATCCTACAGCTATCACCCATCTTTGGTATAGGAAAGATGATGGTGCTGACCCGCTGGAGAGCAGCGTAGGGGAAAGGGACCTGGGGATCTTGGTGGACGGAGGGATGACCATGAGCCAGCAATGTGCCCTGGTGGCCAGGAAGGCCAATGGCACCCTGGGGTGTATTAGAAGGGCTGTGGTCAGTAGGTTGAGGGAGGTCCTCCTCCCCCTCTATTCTGCATTGGTGAGGCCGCATCTGGAGTATTGTGTCCAGTTCTGGGCCCCTCAGCTCAAGAAGGACAGGGAACTGCTAGAGAGAGTCCAGCACAAAGCCACAAAGATGATCAAGGGAGTGGAACATCTCCCTTCTGAGGAAAGGCTGAGGGTCTCTTTGGCTTGGAGAAGAGGAGGCTGAGGGGTGACCTCATCAATGTTTATAAATATGTTAAGGGTGAGTGTCGGGAAGATGGAGCCAGGCTCTTCTCGATGTCATTAAGCGATAGGACAAGGGGCAACGGGTGCAAACTGCAGCATAGGAGGTTCCGTGTTAATATAAGGAAAAACTTTTTCACTGTGAGGGTGACAGAGCACTGGAACAGGCTGCCCAGAGAGGTTGTGGAGTCTCCTTCTCTGGAGACATTCAAAACCCAACTGGACACGTTCCTGAGTGATGTGCTCTAGGTGGCCCTGCCTTGGCAGGGGGGTTGGACTAGATGATCTTCCAAGGTCCCTTCCAACCTCTAATATTCTGTGTGATGCTGTGTGAAAGGCCTGTGTGGATCAGTCTGCATTGACTACAAGGACACAGTCACCCTGCAGATGTGGTGAGACCTTAACATAGGTGTCTCAGGAGGAGAAACACACCCAGGGGACTGTTGCAAACAGCAGTTATCTTGGAAGAGAGAGACTTTTTCTGTCTTTGCAATGGGGTCATGTGAATGGGAAATGCCTTACTGGGTGGGCAGAGAGCTGCACTGATCCCTGTCTAAGTGGGTCTTCTGATGGCCGATGAAGTGTGCGTGTCTATACTGAAGCTTTCATGAGCCTGTGTCCAACTGCTTATCTTCAAAAAAGTAAAAGCTGAATATCTCCATGACCCTTTGTCAAATTGGGTTGAAGCTGATTAAGATGTTCAAAGCTATTACGGGAAGGGTTTGACTGGCAATGCCCTCACAGAGTTCACTTCCTTAATAAACCAGGCGGAGAACAAATAACACAACGCAAAGATTGAGTGGGGACAGGATCTGCAAATTAGAGGTCCCATTGCCTCAGAGGTCCCAAAATTAAGCCAAGGGCTTTGATTTCTAAGGAAAATTCCCCCCTATGCGGAGGGCTTCTATCACCACCGTTAGGATAGCTCCCGGCTTGCACTGGAGTCTTAAGGATCTAAACACCACCTGGGACCGTGGCTGAGCATGACCCATCTGAGGTAGCAACACACTTGGGGTTTCTCAGATGAATGCCAATTTTTAGAGAGAGAATGAAATGGTTTGCTTCAAAACTAGGAAGATGCTGGTGCTTCATTGGGAAGAACTAAAAAATGCATGAGAAGGGGGCTGTGGATGGGAACCAGAATGTGTCCAGCAGATGCTAAAAGATCTTTGAAAAGTGTTGGGTTTTTTCCTCCAAAAAGTCACAGCTCCATCCAAAAGAAATTAAAAATGGTGTTATTTTTTCCAGTAACTCAGAAATTCACCATCAGCTAACAAAGAGAAGCCATAGCTCACGGTACCTCAGAAACTGTGCATGTCCTACTCTGCTTGAGTTTATGTCTAAGACAGCTTTATCTTAAACTATTCCTTTATGGAATTAACAAAAGCTGTTGTGCATATTTGGTGCGATATAGGCAAAATGATACAATTCACTACTTGCAGGCATGGGTAAGGACTGTCTATAGAAGTTCTCAGCTCCTTACATTTCTGAGTCACCCAGCAGGGAAGTTTGCTGAGAAGTGTGTGTCCCGTGTTGAGTTGCAGAACATGAATTTTAGTGTTCCTTTCTAAATATTCTTTTCCATCCTAACTGCAAGAGTCAGGAACTGCTTACAGGTAGCTTCAGTGCAGAGGTGAAGCTGTAGAGGCCAGAAAGCATCTACGTTTTCAAAAAAGGGATTGCAGTCACATCTGAGGCCAGCATTTCAAAGGACACCTGACCGTTGTCACACAAGTGGCAGGTTGTCTGGTGCCCAGGACCACCTGATTTTAATAGACCAAACTTCATTTTAACTTCTCTAATGTGTTAATGGGTTTTCGATGAGATAAAAAATGAGCTGTTGGGAGTCAGTTTCGGTGTAAACCTGACTGGAAGGAGGCAAAAACCCTTCCAAGCGGACCTGGCTGAGAAATGAGGGTTTTCATTCCCACATTATCACCTCTTGGTTTAATTCCTGAACCCCTTTCTTTTTTGATCTTCAGAAATGAGTTCAGACCCTGGGTAGATGTCAAGCCTGTGAAAGCTATAAAAGCAAAGGCCCAGTACAAGCCACCAGAGGAGAAAATGACCCACGAAACCAGTTACAGCGCTCAGTTCAAGGGGGAAACCAGTAAACCTGCTCCAGCCGATAACAAATTTCTGGAGCGCAGAAGGATACGCACTCTCTACAGCGAACCTTACAAAGAACCGCCAAAGGTGAGAAATGCGGTGGAAGGGACCCAGGGCCATCACTGCTTCTGGTGGGACATGTCCAGCACAGTTAGGCTGGGCTGAACATTGCCTGCTGTCATTCCCTATACGCGGCATCTTCATTTCCAACCAGCAGGTGCATCTGGGGATCCACCTTGGAGATAGTGGTGCATGAAAAACTGAGTATGACCTGGCAATGTGTCCTTGCAGTCCAGGAACCCATCATATCCTGGGCTGCATCCCCAGCAGTGTGACTAGCAGGGCCAGGGAGGGATTCTGCCCCTCTGCTCCGCTCTGCTGAGCCCCCCCTGCAGTCCTGCATCCAGCTCTGGGGTCCCCAGGACAAGAAGGACATGGAGCAGCTGAAGCGAGTCCAGAGGAGGCCACAAAGTTGATCTGAGGGCTGGAACACCTCCCCTGTGAGGAGAAGCTGAGAGTTGGGCTTGTTCAGCCTGGAGAAGAGAAGGCTGTGGGGAGACCTTGGAGCACCTTCCAGTATCCGTAGGGAGCTTGTAAGAAAGATGGGGAGGGACTCTGTCATGGAGTATAGTCATAGGACAAAGGGTAATGCCTTTGGAGGAGGAGAGATTGAGATCAGATATTAGGAAGAAATCCTTCCCTGTGAGGGTGGTGAGACCCTGACACAGGGTGCCCCAAGAAGCTGTGGCTGCCCCTGGATCCCTGGCCGTGTCCAAGGCCAGGTTGGATGGAGCTTTGGGCATCCTGGGCTAGTGGGGGTTGGAACTAGATGAGCTTTGTGGTCCCTTCCAACCCAACCATCCTATGATTCTATAGGATCTAGTACAGATTGATGCACTTTGGAGACAATACTGCCCTCGGTCAAACTAAAGAAGCAAGGATAGGGCGCAGATGAAGAGGTATTTGTGTTGTTATTTCCCAGGTATTATCTAGACAGCTTTCTCTTTCTCCCTTCAGAACTATAGGAACCCCACATTACACTTTATCCCAGGAATAACATTATAAGAGCCAGATCTTCACCTGCAATTAATTCAGAGCGCTCCACAGATTTTGACATTAAGAACTTTTTGCTTTGATCATGTGGAGGACATGTGTCAAGACGGACCTGGCCTGACATGTCTTCCAGCCACATTTTGTAGGACCAGTGGAGAATCTGCGTGTAAATGAAATCAGTCTGTGCAGTTTTAGTCCTTCCCAGAGGTTGTAAGTCCTTAGATCTGTGAGGTCTCAGAGGGATGGCAGGGCCAGCATGTAGGAGCTGAAGGCTGCCCTTCCTCCTTAATTTTGAAGCTGTCCTCCCTACTTTGGGGCCTGTAGAAACGAGGTGGATGCAAGGCACTGTTGTGGACTTTGCTCAGGTGCAACTTGGTGTCCTCCAACTCAGCTACCTCAAGCAATCTATGGGGGGCAAGCAGACTGAGGAGTCACATCCTGCAAGAAAGGTGGGGATCTGTACCAGCCTCATTGTCCTGAGCATCATTTCTCTGCTTCGAATGCAGAGAGGGACAAACCCCTTTGAGCTTGCAAAACCCTTCCTGAAGTCAGATGGCGGAGCATAGCTGAGTAGATAACTAACATTCATGCTGTTTCTGATCTAAATCTTGTTTTCCACTGTCCTTGTGTCTCTCTTTCTCTCTCTCTCCATCTCCGTGTTGTCGTTTTGCATGTCGCCCTCCATGCAGGTGGAAAAGCCTAGCGTAAAGCCTTCCAAACCAAAAAAGACCGCAACAAGCCATAAACCCCTGAAAAAGGCCAAAGACAAGCAGATTACATCTGGCCGGGCTGCCAAGAAAAAGAGCGCCGAGACCTCCAACACAGCAAAGCCAGAGGACAAGGAGAAAAGTAAAGAGATGAACAATAAACTGGCTGAGGCAAAAGAGTAAATGTCACTGCACTTTCCTTTCTTTCTCTTCTTTTTTTTTTTCCTTTTCTTTCTTTCTTTCCTTCCTTTTTTTTTTTTTTCCTTTGGTTAAATAAAGGCCACAAAATTAATTAGAGGCTTCTAATCTGCTTTTTGTTCTGATTGTATTAGAAGCTTTTCTGTTTTATTTCCAAGGAGGATTAGGGAATCCTTGTTTCTGAGGTCAAGTTGTTCTGCTTTGCCTGCACAACACGGCTCTGCACAGAGTAAGGGATGTGGGAATGCACAAGCACGATCGTAGGAGATGAAGGTGATGGATCAACTGTGATTGCATCCAACAGCCTGTCCCTTTCCTCCAGCTTGGTCGCTCAATGCTTTGACGGCTTGGAAATGCCTGTCGAGCCATGGAGGACCTGTGCTCTCATCCCATGAAGGACCTTTTGGGGCTGGCCATTTTTTGGTCATCTCCCACTGGTGTCAGCAGGTGAAAGGTTTTGGAGGCAGAGAGGATCAGAGATTCATTCATGGTGCTATGGATCTGCCATAAACCCACTAGAATCATTGGTGTGGCCAAGAGCAATTTCCCCTGGTGACACTGGTGATAATTTTGCTCCAAGAAGCAAGAGGGAAGGAGATCCTGTGCAAATAAAGGGCCAAATCTTCCCTCAGGACAGCTGGGGGATAGTTGTAGCTGCATTAAGGCAGCTTCACCCATCAACACCACTCAAAAGACTTGATTTAAAAAAAAAAAAGAAAAGGAGTGAGGGAAGGCGCAGAGAGCAGTGAGGACTTCCCAAGCACGTGGCAGGTCAGACTTAGGTTATCAGCAGGCTGTTCTTCCCTATTGTTTTCCCTAGGTTATGGATCTTTTCAATTATTCCCGGTTTGTTTTGAACCTTGGTCTGCTTTCTTCACTTCTGGGGTGCCAGTAGACAGAGCTAGATTTCAGAAAGAGGTTTAGTTTGCAGATGTGGCCTTCCAAGGCGTAGAAAGAAAGAGGTCAGTAAGGTTGGCTAGAGCTGTCAGCCCCCGTTGTTTTGACTCTACCAGCTGTTGGAGTTCATGTTGGCTCATAAGCATCCTAAGAGGGCCATAAACCAGTTGCTGGGATCCCCAGACTCCCTCCAGGCAAGATCTCAGGGTTTCAATCCTATTTACTGTGCTCTTACTCTAGAAAATCCCTATGCCCAGCAAGACCAGTTTAGAAGCTGTAAACACAGCGGGACCGTTTGTCGGTGAGTAAGAACTGGCCCAACAGACTGGCATTGCATACCCCGAAATTTGGGTTGTTGAGTCAATGGGGGCTGGGAGAGGTGTGATCCCAATCCAAATTTTATGTGTCTAACTCCTGGATTGGGTCCTAAATACGTAAGGGTTAATCTTGATCCCACCAAACTGAGCTGTTAAACTCTCCTGTAGCAGAGTAGCTGCAAGTCAAGATGAAGGGTTCTTCTTTATTTTTGCAGCTCAGTATTTCTATCCTAACAGTCGGTCCAGCTTGAAACCTTCAGAGAAAAGACAATTGGGAAGAACGAAGAGGGAGAGATGGGAAATAGAGTAAGGAGATGGTGTAAGAGGAGAGAATCAGAACTGTGTTGCTGTAGAGGTGTTTGACTGAGGAAAGTCTTGCTGCTAGGATATTTTAGAGATGTGAAACTGTTTAACAGAAAAAGGGATGGGCCGTGAGGGTGAGGAGTCCCATTTTTGGTGTCTCACCCCATTAGAATTGGGTTTTTTGGAAACATAAATGAGTGGTGGGCTACAAGGCTGAGAGAACGTTTCCAGAGAGGAGGAGGGCTCTGTGGTATACAGATAGTGACATTTGCTGGCCTTAGTAATGAATAAATGCCAAGTTCAGTGTATCGTGTGATGTGTCCTGTTTGCCTTGTGCTAACAGCCTAAAGCTTTGAGTATAAGTGTAGTGTTCTGAATTCAGTGGTGTATTTCCAAGCTTAGCTGTGGTAGAACTGTGTGCTATGAGCTAGTCGGGTTGTGTATGTGGAAAATATATATTCATATATAGAAATATATATATTTAAACCTCCGATGTTTAGGAGGAAACCAGGGAAATCCTCCAGGAAGTAAAACTGTGGAAATCTTTGCGAATGTAGTGCATTTTTGATGTGCATGCTCCATGGAGACGCTGACCTGTTCATATTGACCATTGCTTTTCTGAGTGCTCAGAAGCCCCCGCAGCACCGCTCGAGTGCAAAGCTCAGCTCTGTCTCCAGAGCAGCTCGGCGAAAGGCTTGCATTGAGCTGGTGGAGAGAAGTGCCGCTCACAGCTCTTCCCACCCCATCGCACAAGGGACAACTGGCCAGAGAAGCCTGAGCTTCCAAGACTTGGTGTGATTCCTTGGCATTTAGATGCTTCGTCCATCTTCACCCTCCTCAGTAACATCCTTTCCTATCGCAGGATCTAGCAACAGCGTGAAGATGACGTGTCACAGCAGGCAGAACATGTCAGGAAGGCACGTAGACAGTTACCAATAGCCCCCAACACACCGATCTCACTGTATGTAAGGAAAGACCATACCAAATGATTCTTCCAATTATGTTTTGGCCCAAAGCTTCACATTCAAAGAGACAGCACACTTGCCACCATTTCACTTTGAATTCGATGGGAATTTGGCCCTTGACTTCAAGATTAACCAAACTTTGTGAAAAAAAAAATAAATCATTAGAATGCTCAGACCACCTAATCCAAGCATCTCCATGACTGTGGAACAACCACTTGTCATCTAGAGCTTCAGGGTTGCTTCTTCTCAATGAAGAGCACCCACCATGGTGTTTGAATGAAACGCACACAGTGAGTAGTCAGAATATGGCCCTATGTTTCCTTAATACATGAAGTTTTTGGTGGCATCTTAACTACAAAGCTAGGTATGAAGTGCTAGCCACTGGCCTAAATTCCCTCTCCAGTGAAGGAACTTTCCAAGGGCCATTGAGCTACCTGTTTTGGACACCTCTCTTTGGGTGCGATGAATGATCCTTGGAAGGTTTCAGTCTTTGCAGAAAGACCCTGGGAGACTGGTAGGGCCTGGGGACCTCCCTCTCAGACAGCAGCAGAACGGGGATATAAATCCTATCTCCTGGTCTTTGCTCCACGTGCACCAGGTCCTCAGCCTACATCCAAGCACACAGTTTAGGGCTGCACTGAATGCCAGGAACTGCAGCAGAGTCAGGCCTCGGGGGGAAATCCTGCCTTGCTCCACCTTCCACAGACTCGATGCCCATCCGACCCACTCAGGTTTAGCAGAAAGGAGACCAAATCTCTGCCGTTTCCAGTTCACTTTGGACTCTGAGCTTGTCGATCCCCCTGGGAAAGAGTGCTCTGCTCTCCTGTGTTTCCAGCTGCCACAACGCCGCTTCTGTTCCACCGCTGAATTTTAATATGTTTTGCTTTTCTTGTAAAACGAAAAAAAAAAATAGAAATGTTTTGCCTTTTACACCCTGTGACGGTTCCTGCGCTGTCTGTGCCTCGCTTTCTCGTTGTCACTGTATTGTACTGTTACTCCTTTCTGCAAAACGGTGCTAACCGCCGGCCGAGCCCCTGTTCCCTGACTGCTTTGCGCACCGATCACCCGCTTCTCCATTTGCAACGCGGCCGGCGTGAGGACGCGGCTCCCATGAATTCCGCAAGCTCTCGCCTCTCGGAGGCGGATAGGAAGTGTCTAATTACTATTTTGTGGCCTGGGTTTGGTTGCATATCCCGGATTGTCCCTTGTAGCGTGTTGAGCACACCTCCTCGTGGTGCTTTTCCCATCCTTGCTGTTCTAACGAGAGCGACACACGCAGACACAGACACCCACACGGATTAATGTATAGCCAATTGATTGTGACGTGCTTGTGATCTTTGCTTGCTCAAAGGGGTTTTTTTGGGGTTTTTTTTTTTTTTTTGCTTTTTTCCAATGATAAATAAATGCTAAAAGACGAATACCACCTCCTTGATCTCGTTTTCTCGATAAGAAGCACAGTTAAGGGAAAGAAACGCCCAACCGTGATCAGGTTCGTGTCGCTTAGAGCCGCCACTTCCATGCCCGCCGTAGGGACGCCCGAGCTGTCACAGCCTGGCTCCCTGTAGATGGCTGCTACCCCCAGGACTAGCCTGACGTGAGAGCTAAGCGTTCGCAGACGTGACGACGGACAGCGAAGTCCTGCGGACGCAGCAGGTAGCTTGCTTTCCTTTCCTACGTACGGAGCGCCTGGAGCAGGGGGTTGGTGCGGTGAGTGCCCTGCGTGCCGCTGCACCTCGCTCCCGTCCACGTTGCGCTGGGTGAGGGAGCAGAAACCCAGCCCCGTCGAGAGCTGGAGGGAGGGGAGGTGCGGTGGATGGTTTTGGTTTAAATGGTGAGCCCTAACCTTGCTTTTGTCTCTTTTCTTTTAATTAGCCCCTAAGCTCCTACCCGCAATTTGTATTTTGAATCATGTTTTCTCTTTTAATGGATAATCCAATAATATCCCCACCCCCTGGACTGGGGTTTTATTTTGAAATCTCTCCTCCAACATATCTCTGCTGACTTCCATGGGGCACCAACCCTTTTCTACGTTACTGTTTCTGGGTGCTGTTTCCCATCCCTGCCTGAATTTATCCCCTCTGCGACTGCGTGCCAATAGCAGCGCTGCTTTCTGACGTCCTGCCGCATCACCCTGCCTTCCCTCTCCCTTCCCCACCAGCTTCATCCATCCATCGATCGCGCATAACTACATGATCTTTAAAGTGTTTCAGCTGAGCTCTAGGTCCGTAGTTTTATCATTTCACCCCTTCACAGCCGGTTTTGGAGAAAATGTTCATTGTTAAAAGACCGGTCGTTGATGGGGATTATCGGTGATAACCCGTGCTGGCCAGCACAATGGTTCTCTCGTGGTACATGGGGTCTGTTCCGTGATGCAGCGTGGGTGGGTGATCCCTCTGATCCCACCCAGCGCCCACAGGCAGTGCTGGAAAGCCCATCCTTGCTGTCCTACTGCTCTCTGAACTCGCTCAGCATTGCAAAGCCGGAGCACCCGAAGGGGCAGGATGCATTTCTAAGAGACAGTAGGACGTTCTGGGCTGATGATGGGCATGGGGACCTGGGCTCCCTGCTCTTTAACCATCACTGTTTGAACCTGCTGCTACTGGCACACTCCTTAATCTTGGCCAAGTCATTGGTAGGCTGGCACTGCCGCTAATTTCCAGGGGTGGAACCGATGTCTGTGCAAAGCACTGGAGGTGGGCTGCTAAAAATTAAATGCTTTTGTCTTGTAAGAGCATTTAGTGTGGAGGTGCTGGCTGGAGTAAAAATAGTCCTAACTGTTAGTGTTGGTGTCTGGTGAGGGGACAAGGAGGAGAGAGAAAATACTGTCATGTTGAATTTAAAGAGTCAAGTCTGCTTCTCACACGCTTAATAACGGAGCATCGGAGTTCGGCTTTGCTGAGATGTTGTTTTACTGCACAGGGTGTGAGCAGCCCCGTGAGGGGTGCTCAGGATGTTCCCCATTTTGATCAGTTGCTTTCAGACACAGTGTGCTGAGGGCTTCGTTCAGCACGCCCTCCCGAAGACTTGTGCACGGGTGGATGAAGGGGTTCCTGCCTGATGCTCTCCATCCTGTTCCCCATCAGGCAGGAGCAGAAGTGCCTCGGGACTGAGATTTACTGATTGTACCACTTGCAAATCTCCGAGCTTCCTTTGAAACCCTCAGTTATCATCAGCTGACATGTCAGCCCTTACACAAATGCAGCCTCTTGTGTCACAATATCCTTTGGATTTAGGGTTCATTTAGAGATGTACCAGTGCAGGAGAGAAAGGGACTGCTTAAGAAGATGTCTTTGTCATAGCTGGTACCCCCCAACATCCAAGGAGTAACCACCATCCCCAACAGCAGCAGCAATATCAAATAAAGACGAGGAGCTGTACAGGAAGAAGAAATCCCTAGAATGACCACGATGACATGGCCATGTTCAGCACTAAGAACGGGATTTTTTGCACAGTTGGAAAATAATGTGATGTTCAGACATGGGCTCCAGCTCTCCCTGTTTCCAGCAGTGTCATGGTAAGTTTGATCCAATTGGGGATTTGGAAGCCCACTTCTATTTGCCCTTATTCACCTGAGCTTTCCGGTTGGGGAGCAATTCCACTAATGCCACTGGGTCTACTCACAGGCTCAGAGGTCTGCGATGAGGGGTAACACAGCTCTGAGTACTTCAGGACTGGTGGCTTATGGTGAACTATGGATTGGTTGTAAACAGTCTTAATTTCTGTTGCAGGGTGCCTTGGAAACAGCTCCCTGATCATGACTGTCACATGGAGGAGATGTGAGGCCAAGGATGAAAGAAAAGCCTGCTAATGGATTGAAGGCATCTAAAATGCCAGCTTTCCCTGCAGGGAGCCTGCTCCATGGAAACAAACGGCAAGGACCAGCTGCCAGAAAAGTGATGGATGAGGAGTAGTGACAGATCCTAGCGATATGTGAGAGCACTGAGGAATAAAAGCCGTTCCTTCAATATCAGCAGTTCAGTGGTGTGGGAGATGGAAAGGGGGAGACATTTCTGAAACCCCCTTGTTGTCATCTCCCCACCTCCCACCACAACCTAGCCTGAGACATGCAGCAATCTCAAGCCCCTGAGCAAAGCTGAGTCTTCCCAAATCTCCTTGGGGAGCCGGAGACCTGCGTGCCCTGCCCAGCGCTGAGAGAGGTCTGGAGGGCTGGGTCACAGCAGGGGGTGAGGAGCACCCTCCACAGTGCATGGTGGAGGGGAGCTCACCACACAACGGCTGTGGCAGGCAGGTCTGTTCTCACCCATTAAACAGCACCTAGGAGAACTTGATGGTGCTATTGACTGATGGTCAAGATAGGGAAGTCCTTGGTCGTTGGACTGACCTGCTCCTTGGCCTGGTTCAAGATTTAGTACCCATCTGAGGACCAGTTCAGCTGTGGCCACCTTGTTTGGAGCCAAGAGATTTATCAGCAGAGGCATGAGCCAGAAAGGCACTTTTAATTTAATGAAATAGTGTTTTGGAGTCGCAGAGCAGTGGATGTCCCCATTGCCCCTGCTCCCTCCCCTCTCCCCAGGTCTCATCACTGATCAGACTTCTCCGTCCCTGTTGGCTCCTTCCCATGCAGTCTTCAATGCCCTCCCCACCCCACCAGACTCCATCTACCCACCACACCGCTCTTCCTTCTTGCCTTAAAAATCATTTTCCCTCTGTCTTCCCTGCAAGCTTTTCCATGTCTGACCCACAGCTCCTTCTCCAACCCATTGCTTTCTCCCCTTCCAGCACCTATCCCCTCCAGGTCATCTTAAATACCCAACTCTACCAGGGACCTTCTCTTTCCATCCTCCCTGAGTTACTGTCTCATGTCCGGTCTTGTCTCTCTTGGACTGTAAACCTTTGTCTGTACTGTGATAACACTCACTGCTTAGAATAAACAATTCCTCACCTACCGACGGCCCTATCTCTCTCCTTTCTTGGTGTGGCTTCAGTAGACATGTCTGTAAATGCACTGTGTGTCTGTCCTCGTGGCCAGTTCAGCAGTCGGTCCTCCTGCTGCAGCTCTATCCGTAGTCTTTTGGGATGGCTCTGCTCGTGTTTTTGTTCCCCGGGACCTTCCTTTCTATTTTACAGACACAGAGACAAGCTTTGTTGCCTGTGTTGGAGCCCAGCGTATTCAGAGCTGCATGACCTTCTGTCCTTTGCAATTCTGCTGCATCTGATAAAGAGGCTGGCTTTTCTCCAGCTTCATGCAGAGATGTCCTGGGCTGGCAGGTAGCTCAACAAAATGCAGCAGCTGAGGAGAATGAAGGAGAAATCTTGTGGCCCAGAGCAGAAGCAGCCAATGGTAAAGGAACTGCGTTTCCCGGCGCATTACAGAAAACAGCGGGCAGAAGTGTGTCAGTGGAAATCCAAGCAGATGCACCTCTCGGGGGAAGAAGCAGAAGCTGGTTTAGCTGCAGGACATGTTTCAGAGATGGATGCCCAGGAGGCTTGTTGTGGTTCAGAAGGTGCCCTGACCATCTGCTCCCTCCATCCCAGGCTAGGACTAGACCTGTTCGTGGTCCCTTCACCCTGTGAGTACAGCAAGGACCCAATTGTGACGGAGTCCCAGGTGGATCTTTGCTCCCTCCTTGTCCTAATTTATTGCCTGAACCTGCTAGTTTGGGCTATGCTGCCTGAAGGTATCGGTGCATGTGGAGATGGTGCTTCTTCCTAGCTGCTCCACACACATGGAAAGATGCAGGAGCAGCTCAATTCCTCTACCCTTACTGTGACCCACACTGCAGGCGGTGTGACACCACCCTGCCAGAAAGCAAAGGAGACTCCTTATCACGCTGAGTCAGGAGGTGAGCTTGCAGCATGGTCATCAGTCTGGTTACATGGACCATGTGCAAGTTAGGTCTGCAGGCCTAACTCAAGGCCAAACTGAAGTTTGGGATGGGAGAAGGATCAAGCAGTGCTTGGTCCGCTGAGTTTCCTTCAACGGGCCTGTGCAAGAGCAGACAGAAGAGAGTAAATGTGTGGGGAGGTCCAATCCTCCTCAGTGAGGAGCCTGGAGATTTCATCTAGGACAAGCAAGACCTGCAGCTGGGTTGACTTGACATCTTCAGGCTCTAGGGACTTCTATGTGGATACTGGAAAGAGACAGTGGGAAAGAGGATCCCTTGGTGTAGGCAATGCCCTGCATCCTTTCCCATGTGTCACCACGGTCCACTGCTGTGCTTTCACAGTGCTGCCACCTCTTCCTCCAAACTCTAGACTACAAGAGTGAAAAAGATCTAGAACACCCTAAAACAGCAGACAAGGACCTCAGCTGCACAGTTTTAGGGACTGAATGGTATTCAGGGCAATATCCCTGCATGCCACTCAGGTCCTTGGGTGACCTTGGACACAGTGACATCTTCTAACATCTAAATTCCTGCTAGCAGAGCTTTGCAAGTGCTTGTATATCTGCCGCTTCGCAGGTGGACAGTTGTTTGAACACTGAAGTGCTGAGCTCCTTGTTGCTCATGTCACACCTAGATCAGGTCAGATTTCACAACCAGACACTTTCTTCTCCGTCAGCCCTTGCTGGCTCCAAACTGGTGCACGTTTCCAGGGCACACCCAACCTATGCAAGCGATAGCAACCCCTCTGCTTGCTCAGGTACAGCCCCAGGCTGAAATTTGTCATTTCCCTGCTGTAACCTACAGCTTCAGCCTCACTATTTGATGCTGTTGCCTTTTCCAAGGAATGTAGCCAAGACCAGATGCTGACTACAATGTTAAGGTCATTTTCCAGGACAAAGATGACTTGTATTTTTGTCACTGTTATCACAGACAGCAAACTTAAGTGCACAAAAGGCCGTGAAAGCATTCAGAAAAGAGAAGTGACTTGTCATCACCTATAACCTAACTGTTAATAGCATTTGCCCAGGAGTCAATGAGTTTGTATCTTCTGAGGAACGCAAACCTGCCACTGTACTCCTGGGTGAGAGCTTTAACCCAAAGACCAGTTCCTCCACAGAGGAGGGCCATCTCATCACATGATTTTTTGGGGGAAAGAAAGGCCATATTTCATGTTCTTTGCAAAAAATGGCTCTTCAGTGCCAAACTTCACAGCTCTATGTGCCTGGGGTCATGTTGGTGTTCCTGAGTCACCAGGAGAGGATTCCTGGTGCTTCTAGTTGCTCTTGAAGTCAGCTTTTAATTTTCCACCTGCCTGGAATTGGCGCAGTGTATACAGACACAGAACAGCTCCCAGATAGTTAAACTGCTTTCAGTGAAGATAATTTTGCAGAGAAGGATAAACATCATCAGCTCTGTTTTGATATGAGGCCACCAAACCACCAAGACCCAAATGCACAGAGGATGAGGGGTGAACCGTGAGCGGATGCTTCACTTCTGTGAAGAACAGGATAACGCTACCGGAGCCCGTCACTGTCAGAGACAAGTTTAGATCCCAAATCACAAGAGCAAAATCTTTGCACCATCACTGCTCTGAGCTGGCTGGTGACCCTGGTGTGTTTCCTGCTTTTAGACCAGATCAAGCGAAGAGGAGCCTGTGCTACGTGTGCTCGTGGTGGTCATCCATTGGATTTTTCCAGACACCAGGTGCTGCCTCTGGGAAACGAACCCCTGCTGAATTTCATACTCTTTCTGCATCATTCTCTCAGCCATAACCTGAGTAATGATCTGTCACCTCCAATCTGTGTCCTCTCCATTTCTCACCTTGTCACGTCACATAATTAACCTCTCCTACGTACAAGGGTTTCACCAGACAATGGTTTGCCACTGGCAGCTCTCCTGAGAGCAAAGACCAACAAACTCTTTCCTTGCTCGGCTCGGACAAAGATCATTTATAAATGTTTCTGCTTGCGTGTTAGCTCTCGTTACTTTTCAGGGTCAGCCTTTCCTTTCAACCCTCCGGTCTGCATCCTCCCTGCTCACTCTTCCCAAGGCTGCTACCCAAGGCCAGATCTTGCTGTGCAGCACCCCAGGGAGCAACCAGGGCTGTTCTCCTCCTGCCGAGAGGCTGTGCAATGCTGTGTTGACCCTGGATACCGATTCCTGAGGAAAATAATGTAATTAGCTCCCACTGCAACACTTACAATTTAAAACAGATTCTGAATGAGCTTTACTGGGAAGGACAATTGCACAATTATCTGTGTTCAATGCAAAGAGGAAGCCAGGGCATGGGGATGGGACACAGCCTCTTTCTCCTCCCAGAAGTTGGGTCTTAGCCAGCCTGTGGTACATGGCCGAAGGTTGTACACACTCATGAGAAAAGAGCCAACGGATTAAAATGGAGAAGTATCCATCATGCAAACATGCACCACATGCACCAGCTCTCTTGGTTTGCCTCAACAGAGAGTTGCCACACCAAGGCTGCTGAGAAGGGTCAACTGCCCTGGTGACTCTAGCAGGGATTAAGGGAAATGTTGGTATTGTTGCTTCAGGGAGAGCTGATTTTTGGCTTTCAGGCTCTAGTCTGAAATGCAGGGCAGCAACAAGAGCAGGGTTGGACACCGAGGAAGAGCTGGGACTACTCTGGTGTTGACCCACTTGCAACCTAGATCATCACATACTCACTGGCACAGGAACCCCACAGTTACTGCATCATCCCTTACTAGATCAGATGCGAAGACGTGCTCAGAGGGTGTGGCTTGGCATCTGGAGTAGCTGCTGGCAGCCTTCAACCTGCTCAGCTTGCATGTGCAAGTGCCCTTGGGCACGTTCTCCACTGCAAATATGTGCAGGAATCTCCAGCCTTCTCCAAAGATGAGACAATGTGTCCCATCCTAGCAGATGTCTGTACATCAGCAGTACAGACCGGGTCTGTCCTGACAGTGGGGTGTCTTTCCAAAGAGGAGCTGCCCTGCGTTTTCCCTTAATCCCTTGATTTACGGCACTGGACTCACATCATTCCCATAGGAACTGGTAGATTGGAAGGACTCAACAGTTTTCCTACACTGGGGACACAGGGGAAAGGCCATGCTGACCTCTGCCAGCAGCTTCTGGCAGCAAATGTCTCTTCACTGTAAGCACGAAGGGCAGGACGAGGGTGAGTATTTGAGCCAGACCTTTCCTGCCAGGCGTCTCCACATGGTCCTGCCCCATGGGCAGGGACAGTTAGTCTCATATGTCCGGGTTGGGCTGGTTTCATGGGCCAAGGAGATGGTAACTAGCACTTGTTCTCCTGGTCCTGGTGTCAGTTTCTCCTTCCTTCCTTTAACCTGCAGGCTGGAACCACTCCCTACACAAAGCCAACATCACGCTGGCAGATGAAGGGGGATCTCCACGGTTCCTTAATGCAACCAACATGCAAAGCTGCACACTTTAAAGCTGAGCAGGTTTCTCCTGCCTCTCCACCTACTTTCTGCAGCCTCACAGATCCCTCCCCATCCATCACACATCTGTCCTCATCCCCAGACACCCTCCTTCACTTTCTCTCTCCTAATGAAGATTGATTCCATTCTTCCCTGGAGGTTTTTCCTTCCCCATATCTCCCTCTGCACTTCAACAAGACTGACCTTCCCTCCAGCACCTGTCCAGAGCTTCTCCTAGCAGTATCTACCCTAACTCCCAGGCTTAGTTCTCTTATGCTCCCATCCAAGACTGCGCCAGGTACAAAGCTGGCCCCAGAGCTGATTCTAACAGGCATCCAACACCTTAGAGCCACCATCACCTCCTTGGGGCATTGAGGAGAAGAGGTCCTCTCAAACTGGGGACAGCATGTATTAGTTGGGCTTGCTTTCCTGTCAGTTGTTTTAACAGGCACCTGGTGCTTCCTGAGCAGACAGGAGCTCGCTTCCCATGACTTATAGGGCTTTCACCACCGGCCTTGAGGGAAATTGCTTCTTTGTGAGACAATTTTACAGTGAGGTGCTTGTTCGATGCAGGTTATAATCAATTGGCAAGCATTTTTCATAGCTGGTGGGTGGGTCTGATCCTGGTCACAGTTGAACCAGGGGCTGCTCAAAAAGTGAAGAGCTCCAGCCCTCCCAATTTTGTGGACATCCATGGGTTTTTGGACCAGTTCTTTATAGGGACCAGGACTAGGCTCACCAACCAACCTGAGGACATACCAAACATGTGCGGGCAGTTTGGGGAGCACTCTGCAGAGTGCCACTCATCACAAGGCAAATTCCAACGGAGGGGTGGCATTTTGTTGTCATGCGCCAGCCGATTGCTCTGACAGCTTTGCAATGATGCTCTTTCTCTGCTTCCAGGACCCCTGAAAAAACCATTGGTGCTACGGATCAAGAACCAAGTACCTTAGTGCAGGACCAACGCACATGAAGTCAAGCACTTTCTTCTAGGCGGCAGCTGGAGCAAACGTATAGTCTGCATGAAATGTGTATCGTCTGGCTGGCACACAATAAAGCTGATGATCAGAGTTGAATGACAATTTCTCTTGTCTCTCAAGCACTGAGAAGTTACTGTCACCAGGTTCTGTGTAATGCAGTTAGCATGTCTGTGCCTTGATTTATACTCAGTAAAGTCAGAGAAAGAAAAACGGGTCCAATTCTCCCTTTATTCATAGCTGTAACCTGGCACTGGTTTCAATGGTCTCTGTAGTTTACGTGGGTAGCAGAGGGATCAGATTCACATCCATAACTCATGGAAGTATCATACTGGATTTCAGAATTTCTCTTCAAAAATCCTCAGCAGATTTAATGCACTATAAATTCTTAACTTCAAGATCTCACAATAACAAGAAGACCTGCCAGATATCACCAGGTGAAGCACGTCTTGTGCAATATCAGGCAGATCCCCTCGTTATTGTGCTGTAGCCAAGAACATCTCAGACCTTCTTCTGCAGCTGTTAACATTCAATTTGTTCGATTTGCCATTTAGGGCAAATGCCGGACAAGACACCAAAGCTTGCTGGCAAATTGGTATTTCTTCTCAGCACGTTTTCCACACGTTTCATTGAAAAATTGTAAAGTACAAACTGGTAATGTTGTAAGAGAAATGAGGCTGGTTCATGGGATTAGAAGGTCAGGTTGTTCTGTGTACCTGTCTTCTGGTGAAGGGTCTGGAGGGGAAGGCCTATGAGGACAGGCTGAAGGCCCTGGGCTTGTTCAGCCTGGAGAAGAGGAGGCTGAGGGCAGAGCTCATGGGGCCCTACAAGCTTCCTCCCGAGGGGGAGCCAAGGGGCAGGCGCTGATCTCCTCCCTCTGGGGCCCAGCGACAGAACCCCAGGGAACGGCCTGGAGCTGCCCCCAGGGGAGGGTTAGGGTGGGGATCAGGAGAAGGTTCTTCCCCCAGAGGGTGGTGGGGCCCTGGCACAGGCTCCCCAGGGCAGTGGTCAGCGCCCCGAGCTGGGCTGAGTTCAAGCAGCAACGTCTGGCCAACGCTCTCAAGTCATCTGCTGTGATGGGGCTGGTCCTGTGTGGGGCCAGGAGTTGGACTCGATGATCCTTATGGGTCCTTTCCAACTCAGGATATTCTATAATTCTATGACCCTATGATCTTTTCTGGATGAGGCTCCCTATGTCCATAAGACCTATGCAGCACATGATGAGAGATGTAGTCCAGCCCTACAGCCTGTCCCCTATAGATGGCTAAGTGCACGAAGTACCCAGCACACTCCAATAAATACTTCTAGGTTTAGACTGAAGCTCCAAAGCCAGAGGGTCTGGATTGCTGGGTCTAGTTCAGCAGGAAACTGCCTTGGGCTTGGAGAAGTCATTCAAGTATTTTAAAGTGAAAATGCGAGTCCATGATACACCTCCTCCTCTTCCTGGATAGGTACGCCTCCTATACAGACTGCTGTTCTGTGCAGGACTAAATAAAGGGTGATTCCAGCCATGGCTGGATCAACTTTAAGATCAATGCATGGTTTAGGACATCCAATTTCCTCCACTTGCAGACACCCCTGGTTACTAATGCTATTTATTATTCACATTACACCATGGCTACTGCACCCTGTAATGGCCAAAATGCCAAGAGTGTCAAGAGCTATAGAGACATGGGAGAAAACCATGGGGATCCACTCAAAGAACCTTGAAGGCAAAGGAGAAACCTAAAATTGCCTCAAGCTCCCCATGTTCGCATTGTGGTGAGTTCTCTTTGGCAACAGGAAGGTTGGAAAGAACCTCCTTGTTGAAGGAATAAAATGCAGAGGAATATTTGTAGCGGCAGCGTTTGTACAAGCCAAGAAGAAAAGAGAGGAAATCCAATCACTGAACCATTGCAAAGCACCTCCGAGAAGATGTGAACAGTAACTAATGAAATATTCAATACAAAGGCAAGAAGATTACATGCCTGTGAATAATTGCGCTGAGCATGTGCCTCGCTCAGTAGTTGAAGGGTCTTTGTTACACATGATTAAGTAATTAACTTTTTTGGTGTATAATTACCATGATTGCACAATTATTAGAGAGGAGCCCAGTCCCAAGCTCCAGCATCAGACGTTGGTGGCCTGCAGGAGGTTTTGCTCCAGATCCCTGGAGCTGCTGGCGTCCTGGGGAAGTGAGACTTCGCAGGAGCCTGGTTGTTGCTCTCTGATGTCTCAGGGCCCATCACTTGTCTCTGAATCAGATGCACCCAAGGAAAAAAGGCACCATAGATCCAGTCAGCCAAGGATCTTATCCGTCCAATATTATTTGTAGTAACCCAGATATCCATATGGAAAACATGAGATAAAAAGGCTTGTTCTCCCGTCAGTATCTGATCTTCAGGGAGAAGGCTTGGAGGGGTGGAAAATCCAACCCTAAGATTCACCAAAATAGAATTTTTCTGCCCCATCAGCTCCCTGAAGCAGCTCAGCACAAAGAACAAGTGGCCACCGATTTCCATTTCACCAACGGAAACTGTGGGGAAATGCATCTGAAGCAGGAAGGTGAAATTTCAATGACGTAGGTTTGCAAATGGCGGAGTTGATTTCAATGCCGACCCAAATCAGTGCAGGAGATGCCTATGTTAGAAAACATCTATGTAACTCATAAATAACCACCTTTTTTTTTTCCCCACCAGACTAGTATTTCAGACCGACAACCATCCCCCCCAAAAAAAAAACATCAAACAAAAAAGATTCAAATTTAATTTTACATACAGATGCAGTGCTCTGATTTAACTCAGCTTCTCCCCTTTCTCATCCCAAAATTTTCTTTTTGCCCAAAGCTGAAATATTTACTCTTTGTTAAAAAATGGTAATAAAAGTCCTGGAGCATCTTCCCTGTGAGGAGAGGCTGACAGACTTGGGGCTCTTCAGCCTGGAGGAGAGAAGGCTGACAGGGGATCTGATCAATGTTTATAAATATCTGAACTGTGGGGAGCAATTGGATGAGGCCAAACTCTTTCGGGTGGTGGGCAGTGAGAGAACAAGGAGCAGTGGCCAAAAACGGGAACATGGGGAGTTCAACTCCAACGTGAGGAGGAACTTCTTCACGGTGATGATGCCGGAGCCCTGGGACAGGCTGCCCAGAGAGGATGTGGGGTCTCCTTCTCTGCAGATGTTCAAGACCCATCTGGATGCCACCCTGTGCAGCCCAGTGCAGGGCACCTGCTTTGGCAGGGGGTTGGACTCGATGATCTCTAGAGGTCCCTTCCAACCCCTGCCAATCTGTGATTCTGTGAACTCCTATATCCTGACAGATTCTGTTCTCCATCGCTAAGATTTCCCTCCCCTACCTCCTGCTGTCAGCCACTATCCTCACACTTGCTTCTTTCCACTTCTTTTTCCATTTAGCTTTTCTTCCCCCACATAGTATGTCCCACTCGGATTCCTCCAACGCTCAAAGGTAATCAAGTCACCAACTGTTGTTTTGCCCACCCAGCACCTTGTAGGCAATTGCCTACCGTGCTTCTCTTCTTAGATGGCGAAGTATTTGTGGCTGGGAGTGTCCCTCGTTTTGTGCTCTGCCTCTCTTGCACTTATCCTGAGGTATTGCTGTAACAGATGTGATTAATAGGAACTATCCTCCCCCCAGCAAGACTAATTCAACGCGGCCGAATTTCGCATGACTGCTTTTATCTCTAGTGTTCTTGGTACATCCCTACAGCCTTGGCTGGGCTTTGCACAGCTCTGAAAGGCTGAAAGGGGAATCCATCAAGCAAGCAAAGCCAAGGCTAAAATAGGAGCAACACAGGAGACCAGAAATTAGAGCAAAAAAAAGGAAGAAATATTTCCAGATCAGAGATTAAATGCAATGAAGGGAGATACGGGCAGGAGGCAAAGTTTTCTGTTCCCCCCTCCAGGAGCAGCGTAATAAAACTGGTTTGGGGAGGATGTATCCGCTAGAGAAAAGGAGGAACAGCACTGGAAAGAGGAAAGTGTTCAGGAGGGTGGTTGAAACTGGATTTCACTATTTGTAGTTCCTGGGCTTCACAGCTTTGAGGAATTTTGCTGATTTTCAGGGAAAATCATTGGCCAGGGCTGAGGAGATGTGTAAAGTTCAGCCCAGAAAGCCCCCCGTGTCCTGGGCTGCATCCCCAGCAGCGGGACCAGCAGGGCCAGGGAGGGGATTCTGCCCCTTTGCCCCGCTCTGCTGACACCCCCCTGCAGTGCTGCCTCCAGCTCGGGGGGCCCCAGGGCAGGAAGGACACGGAGCTGCTGGAGCGAGGCCAGAGGAGGCCCCGGAGATGCTGCGAGGGCTGGAGCCCCTCTGCTCTGGAGCCAGGCTGAGGGAGCTGGGCTTGTCCAGCCTGGAGCAGAGAAGGCTGCGGGGAGCCCTTGGAGCCCCTGCCAGTGCCTGCAGGGGTTGCAGGAAAGCTGGAGAGGGGCTGGTTGCAGGGCAGGGGGGGCCAGGCCAAGGGGAAGGGCCTGAAGCTGCAGGAGGGGAGCTGGAGCTGAGCTGGGAGGCAGCAATCCTTCCCTGGGAGGGTGCTGAGGCCCTGGCACAGGGTGCCCCGAGAAGCTGTGGCTGCCCCTGGCTCCCTGGCAGTGCCCAAGGCCAGGTTGGATGGGGCTTTGGGCAGCCTGGGCTGGTGGGGGGTGTCCCTGCCCATGGCAGGGGGTGGGAACTAGATGGGCTGTGAGGTCCCTTCCAACCCAAACCACTCTGGGATTCTGTAAGTTCACAGGAGGTGCTTTGCCCACCAGCAGCGCTGGCAACATGAACACGATTTAATGCTGCAAAACTCCTTATCTGATGGTTATTTCCATTTAATGAGGCAGTGACTGAAGGAGCTCCATGGCTGAGGAGGGCTCCCAAACAGATCCATTGAGGAGCAGGGCAGAACTGAGTGGGGGGGATTCGTTTAAGGTTTGAGGCCAACAGCATCCATCGTGTCAAGTGTCCAAAACTGCTGGAATTGCATCAGTTGGATTTGCTCTTCTGATTTATGGACCACTTCCTCAGAAGGGTGTAAATACCCCCAACCGGATTGCCTCCTTGCTGGTTTACACCAGCCGAGGTCTGTCCAAATGGCCCAGAATATCCAACAACTCTTTTCAATGTGGTGAATAACTTGTTGGGTTTGGTTGGTTCCCTTCCCCCTGCCAATGATTCCTAGATAACTTATGCTCCTTTGTTTCTTCAAGGCCCTTAAAAATCCTGACCTGAATTATTTAACCTCTGTTCATTCCCCCTTTCCTCCCTTGTCTTTTCTCTTTTGTTTCCTTTACCTTGATGTGTTTATCTCCCACTCTGTCATTCCAGTCACTTCATTACTCCTTCTACCCTCATGCATCTTTCATAGTTTACCCCTCTTTGCTCCGACGAGGGGCAAGCTTTCCTATTTGGTGGCAATCAGTTTTTGTGACATATCTAGGTTACCGTCAGGACTCTTTCTCTGTGTAAAATGTCTTTCATTTTTTATGAATCTGCTTTAATAATTTATCCCCCATCAATGATGTATAATGAAATCACCATCCTGAAATGGCTTTTCCATGTTGCGGTAATGGAACAGAGATGGGCTGGAAGGTACTATCCCCAGACAGTATTTTGGTGCAAGATAAGCCACAGGTTTCAGGGGAAGGAGAAAGCTGAAACAGCTGAGAAGACGTTATTGTTTGGGGTCTGGATCAGAAAAGAATGGAGCGGACCTGCCTTTATTTTGCCTATAGTGCAAAACATCAGGAACCACGTGAACCATCATGATGCTCTCACTACTGGCCTTTAGCTCAGAGCTAACCAGCATGGAGATGAACCACCAAAAATAGCAAGACTCAAAATATTCTTCGCATAAAGTCGTATTCAAACACCTTGGGATGCCAAAACCACTCCATTACATACCTTCCCTGAGCTGCAAATTTCCCCACTCTGGTCCAAAATGGATCTCAAGATGTAACTGAGCATTATGACCCTCACCATATCATGAATTCATGGTGGTGGGAGAGCTGCTGCTTGTCCTGGTGATCTCGGGATTGGTTATCTTTTATTGGAAGAGGAACAAGGGTTTGAGAGGACATTTTCTAAGGATCACAACTGCTGCACCAAATCAAGTTGAGGCTGTTGGTCCGGATCCTTGCAGTGCCCTAGGATGGGTTCATTGAGGAGTCAAACGCACACACGCAGTATTTAACAGGCACAATCAATTATAAGATACTACCAAAATCCTCTGAATTTTCAGATGGCATGGCAGAAAAGCGTGTGGGCCAAATCCTGGTGTAAAACAGCACCGTTACATTGCTTTTGAACCTTGGCTTTGGAGGAGTGCAGGTTACTTAACACAGCAGAGGATCGGGGCATGTCAAACCCAGGATCCAAAGGATGCAGCTTGTTCCTTCCTCACATTCAGAGAAACCAAACTGTCCGATCCCAGTGCTCCTGACCGATGGAATAACATACCCTTGGATCCAGGCTGGGCAGCTGGAGCCCATCCCTCAGAAGAGCCTCTTTCAGAAAGCACCAAATCCCCAAGTATTTAAACATTTTCTCTCATGCATGCAGAGTTCACAAGTTACTAAAAAACAATTAAATTAAAGCTGATATTGGCACTTTTTCCATGTTTTAATCCTTTATTCTCCAGTCACCTCTTTAAGCTTTTCTCTGTAATCACATTTTTTTAAACCAATGGAAGCAGAGGTATTTACCAATCCAACTGCATCTAGCAGCTGCAAAAATAAATGTTCCTTTAAAAATAATTTCCTAAATTACCCTTAGAGAAAACATAGAGGAATATTTTTGCATGGAAGTAAACATGAAAGGAAGGATTGTTTTTTGCCTGGTTCCTCAATATTTATCGTGTGAATATATAAAACTTCATAGACATCATTAAGTAAAACAGCTTTAGAAAACGTAATTGATTTTTCTCTGCCCTCTGTGTAGCTTATTTCTGATTAGCTATTCCTTGTTCATATTTCCTCAGGAAGAAAGATGAATATATATTTGTGAATCTGCACAGTAACAACTGCCAGAGCAACACATTTTCAAAGGGTGAGCTATTTTTGTATCAAGTATTAATGTATTACACAGGGCACTGACAATAGCCATTATTCTCCAGCAGGAGTTAGCATCATCACGGAAGAACTCCTCAGTTATTCATTCATGTTTAGGAGAAATGTGATAAACCAGCTATTCAACCCAGGGAACAAAACACGAAGGAGTAACAAAAGAGAAGAGCTTCTCAAAACAAGGCAAACTAACAAAATGCTAGCAAAGCTCGTGGAGAGGTGTTTAGGCTTGGTGTGTTTTAGGAT
>VWZZ01000521.1:0-28351 GCA_013399095.1 Psophia crepitans
CAGGCGGGCGGGCGCGCAGGACTCGCTGAAAACGCGGCGACGGCAGCGGGGCTGCCCGCTGCGGGTCCCGCTGCGGGGCTGCCGTTACCGCATTGGGTCTGTGGCACTAAATAAGGAATGCTGCGTCTGAGCACAGCAAACCTTTTTGTTTTGAAGGGGAGAGTTATTTTTTCTAGGCTTTCTTGCTCAGAAATGGAGAGGACACTTTATTATTATAGGCTTCTTTCTCAGCGAAGTTTACTTGGACCCGCAGTGTCATTACTTCAGTTTGGGATCACTTGGCTTCTCGTTCCTTGTCCGCTTTGCTCTGTGGCAGAGTGGCCTGGCTTGGAACTAAGTTTGCTTCATTGTCCTGAATGCTGAATACATCGCCATTCCTTTATTTCTGGCTTGAACTCTACAATGCAAGATTTTCAAAGCATCCACTGCTTCTAGAGATATCCCAGAAAGAGAAACGATAAAACTTAAAAAAAAAATAATTGCAAAAGTGAAAAATTCTTTTTGTCCTGAGTTGCACTGAACTAAGGAGGCATGTGAGTGGTGCTGAGACTTTCTGTCTTCACAGAAAACGAAGAGAACAGTATGGTGATGTTTACTAGTTGCTTGGGAACACCTTAAAGCCTGTGCCCGCACCCCTCTGCACACTTCTGCGCAGTGGTGGGGGTAATCAAAGGTTGAAACCTTGCTCCTGTGCTCAGCTCCACTGAACTACTGCGCATTTGTTCAGTTAAAGCTCAGGTAGACTTGGTTTAAAATGTGAATAGACGGAATTTCGCTTATTCCTGGTGGGAGCCTGGTGTTAGGAGGTATAAATAGCTGTTCTGCTTTGGCACACCTTTAAGGTCATCCTAGTTCTTTCTAGTTGACTTCTGTTTGCCTGATCACTGCTGGAAGTGCATTGCCGGCCACCTGGACAGGGAAAAAAGCAGGGGCTTACACTGAAGTTGGGCTGGAGTGAAAGGAGGTGGTCCAGCATTTGTACACAGGCTGGGGAGGAGGGGCTTTTGGGGGCTGAGCTTGGGTTGTAGAGATTATTTTAACGCTGAGTTGTGCTGGTGGTCTTGCAGTCATTTTTGCACAAACAGTACTTTTGGCCTTTGCTGTAGTGTGGAAGGTGTCGGACTCAAAACAGTGCATTGAAGTGATGCACAACAGTCCAGGACTGAAAGGGACTTGCTAGCATTTGTAAACCTAAATGCAGAAGCATTTCCATCAGAAATTATTAGTAACCAATCCCTTTATTATTATAATAAGTACCATGGATATGTGAGGCCCTAGAATAGCAGCTGCCATCTGTAACTGAGACGTGGGACGCCTTCAGCAGGAAGATTGTTCCGGTGACTAACCAACTGACTGCTGCAGTGCGTGCAGGCTCCCATGTCACCTTTAGACATTTCCCTTCCACCATTAAAGCTGCCCATTTTGTTTATCTTCTAAAGTCTTGTGAATGCATGCTCAAAAACCCTAACTTTAAATTCAATGTATTTTATCTGCTAGATTATACAAACAAATGCATGCCAAGAAAACTTCTATGGCTCAACATGTGGGGCGTTTCTGAATGACTGGACCAGAACTTCTTAGCTGAACACTTGCTATTGTAATTTACTGTTTTGGGATATAGGTGTTAGATGTGGGGCTAAGAGTCCAGAGCGATTTGTTTAAGGTGTAAGCCTTTGTCTACATACTAACTCCTCTTGTCATGGAAAGGAATCTGTGTAATATCAACCTCATTCTTTAGAGGTTTAGGCTTTTGAAAGAATATGACTTTAGTCTTCAGCCCAAGTGTTGGAAGAGAGGGAGAGGCTTGCTTAGTAAATGAACTTCCGTCAGCTCACTGTCTGCTTAGTGTGATGTGCTTCATAGTTTTTCTTGTAGCTACACAAACATAAGATGAGAAGAATTATTTTGTCCAATAAAGGAAGCTTTCCTTGTAGCTACATGAGAAATGAGTCAGGATTTTGCTGTTTCCAAATGACTTCCAACAGTATTACAAGAAGGGTAAGATTGCATCAAAGAGAATGGATGGAAGTAAAATTTTAGAGGGGTACTGGGTACTCTCAAGAGCTGTTGGTTGACCTTTGAGGGCTGAGAATGAAATGTAACCTTTCATCTTTGCAGACCAGTGATCCAAATCAATCTTTGGAGTAAGTCATATTTAAAAATATTAGCTGACACGGTTAAATGATCAGAATAACGAGATAACATTCTTCTAAAGGACTGTTCTGTTGACAGACTAAATGCACTGCTTCTTGGCTTCTACATTCTCCTCAACTAGAGTATCCATTTTCTAGTGAAATAATACCATGGTTCCCCTCTTGTAGCTGGTAAATAGCTAAGGATCTCACCAAGGCATTGTTGACTCAGGTCGATTCTTCTCCTCAGTGTGAGGAGATGCACATCCTTGTCCAGAGGGATGCTGTCACCTGAGGACAGAGGGCAGCTCTGCTGGAGCTTTGATACTTGCGGGAGAAAAGCTGTTGAGTGGTTTGGGCTGGGAAGGGAGGCCACAGCTTGGTCTCTGTGGCCATTCAGCTGGAGTGAGTGCCCCTAGGTCAGGTGGTGCACTGGGGACTATGGGTGAAAGGGTGACATGCTGCGGCTTCCGAGTCCTCGGGTACCAAAGCCCCTTCTTGGGGTTAATTGGGGTTTGCGGGTACTTGAGGGGATGGTGAAGATGATGCTGTCTGTAGAAAAGTTTGAGTCCACTTGCAAATGAATGTAGCTGAGGTGCAGAGGCAGCACAGGGGCTTGCCGTGTATTATAAAATTTTCCAGGGAGCAATTACAAAATTGTGTAGGTGGTGAAATCTCTGTCCTGTAAAAAAAAACAATCCCTGTATTATAAATAAATAAATCAAAGCAACAACTTTAAAAAAAAACCCTTCCCAAAACAAGGCAGGAAAATACTTCAGAAGAAAAGGCATATCACTAAGCGATAGGACAAGGGGCAACGGGTGCAAGTTGGAGCACAGGAGGTTCTGGGTTAACATAAGGAAAAACTTTTTCACCGTGAGGGTGACAGAGCACTGGAACAGGCTGCCCAGAGAGGTTGTGGAGTCTCCTTCTCTGGAGACATTCAAAACCCGACTGGACATGTTCCTGAGTGATGTGCTCTAGGTGGCCCTGCCTTGGCAGGGGGGGTTGGACTAGATGATCTTTCGAGGTCCCTTCCAACCCGTGTGATTCTGTGATTAGAGAAATTTCTCCTTTGAGACATAAGACAGGATTTTTTTTTTTTTTTAAAGTTAGAAGCTCCCCTCAGGTGCTGTGGAGTTTGGATGTCCATCCTTTTGGCAGCCTCGGATGCTGCAGAGCCTGGGGATCCCTGGGCCCTGGAAGTCCATCCTGTAGGGAGGCAGGGGATGGGGGCTGGCAGGAACCGGCTCAGCTGACTGGTGTGTGGAGAAGCTGCGTGTGCAGTGGGGTGCCTGGATAGCTCACCTGCTGCTGAGAGGCTGTGGCCATTCTGATCCCTTTCACATTTTGCCTCAACTGGAGAAGGACAGCTCTCCCCGTGGTCAGGGTCCCAGAGTGATGCAGTTGGCACCTGCTGCCCTGGGCCACCTTGGATGAATCAGCACTTGACATGCTGCCAGCAAGCTGCGTTGGTCCTGGTGGAAGGGTGAAGGGTGGAAGGTACTTTGAACTGTCGTGGCTGTGCTCTGTGTGGACTCTGTACCCCAGTCCTGACAGCAGCATGTCCCACTGAGTCACTGGTACCCTCTTGTGTGCTGTCATGAGTTGAAATCCATGTCAGGGCTGCCTTTGGGGACCTTGAGTTCATCTTGTGCCGGCTGGACACCAGTGATCCCCACTGGTTAGAAAATAAAGCAAGAAGTCAATCCGGAGAGCTGACCTGTGTTGAAGGAAGCCCATGACGGATGTGTTTAGCTCAGAACCCAACAGCTCACATTCAGTGTCGAGTATATGGCCTGAAGTTAAAAATGTGCTTTCAATATGAGATTGGTTAATACAGTAGTTCCTGTGGGATGCGAACCCTCTTAAAAATACCTATTCAAAAGTCCTTTCACTTTTTTATGGGACGTTTACTGCATCCTCAGCTTGTAGTCACAGCACCTCCCTGCTCACCCCACCCTGGCAGACCCTCTCTGACTGTCTGAGGAAAAGCAGGTCTTTTGTGGTGGCACTTCATGGCTAGTCAGTGTTTGCTGAAAACCAGAGCAGGTCCTTCTGCCTGCCACACGATGAAGTGTTCTTAGGTTTTGACACACGTTCTGTCTAGCAGGTTGTTACCAAGATTTCCGTTCCTGGGGACTGAGGAAATGCATGAAATGTCACAGGCTTGGGTTGAGTTATTTTGCCAAGTCCCTTGTAACTCAGGTAATGAGGTGAGATATTTTTGCGTTTATGTATGAAGAGATAAAAGTTCTGTTCTACAGTATTCAAATTCTATCCTTTGCAATTAAAACACAGAGTGAAGAGATGCTGCGTTTTCTGATTTGAGGTGCGGATGTAAGGAGCAGAGTAATAGAAAACTGGCTATAGAGCTGAAGAGCAATACTGCCTATAGAAATATACTGGTTTGTCATATGTTACAACGGATTTCTGATACTTGCGTAGCAGCATGCCTTGCAATTAGTTTACAATGGGAGGTCTGATGAATAGCACCATCCAGAAGAAATATGCATAATTTTTCTTCTAATCAAATGCACATGTTCTGGCATAACGGGTAAGTTCAAATCTGTTCTTCTGGCTGGCTGCCGGCAGAGTCCAGAGCCACTGGAACTGTAAATACAACAGACAAGTCATTTTATGATATCAGACTGAGGAATTCAGCATTGGCACAGATCCTAGAGTGGTTGCTTTGGCTTGGTGTCAAAGCTGATGTTTATATCTGTGTTTGTCAAGCAAGATTAGTTAGCCTGGTTAATTATACACAGCAATGTATAATTTTTACTTGACAATCAGAGCATTAAATGAGTATAAACCTGGGCATATTAGCTCGTTTTTGTTTTTCATCAAATTATTTGCAATGACTTTTTGAAACTTTCAAAAGATACCTCTTCGAAAGAGGCACTCTGAGAATGTTTCGGGTTGCTTCTTCACTCAGCAGGGATGGGGTATTGCAGAAACAGGTCAATATTTTACAGACAGTGATGCACATTACCTTTAGGTGGGCTCAGAAGTGTGGGTGCCCTCTATGATACGGTGTTTGAGCTCGTACTTGGGTGTTGCAGTTACAAGCAGCTTGAGTTTGGTACCTGTTATGTATCATCATTCTTAAGACCCTGACTGTAGTGGACTGGTAGACTTATTCCATGGTAGGAACATGGAGCACTTTGGTGCGTGTTGCACCGGAGCCTTTGGCAGCCAGGTGTCTGCTGGTGGTCCTCCTTTCCCTCTCTTGTGGAGACATCTGTAACCACCCAGACACCTTTCTTACACAGCATTAGGTGCTTGTCTGTGTGCTTTAGAGTCATAGTTGCAGAGGAAGGCAGAAGGTGGCTAATCTTGTAAGAAGGGAAAGAAGTCTGAGCTCTTAGGCAATGTGAAGAGGAGAAACTTATCCTGAGTTTGTGTGTGTGTGATTGTGGCATAAAGACAGGTTACTTGATTTTTTTTATATTGTCTGTAGTTTTGCAGTTAAGCAGTGCTTCGTGAGTCTTACTAGGCTCTGGAGTTACACAGTGATGGCAAATTAGTGTGAAGTTTTCCACAGTCTGTCCCATACTGGTCGTGCTTTTTCCTCAGTACCTTCTAATCCATTGCTGTGACTGCTCTGGTACCAGTCCTTCCCAGCACCACTGCATCAGCTCTTAAAGCCGGAGCCTTGCAGTGGTAGCCCTGCTAGTGTGCCTGCCAATATTCCTATTCCCTGCGAGCCGTAAGTAAATATGTGCCTCTTGGTTTGTTTTTGGATGAGGGCTCATTGCTCGTTAAATGTCAGTGTAAACCTTCCACAGCTGTGTGGGGAGGGACGCTGTGATACAGGTGGCATTAACGCCCGTGGGTATGGGCAGTGTTTGTCCTTTGGACTGCGGGGGTGTGCTCAGCATTGCAAGGCACAGTATCTTTGGGAGAGGCACCGGGGAAAACTCTGAGATTCAGAGTTCAGTGCCCCCTCCCGCTGAGCTGGCGTTTTGGGAGGGAGGGGAGCTGGTCCTTGCTATTAATATCTGTACACAGCCGTTTCCCGAGGTAACTATTAATGAATAATTCAGTTCATTATAGCTCACTGCTAATAACAGTACACATTTAAATGGCAATGCATCGATGCTCAGCACACTGATGCAGGGCAGCATGTGCGCAGTAGAAGTGGAAAGTTTCTTTGCATTAGGGATTCCAGCTGTCTATGGTAAATCCCGGTTACTTGAGTTCACAGTAAACTCTTCTTTGGCTTCCAAACTTATCTGGATGGCAGCTCAATGTAATACAGCCTAACCTTGCATGTTGCTTCCTGAGCAATTTTCTTGATTTAGTATGTGGAAGTGTCTTCTCCTCCCTCCTCTCACTCCTATGCTGCACAATTTATTTTTTTTTTTCCTCCTGGGGTGTTGGTGGTGGGGATGTTCAACAGTGTCTCTGTACGGAAAGAAATTGCTGAGGGAGTATGTGGAAGGGGTGGGATAGAGGGAGAAGATAAAACCACAATGACTCAAACGTGAATGTGTTCTTAAAACAGATGAAATCTTGATGTTTGCTGAACAGACTGGACACACTCGGAAGAGATCAATACTTTGACTTTGTGAGAGTCATCTTGAAACATTTGATAAAAGTACTTTTTTTTTTTTTTGTCCGGCTATTCACTTTTTAAAAAGTTTTCTTGTGCTCCCGTTTCCATTGGATTGCCTTTTCCTGTTGTGTAATAGGTCAGGGGCAAGTGGTCCTTTGGCACCAGCAGGCTACATAGTGCTCATCCATCTTGCACTGGATGGCTGGTGAGAATGAGGAGGTCAGGAAGGGAAGCCTGTGAGTAAGTGTTGCCAGTTTTAGATTTATGGAGAAAGGAGGATGTGTGCATACCAGCTCGAGGGAATTTGAAGCCCTAGATTGAATTTATCATGACTGTAATCCTTCTGTCACAAAGCTGAAGCCTGAAACAACGTTGTTAGAAAGCTGCCAGCAACACAAGACTCCCTAAGCTTCTGTGGAAAGATTTTACTGGATTAGTAGAGGAGCTCTTGGTTGGAGGTGTTTTGGGAACTGCTTCTGGTACCTGTGCCTAGGGCAGCTGATGTTCCCTGTGTGGGCTTCAGGGTGAGTAACTGATGCATTGGGCAGAACGGGGGGGGGGCCTCGACAAAAGATCTTTGATGCATAACATTATGTAGCAATTTGGTTTAGACCTTTATTGCTTTGAAAAGAGATGACAGGGGGTTGGTCAGGAAAGCAAGGTGGTCTCTCTAGCTGTTCAGGCAGTGAGGTGGAGAAGGAAACAGATGAAGGAGGCTTATGCCAAGTAGACTATCTCCTACTGTTTAAAGTATTCACAGGCATGTTATCCTGTCAGCACACCTCTCCTGACTGTCCCTGTGAGTGATTTGGAGAGAGCTGTAAGCCCCATTTACCCTCCGTCACTCACACACATGCATCTACTATCTCTCCGTGACAGAAAGGAGCTTTTCCCTACAGTAATTTTTCTCTTCTCATTGTGTTTTGATAAGATTAGTAGACAAAAGAAATTCAGTGCCACCATGCAGAGCACTTAATAGAAAGCAGTTGATTGAACAAGCTACTTGTTGCTCTGATTTTTCACAAATAAAGTAATGCGAGAGATTTTGCTGACCATAATGGAGGTTTACTAAATGTTCATGCCACCAGCCACCAGTTTAAAATGAACAGCATAAATTGCACGAGTACAGCGTGGCACACTGTCTGCACAGACTGGAAACAGTTTGTCCAAAGCTTTGTCAGCTGGAAATGGCAGGGTAGCCAAGTCTTTTGCCAGACGTCAGGGAACTGCATCCTGCTTTGCTACAAAAAGATAACCGCTTTGAATCTTGTATATACCTAGTTCAGGGGAATCCTTTGGTCGCAACAGACTCTCTTCTGTGCTTGAAATATGTTTTATATTTTTCTTGTCTGGAAGTCATAATAAGTATTGCTTAGTCTTCTTGCACAATAATTTTTTTATACAAATTGATAAGGCAAGTGTTTTTGAAGTTTTGCCCCTGGTCCAGCAATTCACCTAAGTTCTTTTTCCTTTTTTTTTTTTTTTTGTTTAAAGGCTGTTGGAAATCAATGGGACTGAAGCACATTCTTTGGTGCTTGGTTTGGGCCATACTAGAGTATTTTAGAACACTTCAGGAAAAGTTGCAGTGATTTCTTGTGCCATGCGAGTCTTGGTCTATGTTTTGTCTTAGATTTGAAATACAGGCCCTCTTTTACATGGTGTCTTGGGAGGCAGGAAGGACCCTTACTTGATGGAAGTTACAGATGGCAGTTAAGATTTTTATTTGACCTTTGTAATTGACTGTCTTGCAGCAAACCTGCCGTACCGTTAACAGTAGCAGTGATTCCAGTAATGCGTGCAGGGAGATAGGTGCTGGTCAGTGCAGGCTGGGGAACGCCGCCCTGAACGTGGGGTGCAGGGCACTGTTGGACAGTGGGTTCTGAGGTGGTGGATGCCCTGAGGCTCGCACACAGCCCCTTGCTGGGCCATGTGTGTAGGGAAAAAAAAAAGCAGAACCAGGGGAATAAAAAAAAAAAAAGGTGGGGGGGAAGTGTCAATTAGTTCTCAACCTGCCTGTTCCTAGGTCGTTGACAGTCTTGGGGGGTTGTTGATGACTCTATGTGCAACTGCGCATTCCCCTTCTGTTTTCTCGTCGGGGATCTGGTAGCAGTGGAAAAAGGAGAGGCTTCACTGTCAGTGCTGTAACATGTCCTGCTGTTAAGGCATGTAAACCATGGCATGTGACTAGATGTGCACAAGCAGAACAGAGTCCCCCAGGATGTTATCAATAGCTCTGTTCCATACAGTATTCACCAATGTTTCCGCTTCCCTGAATGAACTTGTCCTCTGTCTACTGTTGTCTGGAGCATGTGCATGGTGTCTCTGAAGCAGGCCAACAGGAAGGGTCACTGCCTGGTTAACTGTTCTACAGACTTCCTCTTCACGGCAGAGCAATGAGAGGCTTTGCGAACGTCGGTCCTCATTGCCAAATTCGCTGTAGGTCAACATTTGACGGTGGTCAAAGGCTAAAGTGTCAAGGTTGTGCATTTTACCCTTACGTTTCTCACTTGGTGTCTAACTGGTGGCCTAAAGGCTCAGTGCTAGTCTGACAGTCACAGTGATAACTTCTTGGCAAGGATTACAATTTAGTTGACTTGTTTTTTGTTTGTTTGTTTCTTTACACTTTTCTAAGACGTCTGCAACTGAAACAAAGCAATTTTTTTTTTTTCTTAGTTTGCTTTTGTCTTTTGCTGGCACTTGGTTCAAAGCCTGTTTCACTGTTAATTAGCAGCAATCGTTTCTATGGATGGTTATGAAGTGTGTCAGTACAACGCCTTGGCTGCCGTTAGGGAAGGCTCCAGTTGTGCCAATGGCAGCACGTAGCTATGGGCAGACATTGTACCTGCTTCACCTCCACACCTAGATGTGCGTATTTACCTTTATAGCTCTGACTTGCCACCGCATAGCTGTACTGCCTTCCCTCTCTGCGTTTCCTACTGCAGAGAAGCACTTGTGCCCCACACCTCTAAAGCCAGCCCCTCGCCAAGGGGTTTCTTATGCCCACTTTTAACCAGCCTGTCATGCCTGTGTAGCCGCCATCTCTCAATCTCCATCCCGGGGAACAGGAAGGGGCAGGGATGAGGGTGCTTCCTCTGGCTGCCCAACCTGGCATCCTGGGAGAGCAGCCCCCGGTCCAACCTGCAGCTTGGCTCACCCCCGGCTGCCCCTGCGGTGGCTCTGAGTACATGCTGCTCTCGTCACACTGTCTGCCAGAGAGGAAAGGTTTTGGAGAGGAAGAGGAAAAAGGAGGGAACAGAGCCAGAAAGACCACTCTAGGCTTTCTGCATCCTCAGGAAACATTCTGAACCCACACCAGGGGGACCACCTCCCTGCTCAACAGTTTCTGTACTTCCTGCAAAAACTACCTTAAATGCCGAAGAATATTATTACTTTAAGACCCAGTCCTGAACTAGGTCTTGAGAAGCCTCCCAAGGGCTGTTGCTTCAGTGAGTTGCGGTGGGAATGGCTGGGTAAGGAGGGCCCCAGAGGGGGCTGCAGTGAAGCAGAGCAGCAGGCATGAACCGGGCTGGAGGGGGAGGTGGGGAGCACCCGGCTGGCTAGTCGAAGCCTGTGGCAGTGGTCATGCCACGGCTAGCGTGTAGGGTTGGTCTCTTCTGTCAGGTGGTGGCAGCATAAATCCGTGGGAGAGTCTTGACCAGTGGAAAAAAGACAAGTGGAAATTCAGCAATCCGTGTTCAAATCTGGAGTCTGATGTTGCCTCGCAGCTGGGCTTAGGACTAGGTTTCCTTGTCTGAGCTGAGAGCTTTTGTGAATAGCTTTAAGATGTGCAAATGTAAGGCTGGAGCTCAATTTGGTGTGTGTGCATGTATGCGTTTCTGCATGCCTGCTTTGTTCCGAGTTGCCTAGTGTCTGTCTACACACACGCATGAGCTGTGTAGATGGTACAGAGGGCAGGCACTACAACTCTTAGAAGGGTTTATTTATTTTTTTTGCTAATACACTTTTATTGCCTAACCTTAGAACAGGTGTATAGCTATTATTACAAAATTGCCTTGAATTTAAATAACTTCTTTCCCTTCCTGCATGGAAAGATGCTGTGTCACTATATACACATTCATCCCCTTTAATTGCACCCACACTAAGGAGATTGTACCGTTGTAATGTGCACGTGTAGTCAGAGCAGTACAACTTTATGTGCAGGCAAAGCCTTGGAGGTAAAGGCTACATGTGTTACTTAGGCATAGCAGAAATTATTTCTGATGGTAATTTATTATAGGTAATTTTAATGAGTTTTTGTGTACACAAATATTTATGGCTAAATCCTATGCAGGAATAAATGTACTGTTAGCTAGGCAAGGTCCTCTGAAAAGGTGCTGGAAGAGTAAACGGTGAGTAGGGGGTGAGTGAGATGGCTCCCTTCTGAAGTTAACATAGGAGGTAACTGGTCTCCTCAATTAGTCTGAATTTGGTGCTACTGCTGTGATAACAGTTGAGAACCTTTTCTCTCTGGCTTTACCGAGCACAATAATGTCTCGGAAGCTTCAAACCCAGACAGCCCTGACAATTTTGGGAGGGCCCTTGCGGCATATTTGGGGTACGCACCAAGTGTGTTGGTGCTAGTCTGAACCTTGCCTTCCTCTCTGGCAGTGGAGAGAGACTTTCACTGAGCCAGAGAGGATGAAGAAAAACATCTCCCTGGCGTGGTGCTGCCTTTGCCGTGGTGGGAGCATCCAAGGCCCCAGGAGATGTCCGTGCAGTGGCCCCAAGGAGGGACTGTGCTGTGCAGTTGGGACCTTCCCGTCCCCTTGGCACAACCGCTTTGAGGTGGTGGCTTGTCACCTCCTCTGCCTCTGGGTGCCCTGGGTGTCCTGCTGTGAACTTCCAAAGTGAAAGGCTCATGGCAGGCGTTAGGGGTGCTGCATACCGTCTGTCAGCTGATAAAAGTCTTGTGGGCAGATAAGTCTTGTGGGCAGTGTTACTCACTCACCCTGTGTCCACGGGCTAAAAATACATGAACAGTAATGAAAAGGGGATGTTGGCCAGCTTGGGCAACTCTGACACCAGCAAAACACAGCTTGCCTGTCCTGTGGCTGTCTTGCCTGACCTTTATTTGAACGCACAAACAAGAGCATCAAAATAAATAGTTCTTTAAATGTTGCAGGAAGAAAAGTGGTGTAATCCTCTGGGTGATTACTAGCAGAATTGAAAAGGTCTTAAGTGCTGACAAAGAATGAAAGTCCAGAATATTTAAGGAACTGTGAAATTATCTTTCTACCGCAGTGATGAGGATATTCTGCGGAGGATGTCTGTGCCGGTGACCGTGCCTTTATTCCCCACTGAGAACCTGAACATCCAGGGATGGTCCTTACAGATTTCCTTAATGAGCCTGCAGTTACTTATGAATTTGCTTTTCTGTGGGGGGTGGCACTTGTCACCGCATCCCCTGGGACCCAATACAGGGGACGCTTTCTCTACCTGCATTGATTGCTTGTGATACTTTCTCGTTAGTGCAGCTCGTCCAGGTTTGGCTCTTGGGGGAGAGGAGGGGACTGAAATAGTTTTCTGAGTGATGAAAGAGCACTTCAAGAACAGGCAGAAATAATCCTAATATTTAATTAAACAGAATAATTTTTCTTTTAAAGTGTGGGAAATAAGCGCGCATGTGTGCAGCGGTAGGGGGAGGGAGACCAGTAAGAACCAGAACAGAGAAGCGCCTTGAGCGTGTGCGTATGGCTAGCGTGGGTTTCCCCCTCTTCCCTCCGCAGCGTCGCTGTGAAGTGTACTCTGGAGTAAAGTTTGCGTTTGATCGCCGATCGCCTCACGCTCCGCACGTAGCACTGTCGTTAAGCCATCATCTCGCTGGCCTGGAGCCAGGGCTCCGCGGCGCAGGGGCGGGCGGTCTTTCTAAACTGAAGCAGCCTTTATTGATACATGGATGCACTGCGCATGTTTACAGCTGCTAATTGGAGACTTAATCTGAATATCCTTGACTGAACTAATTCACTGGCAATAGCCTTTTACATTTCGGGTCCTGCCGTGGTGGTATGCGTGCTCTTCGCAGCGCGCTAATCTCTTCTGAAACTGTATTGTCTCCGTGTGTGTGCAAGGCACAAAGACTGACTCACGTTGCAGCCTAAAATGCAGTTTTAGGTCAGAGGAGGATACAAAATAAAAATAATCTTACCTGATTTTACCATTGCAGAAGACGAAAGAAGCACTGGGGAACTGGAAAAAAAATGTGTTAATTAACATACATGCAGCAGTATGTAGATTAATTAAACATACAAGGAATGAGGTTAATCTTTTTAATTATTAGAAGAGAGAGATGCTCATTGCAAGGACAGTTGTGATCCTAGAGCAATTTTAGATTTGTTGCCTTAAATTTCAGTATTCTGTTTTTTCTGGGCCATGCCCAGACGCTGAACACAGAATTTGGGTAGTGGTGGTGTACTTGGCTTTTTTAAAAAAAAAAAAAAAAAAAAAAAAAAAAAAAAAAAAAAGGCAGTGCAGACGGTATACAGAGGAAGGTGAATGCCTTGGGACTCTTTTGGGCAGGAAACCATAAGTCAGACTTCTCTCCTCAGAAGCCTGAAGGACTTCTCCCTTAGTCAGGTCCCTTTGCGGTTTCCTAAATTGCCCCTTCCCTTTAGAACCCCAGGGAGTACCCAGCAATGGGGACAACTCAACAAAACTCACCACTGTCTGCAAAGCTTGGGTTGCAAATGCCTCCTATTCTCTTGGCAGTCACGGATGGTCACCACCAACACAAGGCATGGCTGTTCTCTGCCTTCCCACTTCACAGGAGCACTGCCCTGGCAGCCAGCTTGAACTTGAAGGGCATTCAGATTTATCTCTAAGTGAGTGTTCTTCAAAGAAAAGAAATAAAAAATAGTCATGAGCCGAAGCTGTCCTTCACATTAATAGGACTCTTCAGGCCAAGAGGAACTAAATTTTGTTGCCAATCATTAGAAAAAGCTTCCTGAGCCCCATCACAGGTTCATTTAGTAGGGAGCTTATTTTTAGAGCAGCATCAACCTGTGATCTAGCTTCGGTACAGACAGATTCCATAGATTTGAAAGCTTATTAGTGGCTCCTTGAGCTACCACTAGATAACATGCCAGTCATCAGCAGCTGTGTGGCATGGAGATAATCCATGAACAGAGCTTTCATGGGTAGTTCTTTGTTTCTGCCCTTAGTTCTAGAAGGAATTTAATAAGCAGGAACAGTTTTCCCTTTACGGTAATTGAAGTGATACCAGGTATTAATAGCCTTTTGGCTGGTAAGCAAAGACAAACCAGTATCTCTTCATCTCTTTCTTGCAGATGAGAGGAGTACTGTTTCTCACAATTTCCACTCTTGGGCTGTTTCTCAAAATTCTTCAAAATGTGCCTCTATGCACTTGGAAACAATAAGCTACAACGGTGCATACAAAAGACCAAATAGAATAAAGAGGGAGAGATGAGGTTTCCAGATGTGGGTTTTATTAAAGGGTGGTTTGTTTTTTTTTTAAATAAAAAAAGAGCTCATGGGCATCATGAAAACAGCATTCTGCTCCCGAGATGAGAATTTTTGAGAACAAATATATTCTCACTTGTGTGGCTGCGTCTCTCGGCATAGAAATGTCTTTCTCTTTCCTCTCAAATTTTCAGGGTTACTGATATAATCCAAGAGCAAGGAGCAAAAGTAGCTGTGGTGGTGTCAATCTATTCAAGATAAACTGCTCCACGGATGAGTCACCTAGTAGTGGTACAGGGTCCTATCAGTCTTTCATGTAGTCTTTGCCATGGCTTGTTTGGCCCTTTAGGAGACAGTTGTCACCCGCATCCAAGGAACCTCTGTTCTGTAGGACTACTTCTGCAAGGTAATGAAGGAAGTATTCAGCGAGCTGTGCTGGTAGCTGAGTTTGTGGAGTTTGATCTACTTTGTGTTGCAAGAGAGAAGGTAACTGCCCCAGGGTTTTTATTCTTATTTCTGTTGGCTTTTTTGCTTTTTAGGTGTCTTCCATATGGCTTCATTTTAGGCCTGCATATGAAGTTGAAAATTGAAGTAAAAAGGTGCAGGTGTCGTGCCCTACCAATTTGAGTCCTTTCCCCAGTGTTTCTGAATTTCTAAAAATAGGCTCCTTCCTCACACAACCTTTCTCCTCTCTTGCCTCCACCTCTGAGCAAGAAGCTGATCAAAGAGGAGGTAGCTAGGTTTAGCTCTGTAAATCCAACAGCAGTTTGCCTGAAGAATGATAACCAAGTTAAGGATAAGAAAATGAGGTACTAGTTCCTCATGCAATACTGCCACTGAAGCCTATGTCATGTTTTGCATGACTGAANNTCCCCCCCCCCCCCCCCCCCCCCAAATTGCTGATTCCCTTTCAAACAGGCATGAAGCTAATATCTGATTTTTTTGGTGTTTTAGCATAATTTTCTTCCCTCTGTTCCCTCCCATCTCTACAGAGTATTAAATTAGACCAATTTTCCTAGTTCATGCTTCAGTATAGCAGCTGAATGTTTTAACTTTCATAAATTCAAACAAACTAATATTTAATAATGTTCATGAATATTTTATACTTAACCATTACAAGCTACATGGTAGAAAACACTTGGGCGCAATTGGGTGCAACAAGAAAGTAGTTAAGAAACACCCCGTTGTGCCTGTGTGTCAGACAAGCCTCAACTGAGAATCTCTTGTCTTTGATCATGAAATGTCAGGCTACTCATGTTCTTTTAATGTAGAGCATGCTGTGTGCCTTTCCCTTTCTGGCTGTACAGACTGTGCGCGTCTACAAGCTAAAATCAGGTGGAGTACAATATGCACTCAGCCCTAAGTCAGTCAAGTGAACCCTGGTAGTCCTCATTTCCTAAAGTCTGGTCAAGCGATTTGTGTTTGCGCTTGAGTTCAGGACTGAGAACCACATATTGGACTGAAATTTGGGAAATTTGGAAGTATGCAGCCAAATAAAAATTATATGAAAGCTGCAGTAGCTAGAGCACCATTAATTCTTATTAATGCCTTGCTTTTCTAGGCATCCATCATAGCGATATTGTAGATCAATATTGCTTCGTGTGCATACATAGCACCTTTCATCTAACAGATTTCTCAAGCAATTTCTGAATTTAACTATTTGATGTACAAGCTGTATGCAGAGATGATCTACTCTAGGGATCAAAAGCAGCTGCTGTTCAACAATATACAGGACAAATCTGGTACAGAAAATGGAAAAGCATATTGTAGAGTCTTCAGCTTAATGTGCAAGGGCAGTTGGTGTTGGCAGGGTAGAGTTACGCAAGTCAGAATTTTTTTTCTGCTGGTTGCAAAGGTCATACTTGTTCTGAGAGGAAAATACGGGATCAGTATAGGGTTACGATACCACCTAGATAGCCTGCACTAGGAGTACACTGGGGCCCTGGCTTAGTGGCAGCAGGCAGAGCATCTCCTTCTGACCTGCTGTCATCGCTGCTTCCTATTAGCCAGTTTTCGTTTTCACTTAGGGCTGTCTTCTAGCTGAGGTATTCTCTGAAGCGTTTTGTTCCAAGTATCAGTCCAGTCCAGTGCTGCTTATTTTATGAAATGTAGCAGAATGATGCCTCACAGCATGGTCCTGGCTATCAACTAAGAGAATTTGTTTTTCTGCTTGCTAGAAGCACTGGGAGGCAGGGAAAAATCCTCTCTATGGAACTGTTGTTTTTTATCTGCCTCCAAACTTTGGTGTCTTGCAGTTTGACTTGCAGATTTCTCTGGCTGACTTGAGTGTAATTCTTAAAAACTGAATGATGAATAACTTATTTTTGCAAGCTTCTGTACAACGTGGAGTTTACTGATGATTCCTGGCTCCGTACTAAAGCTGACAATTACTGCTTGTTTAACTGGTGGTTGATTTGCACCCTCTTGGGAAACTAGCATCTCTGGAAATGACAGTGCAGAACTGCAGATTTGACGATTTGCTTTTCGTTTTCCAAGTTTTTGTAGGCTTTAACTTAGGACTGTCAACTAGACCACCAGAGCATTGGTCTGCAAACTATGGCATGTGTGTGCCGTTGCAAAGGCATGCATCTGTATATCAGAGCTTTTAACTGTTCAGCCATTGTTTGAGACAAATGTGTCTAATTTAACTTAACATAAGGAGATTTGGGTTTGGCTGATGCTTTCTCTGAGTGCTTACACTGGGAAGTTAAGCCAACTAATAACCATTGTAATGGATTGTATTGTGCAAAAAAGAAAAAAGTTAGGTATGTTCCTGCTCATTACTGCCTGCTATAGTTAGTTTAGATTTGGAGTTGGCTAAAGAACGGAGATGATTCCAAAAAGGGCTTTTCTGGACACAATAGCTGAAAAAGTATAGGAAACATTTTTTACTGACACTCCACTTGCTCACCTGGTGAATGGTTTGATTATTCAGATCCAGCCTCCAGCTTTTGTAGCTAGCCTGTGCACTAAACTGGCAAGTCCAGTGTTCACCAATTACCTAAATTAAGTCTGGGTCACGCATCTCATCTCCTGTTTCTTGTTTGCTTTGAATGAATCCAAAAGTAGTGCTAACAGCTGGAATCCCTGCTGAGGCCAGCTTGATCTGCTCTGGAGCTGCTCCAGCCAGTGCTCTGATAAAGCTTGATATCGTTTCAACAGGCACTAGGAGGACCAGAATGATTTCCCTTCATTGTTTAAGGTTTCATTCAAATATTTGCCGTGCCAGGAAAAAGGATATTTCAATTCTGCTTTTCTCCCTTCTCTGCTGCTACTAGAAAACTTTTTTTTACCTCTTTTATTTTCTTAAAGTTAAGGTAGAGTGTGGCCGGTGCTTTTGGATTCTGTGGGAATTGTTCTACTTCTTCATCCCCAGGGACTCTCAGCGTTACGGTCGCAGAAGGTGCGTGCTGCAAATAAATAAATAATGCACCAATGTCTGGGAGTCAAAGCACGTGTTCTGCTAAGAGAACATACTACGTGGGGGAGGCCAGGGAAGACTCTGGCCTTCTGCCTAGATTTCAGTAGTAAGTAAAGCATCTAACTACGTTTAAGGATCTGGCCTGCAGTCTATTATTCTTCAGCACTTTTGATTGTGGCATTAAAAAATAGGAGTAATATTGGATTGATTTTTTTTTTTTTTTGGCAGTTCAGTGATCTTTGAGTACTGTGCGCTCTTCAGAGAAACTTCCTTAAAGCCTCCATAATTTTGTGTTGTACATCGACTTAAAAATGAGGTATTATCCATCAACAAAGCTTTATTCCCAGCGTGCATCACCCCTCTCTGTGGTGCGGGGAGCCGGGCCAGGCCTGGTGCTGGCGGTGTAGGCACACATCCTCTGGGCTCCAGCTGTGCTCGCTGCGGACGTGAGCCCCTGGCTTTCCCGGCACAGCCCTCCTCCCTGCCGCTCTGCTTCGTCGCTGCCCTCTCTCCTGTTCTCTCAGCTCTCAGGGTCACATTCTCCATCATATGAGGATAAGGTTTGGCAAAGGGTTACTGATTTAATAGTTTGACTTAATCCAGCTTGCTGTGCATGGGATGGGTGAAGGATGTACCTGCCTGAGCTTGTTGTGCTAACAGCTGGGATGGGGGGAATGCACAAGGGGGGTTATTCTCCCCAGTGAGGCCACAGCGCCCTTGGACCATTTCTACATCACAGTTACAGCTGGCTTGTGGTTTCTACCAGGCTTGTGCCCCTAAGCCAGGCTTGTTTCCAGTGTTAGGCTGATGACTGGCCCTTCCTGTTGTTATCAGGCTGATAGTGAAATGTAAGTTCAGCTGCAGAGCCGTTTGTAACAGCAGAATGACAACAGAGCAGACAGGACCTACAGCAAGGCGGCTAGCCAGCTGCCACGTGTGATGGAAGAGGGCTTATTACTGGGAATTAAAGGTACTCACTCTTGTTCAGCATAATCTCCTGCCCTGGTAGGCCACCAGCACCAAAGCAGCTGTGGCCTGAGGTGTCGGGGTGAGGAGCTGCCTGCAGGTACCGTTTGCTGCTGCTTGTGGGGAGGAAGGGAAGTCAATTTCTACATGACTTGAGAAGCAGAGCGGTATTTTTGCCACTGTATGTGTAGGCCCATCCTAACTGGCCAACTCCTGTGAATAGACTTTCATTCTTGGTAGCAGAGGGTCCAAGGGGTCCACTGCGCTGGCTGGCGGTAACTGCTGTGCCAGTGGCTGTTGGTGCAGTAGAACTAACTTTGTGATTAAAGTAGCATGTGCTATACTCTGGCTGGGCATGTGTCCCATAAGGGCAGCATGGCTTTAGCGTGGTAATTTTCCTCGTACTACCTGGTGCAGGACTGTGTTTTGGATTTGTTCTGTCAACAGTATTGATAACACAGGGATGTTTTTGTTATTGCTGAGCAGGGCTTACACAGAGCCAAGGCCTTTGCTGCTTCTCACCCCACCCCACCAGCGAGTAGTCTGGGGCTGCACCAGGAGTTGGGAGGGGACACAGCAGGGACAGCTGACCCCAGCTGACCAAAGGGATATCCCATGCCATATGACATCATTGCTCAGCATATAAAGCTCGGGGAAGAAGGAAGTGGGGGACAGAATTGGGAGTGGTGGTGTTTGTCTTCCCAAGTAACCGTTATGTGTGATGAAGCCCTGCTGTCTTGGGGATGGCTGAACACCTGCCTGCCCATGGGAAGTGGTGAATGAATTCCTTGTCTTGCTTTGCTTGCACCCATGGCTTTTCCTTTACCTATGAAACTGCCTTTATCTCAGCCCACGAGCTTTCTCACTTTCACTCTTCCAACTCTTTCTCTCATCTCAGCAGGGGGGAGTAAGCAGCCATGTGGATGGGGTTCAACCATGACAGCTAGGAAGCAGAAAACAAGACCTCTGGGTTCCTAGATAAAAATTTAAATTGCTCTTAGTGGAGGCTATACTGTCAATCTATCAACTGTGCTTGGCAGATTATTAGGGGCAGGTCATGAAATGGTGCACAACTACATCCTCGTTCTGTGGGATAGGCATGTACAATACTCTTGTATCCAGAACTTGGATGTTATGGTTTGGATGGATGGAAGACTAGATGGGTAAAAAAACTGGTTGGATGGTTTGGCCTGTGAGAGCAAGACTTCTATTGCCACGGCTTTAGTGGAGTAAACTCTGTGGAAGGTGACTGGTATCACTACCAAATAGTTGCAGCAGTGAAGAAATGACTCTGAGACAAAGATCTAGTACCGTACCAGCAGTCTCACTTGCTCTTCTCTGTATCCTGCTTAGGCTGCTAACAGTATCAACTCAAGTTTAATACATTTTTGCTGTAAAAACCCTTTTAAGACCTCTTGACTGTCGTGTGGTTTGGAATAATTCATGGTAGGCTTATCTCATCATTCAGGGTGAAATTTAAACTGTGAATTAAGTGATTGTATCAGTAAGTCTGGAGATGATCAAAGAGAAGTATGCTTTTGAAAGCTGTTTGGTTAGTTCTGTGGCTCAGTTCATGAAAGCAAACGTGCTCTGCCCTGTGCAAACACAGCACAAAGGAGTTGCAGATTTTTGCAGGCTTTGCTCTATGGACTTTTAGCCACACCTCCTGGGGACCCTCGCTTTGTGTTGGACCGTAGGGATGTATGTGGCAAGGACTGGAAGATATGAACAGAGGAAGATGGTGTTAGTAAGGCATGACATTCTGGGATCGCTTTCTACTTTCATTATGACTGCAAAAATCAGTTTTGCAATGACTGCTCAGCTTTAGAAACCCCAGTGAACTTCAACTGAAACTGCCTCAAAGTCACGTAGCTTGTAGAACAAAAGCTTGTACCATAACCTAAAACACTGGTTTGTAATTCAGTTTTCTCCCTCCTACTTTAGTATATATATTGTGAAATATGAAGGGCATTTTATTTCCAGTTTGGAATTTCACACAGACTTACCCAGTGAAAGAAGCTTGTGCAAAGACACCTTCTGGTGGTGTCTGCTGTAGGTTTTGGATTGATAACCTGAAAAATGCTGAGCCAAACTGGTGGTGGGAAGATGCTTAGCAAAGAAAAACAGAAGGTGAGCATCTTGTAGAATTTATTTTAATACAATTTTTATCTTTCTTTCAGGCTATGGTTGCTTGCTATCCTGGAAATGGAACTGGGTATGTTCGTCATGTGGACAACCCAAATGGCGACGGGCGCTGCATCACCTGTATTTATTACCTGAATAAGAACTGGGACTCCAAGGTGAGTAAGCCACAGGGTTGAGGCAGAACATGAAGGAAAAAATACCTCAGAAGCAGAACTTTGGAGCTGTCAGTTGCTCTGTGAACTCTGGTGAACTTTTGAACAGCTGGTCTGTTCTTCATGGTGTTTATGGCATCCCTCTGGAAGTAAGAATCCAAACTGTTTCCTTATTCTCTCTCCCATCCCACACACATTGTTTTGTTGCTATAGAATAAAGCTTCTAAGCACTGGCCTGCTGGCTCTTATGCTTTGTTTAGATGAAAGAGCAATGAGGCACTAGAAAGAAAAACATAATCCGCTAGGGAGTGAGCGGATTGTGCGAGCAGAAGAAAATGATAGCCCAAATTTGGGACTTTAGCGTTCTTGATACTGCAGGCTAACCCGCAGAAGATCTTCAGGCAGTTGCCTTTGTGGTTTTCTTACTTATGAAGTGATGGGCTTAGTTAAGAGGACTGACTGCATGGCTTGGTTTGTCCTCTTCATCTTTGGCTACACTAGTGGGTCTCATGACACGATGGTGTTCTCGTTTCTGCCTGTATTACTATAAGGAAATAAAGTCAGCTTGAAATTACCATACCTTTAAGTTAGAAACAAAGTAAGGGTTTGTAAAATTGCAGAATATCTCTTTACACTTTTGTTGCCATAATATGGCACAGACCATTCACGTGGATTATCTATTGAAAATTGCCCAATGTTTTTGGTCTCTCTAACCTGCCTTCACAACTTTACCTGTGCTTAAAAAGCACCCTTTTGACAGTGATAGAGAGTGTTAGGTAGATATGATGGTAATTTTATGCAAATGCATGCTGGAGGAGATGCAGTATAACCATGCTGGCCTTTGAAAGCAACCATGTTGCTTTAAACCTGACCTAATAGTTTCTTACTGCATTTTGCATGCCATGTGGAGGTACTAAGTCAGGTCAGTGCTGGGCTGACAGCATCTTCCCTGCACTCTGGTGCAGCATAAAAGCTTCCAAAGAGCCCTCCAACAGCAGCGAGGAGCAGGCAGAGTTCATCTGCATCTTTTGAAGCTTCTACAGTGCAGATCACCAGACTTTTTCCCCTGAAACTTGTGGCACATGGAAAAAGAAATTATGTGGAAGAGAAACCAGGCTATGTACTAAGTAGGGAAAATACTGGCTGGGAGATACAGTGCATTTGTGAGAAGTTACAAATCCAACAACAGAACTTCACTTTTCCCAGGCTGTAGAAGTTAACTCCTGTAGGATCAGATGCAGGCTCTGAAATACTGTAAGCAGTATCTAACAGTTGCTGGAGGGAGAGCCTGATCTTGGACTTGGTCAGGTGCAGCGCCCTTACCTGCCTTGCGGTATTCACTGGCTCTAGAGATGTGACTGGGAGCTCAGAAGTTTCCCAGTGTTTGTTACAGGGCTAGTCTTGTCTTTATCTTGGCTCATTTACTTTAGCCAGATATTTACACAGAAGCATTACAAACTGTTTGGGAAAATCAAGGTGGCCAAGAGAGTCAGTGTATGGTTTTTCAGTGTTGTCATGTAGCTGTCTTAGTTATCGTTAGATGTTTATTCCCCGTTTGTTGGTGCTGAGTGGGGAGAAATAAGTCATTGTTTGTATGAATATGTGGGTGTCTATAAGTGTAAAAATCAACCTTTTCCTTTTCTTTCAGCTGCATGGTGGAATTCTTCGGATATTCCCAGAAGGAAAGTCCTATGTAGCAGATGTTGAGCCCATTTTTGACCGATTACTTTTTTTTTGGTCAGATCGAAGGAACCCACATGAAGTCCAGCCTTCTTATGCAACCAGGTAAGCACCCTATTTGGTATTGATATTTGGTCAGAAAAAAGCAAAGTATGTCTTCTAATTTGTATCTAAAATTATGGCCATCGTGTTTGTTTAAGTACACATGTGCATAAAAAATAAATAGCTGGATTTTGTTTGAGTCACTGGGAATTCTCTCATCAAGTGATGAACAGCAACCTTGAAGGGGAAGATTCCTTGTGTGTTTGGAAAAAAATCCCTTTTACCATTGACAGGAGAAGTCTTCCAAGCCAGGCATAGCTATTTAGCTGGGTTATACTTTTGCCCTTGTAACATTGTAGGGATTCTTGGGGCTACCATCTGTCAACAGGCTACGAAAAGCTGATGTGATGCAGGGCAACCCCCAAGCTGCCTGCAGGCTTCCCAGAACACAAAAACATGTGAGGGTCTGCAAGCTACTTTTGCCCTCTGTTGCCAGGGGCTGTGCACTCTTTTATGCCTCCAAGCAGAAATTCTCACCTATATTTCTATCCTGCTTGGTAAAATAGACATTTAAAATGCTGTCTGTGTTTGTCTATAAAGATGTGGCGTTTGCATCCTATTTTTTTATCTACTATTCTAGTTTTGTTGTTTGCTTTCTCCATGAGCGTAAAACTCCAGGGCTCTATTTTAATAGCAAAATTTGAAACAGACGCAAGATTTCTTTCTTTTATAGATATGCCATGACTGTCTGGTATTTTGATGCCGAAGAAAGAGCAGAAGCCAAAAAAAAGTTCAGGAACTTAACCGGTATGATTCTTTTATAAGTGCTCACTAGAAAGAATTTAATGCATTTGATATTTCTGAAGTCAGAGACAGAGTGAGAATAACTCTGTAGCTAGATGGGTATGACATTAACTTATAGAAAGCTTTTTTTCTTCTCTCTTCACTAGTCAGTTATTATATGTGAAGTGGAGATAGTTGTGACAGATGATTCAGGTCTGACCTCAGCAGTCCTGATGAGCTGTTCCAGTCACTGGGAGTCTTTAAGCTCTTCTTTTGTTATTTGGGAAGTATATTTTGTCTCCTCCAAACTTTGTTTAGCAGAAAGTCATGAGACTTACACAGACAGCTTCATGATCATGTTCTCTCAATGTTCTGGCCAAATAAGTACTGATTTCTATGTTAATGAAGTGCAATAGGGGCCTGCAGTAATGCCAAATTAATTTGTCTTTAATTTACAAGTAATTTCTGAGTGGGCATGTTCATAATGACCTTGGAATATATAGATTATGAGTTGGAAAGAAACTAAGCTGAGAATATATATAAGTGCATCTTTTGGCAGGCAGTTGCTAGTGTAGCTGTGATCATAGTGCACTTCAAAAGCTACCTACATGCAATCGGGTCTCACAGATAGCTTAAAGTCAGCCTGGAGACACTGCTGCAGGAGCCCAGGAAGAGGTGACCCCAGCTTTCCTAACAGCAACTGCACTGCCTGATACTGTAGTAATGGCATGTAAGTAACGGACCAACTTGTCCAGATGTGCCTCAACACCCTACCTGGGGCCATGCTGAAAAGTTTGCTGTTTGGAGCAGTTTAGGATTTGATCTTCAGGCACTTCCTCAAGCAGTTCCTCAAAATACAGTGTGGAGAACATTCATCTTCAAAATGTCTGCTATGCAGCTGGGGACCAGCGAAGTTGTAATTAGTCAAATGCTTTTCAGAACAGACTGTTGTCATCTATGTCGCTGGTATGCAAAGCAAATACTGGCTTCACCCTGAAAGGGGATCATGAGCAAGGGGTCAGGAGTAGGGAGGGAGAAGTATTACAGACCTGGAGTCTGAAAGGTTTTTGGGCTAATTACTGCATGAGTTGTCTTCAGTTTCAACAAGCCAAACGTACAAGACCTTGGTATTAATATTACAGGATATCAGTCCATGTAGTGATTTCATAGCGTGAGTCTGAAGTGGAAAGTGCTGTCCATTGAAAATAAACCAACTTTATATTCTGTTTCTGAATTTATAGATGAATGCTGTCAGAACCCTCTGGCTTAACTACCTGTCCTTTTTTCATCTGTTCTATGTAGATGCAAGGAAGAGAGAAGCACCTCTTAATGAAGACTAATTAACTGTTCGTGAACTCCTTGTGAGGAAATAAGATCCCAAAGATGACTTCCATTTCCAGCGAACAAGGGCAAATTCTTGTTAGGCACAAGAACGCACTGGTTGTGCCTAAGACGCGCATCTTATATTGATGGTACTTAAGGCAGCCTCTTGTCATGCCTGCATCTGGCAGAAGGAACACTTGTTTTCTATTTGCCTTTTGCTGGAAAAAGTAACCAGGGTTTTAAAAAAACAAGAGAGTATCACTAAGCCTAGTGGTAGTGACTCAGCCAGCTGGCTTTTGATCACTCTTGTAACCAAGATAATGATCATTGGAACTAGTAGGTAAAAACCTGAGTCTTATTTGCACTTTATTGGGGGGGCAGAGATCTAGCTCAATGGGAAAGAGCTTTACAAGTTTTGAAATCTGTGGCAGACTGCTAATGGGCAAGGAGAGGTATTGGAAATCTGAAATTAAACTGGATTTTTGGAAAGTGTCATCTTATGGTCTGTCCCACATGGACCTGTTCATCACTTTGCTGCGCAAAACATTAGCTCAACTCTTTGATGGCATGACTTTCCAAACAGACTTCTGTCTAGTCATCGCATTTCCTGGATTTTCTTGCTTTTCAAGAGTCAAGTTCTAGCTGTGCAGTTGTGCTGCCCTTTCTGTCCCAGGACTGAGGGGGAAGTAATTATGCATCTGTCCACAACTTTGTAAAACCATTTCCTTTCTGAGCAGGATGGGTTGTACGTTTTCTGTTTTCAAAGTTTGGTAAAGCAGCTGTTTTCTCCCCAAAGTTTAGTAAACTTTTGGAAGGCTGATGGCATGCAATGCCTTGGCACTAACTGCCAATGAGATGTATTTTCGTGACTTCTCCATCTACTATGTTTTGTGTGACGCAGATATGAATCTGAAAGGAAAATACATGTCTGGCAGTCTGACAAATGTATGATAAGTAATGGGTGACTTGGACGTGATTTCTATGCTGCTTATCCTTAGTTAACACACTTGTTTAACTTTGTGTGCACATGTAACTTGAATGAAACAGCGATTCTGTTTCAATTGATCTGTTATGGCAGGTAATTACTTCTGCTGTGCCCAAGCCATAGATCATTTATTCAGGTGGCAAAGCACACTTTTTCTCCATTTATTTTTTAAACTTACTAGACTCAATGAGTAACTGGTGAGCTATCTCCAGTCTGCCTAAGCTTCTACAACCAGCACTTACTATGCAGTTCAGAATAGCTCTTAATGAAGCTGGGAGCTGGCGGTGGGTGTATCTAGCGCTCACACTATTTGTTCTCAACCTAATACACTCACTTGCATTCATTTTTGTCTCATGTTGTTAGTGCGTATGTCAGACCCTGCTAAATGTCCCAAATAGATGCCCTCTGCGGTTTCCCATAATTTCCCGTGCCGCCTGCCCGTGGTGGCGAAGGTGGGCTCTCTGAGCTGCTGGCCCCTGCACCAGTTCACCACGCTGTGCTGGGCTCTCGTGCTAGGGATGGGTCTGCGAGCCGGCTCTGTCGCACTTGAGCTAGGGAAAGACAGGGTAGCGTGCAGTGGTGGCTATTAAACATCAGTGATAGAAGGGCAACAGCAGCGTGGGACAGAAGAAATAACTTTCATGGCATCAAAACTAATAGAAGTGGAGTATTTTTTAAGTAGTTCTGTCTCTTAAAAAAAGAAAAAGCTGGGCATCCAAAAAACTGTCTTTGAATTCTGAATGTAAATACAGTAGTGCTAAGAAATCCCTTGTTCTCTCTGGCTTCTCCCAGAGATCCAGCGATGGTCTTACAGGCTGGACTTTGTTCATCGTGACCACTGTGCACCTTAAGAGAGGAATATGAGGGAACGTGTGTGACAAATAACTCAAGACTAGAAAAAGATAAATAATCTGATAAATGTCCTTTAATGTTAGGAAAAACATTATTCCACTACAGTTGCCTCTAAGTAGCACAACATAGACTTGAAAAGTTGATGGTAACCTGATGTTTGCGTTCTGCAATGTTTATGTGGGAGGAGAAGGAGTTAGGGCTCTTCCCTGAGAGTGAGAGGTAACCCTCTGAAAGATGGTAGGTGTTGAAAAAGGGGAGTGGAGTGGGTGGGCACAGGATTATTATTTAAAAGGGGGGGTAAGAAACCCAACCTGTTGTATTGCTATGCAAAGTTGATAATGGCACATAGATTTGAAACTCCTACATGATTTTAACAGGGGCAAAGACAGTTAAACCAGAGCAGAGCAAATCTTGCTTTGCCTTTAGAAACCCTAACCTTAAAAAAAAAAAAAAAAAAAAAAAAAAAGGGCACTAGAAAGAAATGTTAGTACCCATCTCACTGGAGCCTAGAACAGTGGAAAAACCAATGGGGTGGGAGGAAAAGGCTTTGTGTAAAGGTTGAAAAAGAAAGGTACTTCAGTTACCTCCGTTGCTACCACCTGGCTTCAGCAGTAGTCAGCAGCATGCGTGTGGTGGATGGAGTAGGGAGCATTATAGATACATTTATTGTAAATAAAGTACATATTTTCATTTCTAGCCAATATCTTCCTGATCCAGATAGAGAACAATTATTCTGTGGCAGAGCATATTGTCTTTTTCTTTATTAACACGTATAATTAAGAACAAAAAAATTGAGGGCACAGGATTTTGAAACCAATTCCTCACTTCTCTGTTCCAGACCTTTACCCCATTTCCTGATTAGTGGGGTGTTCTCCTCAAAGATGCTGTAGCGTAATTGGGGGAGTAGGTAGTGTGTTGGTCACACAGGCTTGATGTTTTCTACATGGATTTTTTCTTGCCTGCCTCAGGAACTGTTGGAAACTGCTCTGCAAGAATGAGATTGTCTGAAGAACTGGGAGGAGGTGGGGGGAAGCAGGCTGCTGCAGTAAGGAGGGCATTTCAAAGAGACCTTTTCCTTGTTTTGTCTTCATGGCAAACTGTTTGAAACATCTATGGCTAACCAGGACTTTTCACCCAGTTGTGAAAAAGTGTTTTCTCTAAGGCATTTTATTTTTAGTCCTACAAAGGTTTTATTGGATTTTTTCCAACCTTTAGGTAATGTGCCTTCATCATTCATATCTGTGAGGATGTTACATGCCACATGTGTGTGTCATGCAAGTTTTTCATGGCTCTAAGAAATACAGTTGCCTTTCCAAATGCACCAAACCACAATTTCCAGCAGGCGTTTTTTTGTTGTGCAGTGAGGAAAAAAAAAGGCCAGGAGACAGTACTGAAAATCAAGAGACTATTTTTTATTCCTAAACCTGTAACCACTGGCCTTTTGAGTGAAGTAGCCTCTAATAAATCTTATTTTCTCTAGATTACTTCTGGTTTTATGAGGAGTGGCCTCTGCAAAGTAGTGTCTGAAAAGATTCACTCTTTTTTTTTTCCTTCTCTCTTTAAACAGTTTTAGGCCTTTCCTATTGCATTTTAAAAATGTTGGGATATATTATATGTATTTGTTGTTGTTATTGCAGAATAGCTGGCTCTAACACCACTTGCATCTAGAAGAAAATGTATATATTTGCAGGCAAATAACTAGTTCTACTTTGTGCTGTACTCCCAGCAGATATCTGAACGCAAGTTATGACTACATCTTCTCTTGTCAGGTTGTATGCTGGTCAACAATGCTGGCACTTTGCATCGGGTAGATACAGAACCCCCTAGCAGTATGTTACCATGCATCACATTTTGTGTTCCTGTTACTGTTTTAAAAAAAAAAAAAAAAAAGAA
>VWZZ01000521.1:33825-128369 GCA_013399095.1 Psophia crepitans
TTTTTTTTCTTTTCTGGTAGGGAGAGAAACTGGATCCTTGAAGCAAGGAGAGAATTAGAGCTCCCATGTTGCATTTAAGCACTCTGCCCATACAGAGAGCTGAAAGTTATTATACAAAATGATTATATGCAGTATACAGAGGGGATAAAATGGCAGCGTCACTGCTGCTTCCGAGCCAGCGCAGCGGCTGCCACTGCACGTGGTAGGACCCTCAAGTGTGCATCTGGGCCTGCAGTGAGGGTGCCTGCGGGCTGCAGATGGGTGGTCCCTCTCCCTCAAGGGGAGCATCACTTAGCCAGCGGAGCCCAAATGATGTCCGGATCTCAGTCGGGTGTCAGCTGCTGGGCCCTGCCAAGACACCAGCAGCGGAGGCACTGGGAGAAGCGCAGATGCAATGCCTGAAGTAAGTGGTTAGAAAATAAGGGTTAATCTCACGGTGTTAGATTAGGGGGCAATTGACAGAGACGTTTTGGGATCTCCTTGAGGATGTAGGTATTTCAAGTACCACCATCCTCTGGCATGTACAGGGAAGCACAGGAGATACAGCCAAGTTCACCAACTGCCCAGCAGGCTAGTTAGAAAAATGACAGCTGGAAATGGGCTGCAAAACATTCAGCTTCCTCCACCCACATAAGCAAAGTTTTCATTTTCACTGACAAAAGATATCCCAGCAAGAAAAAAAAGGTCACAGGCAGGGAACTTGGGTGAAAGTTGCTCAACACATGACCAAGAAGTTGGTCAGCTGCTTAAAAGGGGCTGAGCATCCCCTGCAGCACCCAGAAGTTGTCTCTGTCAGGGGCACGGTGCCGAGCCAGGCAGACCAGGCAAGGTGACTGTGCCTGGGAAAGGCCCCAAGATCTGATCAGAACGTAACCTGGAGTGATGCTGTGGCGTGCAGCAACAGCGAGTTGCTTTTTTTACTTACTAAATACTGTACTTTGTGCCAACTTTGGCACTTGTCCCACCTTCACAGAGGTTCAGTTGACGCCCCGTGTTCACGACTGTGATGTATGGCAGCACATCACTCCATACTTCAAGAAAATGACTGTTAAGAGGTACCAGTGGCTTCTCTCATAAGAAGACAAAAAGAAAGGAAGGAAAAAAAAAAAAAGCCATCTGAACAGACATTTAATAGGTGAAGGAAGAGGTTTAACAGACTTAAGCTCAGCTGTCTTCAGAGAGTTTTCTAAAGCTCACTGCAAACACTTCTGTTTCACAGCTTATGCTCCTTTATCTATGAGGAGCTAAACACTGGCTAATTCTTTAATTAGTTCCCAACAAGATGTTTTTTTCTGTAGCCAAGGCTTGCAACAGGATAATTATGTCTTTGGTTTAAAAACGTGTCAATACAGAAAGTTGTTTTGACTTTCTTCAAATGCTTTATTTCCCCTTCCACTTAGCTCCCACTCTGTTGGTCCTCACCTGCAATATCTTTCCTTGATTTAGGGAAGGCTAATTATTTTTAGCTCCCTGCGCTGCAATCCCAATGCACGGACATGACAGGGCTGTGTGCAAGCCAGTGCGGTGAGCTGTGGTGCAGTCATATAAACGCAACGCTTGGGGTGTGAATCCTCCCCGGGGCCAGGGAGATGGACGACTCTGGGCCACCATCAGTTAAGCAGCTCAAGTCATTAAACTGTAATAGCTAACTGGCATACACGTGGCCCTGGGTGTCCAAGTGCTACACCACATGCCTGTGACCTACATTTGGAGCTTCCCAACCTCCTGCCTACCACCACAGTCATTTACACTTATTTTAGTGAAATTCCCAGAACACCAACAGATCTTCTAGTTGGTCAAGAGCTGCCTCAGCAGGAGGGAAGGGAGCTGCTTGTATACCTTTCTCTTGCAGAGGCAGGATGCCAAAAGCTGATGCCAGGCTTATCTAAGGTGAATCAAACTGACTTCATTCACCCACCAGGAGAAGGTCCTAAATATTAGGCTACACAGCATGTGTCCTTGTGGTGAGGGAGTGTGACCTTTCTGGTTAACTCATTGAAGCTGTTCTATTTCTGAGCTAATAAATACATTTTCATGGATTCAAGAATAAATTTATGTAGACTGGAATAGTGTGGCTCAGCTGTCTTCAAGAGAGATGTGGAAATAAGTGTTCTTCTATCAGTCTACTGGAAAAAATGAGTATGTTCAGAGATGAAGAAAACATGAACTATGAGAACAGCCTAAAAGAAGTGGGATTGTTTCTTCCACGATAAAGGAGAGAGGGGAGAGGGGTGAAGAAGAAAGTAAAACGTCAATAAGAGTCTTAAAATGCAGGAAAGGTTGCTGCAAAGAATAAAGAAGTCATTTGTTCTCTGTACTTTTGATGGGTAACACACAAATAATGGGATAAAATCACAGCAAGGAAGTTGCCAGTGAGCTATTAGGAAGACTTTTCTTATGGCTGAACACTGAACCACTGGAGTGCCTGAAAAGGTTGTGGAGATGTCATTATCAGAAATGTGGTTGCAGAGACATCTGCCAGGAATGATGTACGTAGAAGTGATGGTTTTTTTTCTTGGAACAGTAAGGACTGACCAGACTAGATTACATGCCCTGTGTCATAGTAATGTAAGCACGATTTTTGAGTTTAAGTGGCCAAGGTACCCATGGAAGGGAAGAGATTTCGGGTTGTCCTATTCCAGTGAATGGTTATGGGGACCACTAACACTCATTGGTGTGGAACTAGGCCAGGGCTGCCCTTTCCGAGGCGTGAAATTCAGCCTGACACTGCTGTGAGAAGTTGTCCTCCCCTGCTCTCTTCTTTCTGGCCTGACGCTTGCAGGTACCCATGCGGCACACCCCATGCAGCACATCGGGCACGGCGGGCACGTACCCCAGGAGGGCCCTGCAGCTCTGTGCTGAGCGATGGCTCTCATCTCCCTACACAGCAAAGAGCTGATTGAACCCATGTGTTCCACAGTAACGAGGTAGCAGTAGCTCCTTTTGTACCTGCTCCCCATTGGATAAGTTCATGCAGGTTACACTTATCCTAGGATTTGATGCCTCAACCTCTTGGTCTAGTGCCTAGGGCTGTGAAGTCTCCTTTTCTTCCCATCTCAAATTCAGGAACCCCGTTCTGAGCCTGATGCCCCTTTTGAATCTAGCCTTGAGGTAGAGCCAAAAACTGATTCAGAGCAGGGAGCAAATCCTCCTTTCCTCCTATCCAGCACAGCCATGCAGCTGGTCTGGCTCTCTGTTTTCTAAGAAGCATTGAGTTATAGGTCATTGTCAATCATTCATTACAAACAGAAGTAATACTAGGGGGAAAAAAGAAGGGAATTATGAAGAAATATACAGGGGGTTATCAGAAGTTAACCTTTGGGAGCACACGGGGTTTTGCAGGCAGGAACCTCCGCTTCCTCCCCCAGTTCATGTCCTGATTAAAGAAAACATGAGTCTGCCCCAAAGTCAGCATTTGCTACCTCCGTTGAACACGTTCTCTCCTTTGCAAAGCCATGTCAGTTTCCGAGTATATTGTAAGTAAATTCTCAGTTGAGTCATTAATTCTTTTAGCACATCTGAAAGAACTTGAATTAACTAATGTGATCGTAAATTCAAGCATTTGAAATACCAGTACTTGAGCCTCAATGTGTTTATTATTAATATTAAATACCACAAGTAGTTCTTGCAAACTTTTCTTTCACTTTTGAAATTGGCAGTCCATCAAAATTTTATATAAGGTTAGGACTTATAGTATGCTTGCTGCTATAAATATGTTAATATCATAAGCCAAACATTTCCCCCCTTATTGTTAGTGTATTTCCTTTGCTTAGTCTCTGCAAATGTGCCCAGGGAGCACATGAAAATCGCTGGAGCCTGCTTCCTTTCATTCCCCTTGTCAGCAAATCACGGCCCAAAGATGTAGACAAGACCATTTTGGAAGAGGTGGGGGCTTCTCCAGTCTCTGCAGATGGCAAGTAAGTCCTCTCCAAACTAGCTCAGCACTTTGGGAGGATGGACCCAGCTGCCATCTCCTCCGTGCTGCAGGCGCAAGGGGCAAGGGAGTACCTAGGAGACTTCTCCCCTGTGGTTGTAAGGCTCAAACGGTGGCTCCATATGGTGGAACAGGCCACCACAAATTGCATTTATGGGCTCAATGCCATTGAGTTTGCTGGCTCTTCCTCTTTCTCTTGCAGCATATGAGTTTTCTCTTGCACATCTTGCAATTATGGCAATTATTGTGACATTAATGACATTATTTCTCAGGTTTAGGGGGAGGCCTAGAGGTGAGCAGGTAGGGACACTTAATGATTGTTTTTTGAAAAATGAATTGCGCAGATCAAACTTGGACTGCAAGAAAAGGCGATAGCATGGCAGTTTCTTGGGGACATGCAAGATTGCAGCTTGAATGCCATTTGGATGCGTACCTGCAGTCTTAAAACACATTTGCAATGGAAAACCTTGCACAGTCGTTGCTGTCTTCCCTGTCTTTCCAGAGCAACTGATGCTCTACAAGCAGATGGTCAACACTTTCTTTCATGGCTCTGGTTGCACATTGGAAGAAATTGTTTTCTGCTAGTATTTAAGATGAGCTTGCTGTACAAGGCTGCTCAGTGACACCTCTGTGGCATGCAAACATTTCCTAGTAGAAATGCCTCAGGACCTAAAGCAAAAAGCTCCTGTGAACTATTTAGTATGACGGAAAGTAGCAGCAAAGCCATTCGAAACTTTTATTTTTGTTCTCTGCAGTAATTAATTGCACAAATCAGGGCCTACACTTGTTCTTTCAAGTATCAGAAGAAAGATTATGGGAAAGGTTCAATAAATCAAACATGGAAGTGTTGCCACCAAGTGGTATAAGCTGTGTTAGGCAAAGGCTCATAATTTATAGATCACAGTGATGAATCTGAGATGCCCTGATCTATTTATAAAAAGATTATTTTTTGCTTTGTTTAGCTATCTTTTTCCTTGTGCGAAGCATTTTACTTCCCATGGTGTTAAACAATCATACCAGCACCCGTTTCCATGCAGCCACGGAGTGTGTAACACACCTCTTTCAGCTTCTTCTGGAGCTGCAGGCAGTGGAGAGGCAAATATGAAGGGTCTTCGGGCTGTACGGGACTGTTCAGGCTGTCTTTGACACAGTCCACTATCTTGTTTGGATGCAGCATAACCCTCCCTCTGCAACCTCACGTGCGAGTGAAGAGAGCAGCCCCCAGCAGGGGAACATACCCCCCGGCCCTCACGGCTGCCCCAGCCCACCCCATCACCGCCAGCGCAGCCCCTCCTGAGTGACTCGGACACTGTTGAAATAATCTGCAAATTTATATGTTTTTAATGGCACGCACATTTGTGGTGAGGTGTTTTGTTTTTCAGCCAAGGTACTAAGTACGTTGTACTTTAACCACATGTTTTTCTTTGCTGTGTAGGAGCTGAATAACTCCCTTTGCTTGCCTGTTGTTTAGAAAGCCTAGATTTAAAAAAAAAAAAAAAAGTGAGAAAATTTTTGTGGAGACAAGACTGAGTTTCTTCTTTATTATTTATATAGTGAGGCACACAACATTATTCTTGAGAGGTGCCTCTCCCATGAGGACGGGGCTCTCCAGAGCCACCCGGGCCATGAAGCAGCAGCAGGCAAAGTGGGGATATCCCACGGAGACTCGTGCATGCGTGTGCACACACACACAGATCCCACCTCGGGGCATGCAGGTTTGAATCCCAGCACACACCGGGGGTGCGGAGGGTCTGCAGGTCTCATCCCCTCTGCCGCCCATGCAGTGCCAGCAAAAGCACCGGTGGGATGGTCCTTTTCCTTTGGTGGGTGGAAAGGTGCTGGTGGTGCAGGAGCCTGGAGCCTTGAAAGTCACGGTGGCAACACAGTGCTGGGCTGGCCACATCAGTGAGCAGAACACCTGGAATGGGAGCCCAACGGGAAAGATTTAGGTCAAAAAGATGCTTTTTCAAAGCTGACAGCTTTTTTCAGCAGACACTGCTTCTTAGCTTTGTTTCAACAACCTCTCACTTTCTATGTGTCTTTGGATAATTGCCTTTTGTTTCTTACAGTGAAAGCCTGAAGTACTCCTCATTTTTTTCTTTTCTTTTTTTTAACATTGTCAGTGTTGCCACCATTATCTTCAGACCAAGCACGTGATGGCAAAAGACAGAGGCAGTCACCGAGCCTCTTTTATCCCAGGTTTAGTCTCTGTTAACTACAAATCACAGCAGAGGAGTTAAATTAATGCAGCTGATCTCCTGAAAGGAACCACTAAAAGGGAATTGGCAAATGTATGTGTTAGTGAAACCTGATGGGAGAAAAAGGTCTCCAAAAATCTTGCCACACACCTTCCAAAGCTCTTACAAATGTGAATGTGAATACGTTTCAATTTTATTTTTTCACATTATAAAGAAAAAGAAAATAAATGTAAAGGGAGATGTTAACCTGAATAACACCTAGCATTGTTAGCCAGAGGGAAAATATTATAATTAGGATATCAGATCTATTTAAAATATGTCTTATCAGGAGCAGGGGAACTTGCCTGAAATGGCTTATGTTTTAGTCTGTTATACAGAGTAAGTTTAACTCGACTACTTATGAACAGCTAATTCTTTTCCAGTATGATGACTGCTCTTTTGACATCACATTTGCATAGGAGTTTTCCACTTCTTATTACTACTATGCCTTTAAAAAATAATTAACACCGATAAATGAAGCAGACAATTTAATACAATAAATTAACTAGCAGATGAAATAATTATTTTTGAAGTTATTAAAGCAAAATTAGGCTTTCCTTATTTTCCAGAGAGGTTTTTGCAGGTGGAAGAGGCCAAATCTTTATGACACAGCTGTTTGTACGTGGTTATGTCTATATATCTGTCACACCTACATTTATAAATGGAATGTATACTTTTTTCCTCTCTATTAAATTCTTTCCCTTACTGAAGAGATAGGAACATAGAAAGAAAATGTCATAAAATTGTTAAAACGAAACACAAAGGAGTCACCGGACAACTTTCTGTGAGTTCAACTAAAACTGTCCATCAGCAAAGCACAGTTCTAAGCAAGGTACTTGACAACTATTTAGAATCATCTTATTTTTATTGAAATTTTACAAAGGCCAGGAAGCTTTCTGGTTGTTTCTGCTTTTGCTTGTGGGTGTAACAGTGCCTGCATGGAAGGTGTTAAATGTCCAGTGAATACTGAGCTATATCTCTTTGACAGAAAAATCAATAAAACAAAGAAAAAACAAAACCTCCAAGTATGTTTGGTTGAGCTGAGTGTGCACATTCTGGTGAGCAAAACGGTAGACCAAACTGTATAGCGCTGCAGTGGGATGAGAACAAATTTGGAGACAATTGACCCAAACTAAAACGACCATGAGCAATAGGCACTGCACTAGCAGCAAAGACAATGTCCTGGTTATTTCCGAGGCAGTAGGTGACGGATGTGCCACACAGCATGCCACATACCAGGACCATCATCTCCATAGACGCATCCTGCTCCTGCTGGATGGTAGAAGCAGATGCATGCAATCCACTGGGGATGCGGGGGTGGAGGATTGGGTTTGCCACTGCTGAATTACACTGTGACTGAGATAGGTAAATAGTCTTCCAGGCTAACCTCTCCATGCGTCTGGAGATCAACACCTCCAGAGCCCAACCCATGTCTTGCCTGGCGTGGATCAACGCCGGCAGTGCCAGCCTCTCCCGACAGCGAGGCCGTGCGGGCGTGCAATGGCAGCACCCACCGAGATCAGCCCCAAGCCCTGCTGTAGCACTGCCTGTTGGTTGCTCGTTTGACAAACCTGCAAGTGAGGATTACACCTTGGTGATGACCTCTGAGGAGCAGCAGAGAGAAACAGTTTCAGGCCCTGAAGGTTTCACTTCATTCATTTGTTTGTTTTGCATCCATTTTTTGAAGGAAGGGGAAAAATTATCAGTAAGATGAAATACCTAAACTCCTCTCTTTTTTAATATGTTAGAAAAGGCTTAAGCATTTAAATAATTGAGCTAGATGGCTGATCTACTGTCAGCCATGAACTTTAAATTAGTAAAAATATATTTGAGGATTGTAAAATAATTGTTATATTAGAATTACAGGGAATGAACATCAGCACAAAGAGACCTTACCACACACCACTCATGCACACTCACTGAACACGTGTGTGTTGGGAAACTCCCCTTCTGCAATTTCATGGCTGCGGCACCTTCCCCTGCCACATCCCCAGGACAGCACACAGTGGGAAGGGACGCGGTCACGCAAAGCCGCTGCTAGTTTTCAAAGACTGCTCGAGCACTTGTATTTAGAAATGGCGACATTTGTACATTCCTGAGCTGTTTCTTTCTTCCTCTGTATTAATTGCTTTGGGAAATGCCCCAGCATGAAGTCTCCTACCCAGAAATATGTTTTTCTTACTTTCTCAACTGTTTCTCTATGTTTTGATCTAAGAAACATCTTTAGGGTTTGCTACTAATTATCTGTGGCAGTGGCCTGGTTAATGGTGTCACAGGGCTTCTTCTCCAGCAATCGCTACCGGCACAAGCCGACCTTGCAGTTTTCCAGATGCGACGTTTCCTCATTTTGTGTGGAAACACCCCCGGAAAACAAAACGGCACCTGCGAAGAACAGACGTAACTGCAATGCACTGTAGCCTGTCAGTACAGGGCCATGAAAACCTTCTTAAACCACACGTAATGCTCCACTAGAAACCAAGGCCTTTCTGCTCCCAATTTGTCATTTCTGCCATTGCCATTTTTTGCCGCCCCTGTACGTGTCCCTGCGCGCCCGTGTCTGCACCACACGGGGCTGGCAGGCACCCGTTTCAGCACATTGCAGCTGCTCACCTCTCACGGGGAAAAGGGGACTTTTGATGGGCTCCAGGCGTACCGGGATCAGGCTTTGAAACACTTGTGTTTCAAATCAGGGCTACTGATTTCAGCGGGATTGCTCCTGGGAACAGTTCTGCCAGGAACAGAGGTGGTCTCCCTTCAGGACAATGTGGATCAGGTCTTTTTCTGAACTAAAAGGGAAACCTGGGTGCAAACCCACTTTGGTACAACTCGGGAGCAGGGGATGGAGGTACCAGGGCACTTTTTCCTCTTTGCCCCCAAAGGAGCCTCACAGTTGCATAAAATCTCACTGGCTTTGAACTGGCCGAGGAGGCAGTGGAAAGATGGTGGCCGTGTAATGAAGATGTTGCTTCTCCCAACTCTCTGCCCAGCCTCAGGGGCAGTGGGGCCTGGGTACCCGGTGCCTTGTATGGCTTCTGTATATAACCTTTGATTTTGCCTCTGAAAGCCATTGATGGCTGTAACCAGGACACGGCACTCGCCTGTACACAGGGACACCTGACACATATGTGCCCACCCAACAAGGGATGCAGTGGGACACCAGGTCTATGCAGCATGTGGGGAGACAAAGGCTACCCTACGGAGCTAAATTAGATGTAGGCAAAATGATTAAACATAGATTAAGTAAGTGTTGACAAATCAGTATGTAAATAAATTAGGAGAAATGTTTCCTCTGTTTAAAGGACAAATGCAATGCAAAGATGCTGGAGTGGGCAGTGGAATGGGACCCATTTATATTGGCTACGTATATGACTGTGTTTTTCCTTAGAGATAATTTTGACATTACAAAGGCTATAAATAGAGCATACAGCACAGAAAAGCACAGGAAGGAAAAGGAAACCTCTAATAAATTATATATCTTAACAGGATCCAAGCAGAGGGAGGAAAAATGTACCTCCAACAACAGGAAAGTTTAAAAGAAGCTTATACTGAATATTATAAATTCACATGAGAAAAAGGTTTTTACCTCTTCTCTCAGCGTGGGAAGACACAAAGGTTTTGGTACTTTATGCTTAAGTGGGGAAAAGGTTGAGACTGCTTTTGCTGTATTATGATTAAAAATCATGCTGTTAAAATTGTACTAAATGGGACTCCTGCTTTCTTGCAGACAATTTCAGAGCAATTCCTTCTCATTCAGCTTATCTAAAGGTTTGTGCACCGAGAACCTGGCACTAAACTAGACAAAAAAGTATAACTGAACTTGTAACAAAATACAGCAGTCTCGTCCCAAATGCCTACTGCTGTGAGCTGTGGACAGATCGGGGACGCCAGGTCTGATTTTGTGTGTGGGAACCTGGGGGATGCTTTAGATACCAGCATGATTCAGCTTGTGGTGAGCTGTGGCAACCCAAGTTCTTCACGCGTGATGCCAGCAACAGCAAACGCACCCCAAAAGAGCAAAGTCTTTGGGCTGTCACTTGCCGGGGACCGGGGGGTGTCCTGCAGAGAGCTCCCCAGCAGCCCAGCCTGCCCAAACAGTCCTTCCCAGGCAGCCGCTGTTGGAAACAGGCCCTGTCGCTGCTCAATGGCTTTGCACATGGGCTGGGAGAGAAAGCTGCTTGCCCAGCGGTTTTGCTGGTGGACTGAGGAGAAAGGGACCCGAATTTGAATGGAAGGTGTGATAGCATGAAGATGAAATTGTGTTTTCCAGCCTCCAGCCCAGTGCTTCAAAACTCTCCTGCTTCTCTTTCTAGTAAACACGAAGAAAAAAAAGCCACGCAATATGAATTTGCATGCACACAGAGCAAAGGATCATGCAGTTTTTACAGTCAAATTTGAAGATGAATTAGTCTTTGAGATACCGTCTGTTTAAGGATTATGTTGTTAATAACCTAAATTTGACACACATTTTTTCCCCCCTTCAGTCACTACCTGCAAAGCCTCTCTGAAAATTATCTCTTATGAAGCTGTGTCATTAATGGCTTCCTGCGAGGTTTCTTTTGGAAGCGGCAGAAAGGTAAATAAAAATGAATTAATACAGCATTTTGGGTTTGTAGGCAAAATATGCAAATATCTTACTGACAAAGCCTTAGTAGCATTAAAGGCTTTCAGATCCTATCCTCAGAGGCTCTGCTTGTGGAATCAGAAGCCTTTAGGCAACCTTTAACTTAGTTTACATGTAAGACACACACATACACACACACGTACTCTTTCGCTCGCACTATCTCTCGCTCTCTTCCTAATGTCCTCTTGGACCAATTCCCTCTGGTGCAGTTTTCAGCTTTACAGTTCATGAATTTTATTTTCAATCAATAAATAAACCTATTATCAAGTTTTGTATTCTCATCATATATCATCATTTCTCATAAACCGTTTCACTGTACGGGTCAGCTTCACTGAGCACGTGCCACTCGCCTTTATGTCTCAGCAGAGGGCTGTCAGGTCTACGGATGGGATGTGTGTGAAGATCTAATCAGATTTCAGGTCAATATAATAATTATGAATAAGCCAGTGTAACAATGCAGTTATGATTACTACTACTACTACTACTACTACTACTACTACTACTACTACTACTACTATGTGTTGAGATAGCGATTGGCGTTTTGGCACTCTTTGAGCCCTGATCTGTGACATCTTCTTAAAGTACGGAGCAGAGTGTTGCCTTGAAAGTCCCCAGACCCACCTGTATCATCAAAGAAAATGTTATTTCTGATGGATAACATTACAGCATTCATCAGCCATTTTCGAGAAGAAACTCTTCTTGCATGCCCCTTACAAGGTTTTCAAGTTCCCACTGTAGTAAATTATAAAGGGAATAATTTTAAGAGCCAGTGACCCACCATGATGAACCCCTTCTAACTGCTGATTCAGATGTCTTTGGGTAGCATTAGTTTGGGCATGGTGTGAAAAGGCAGGCTGTCTTCATGGTCATCAGCTCTGTGGACAGTTACTAATCCGCGCCTTGAATTTTATCTGTCAGACCAGACAGACTATTAAACGCTGGTGTCGTATGCAGTTATCAAATGATAGTATTACAAGGTCAACTGACAAATAATATTCCAAAATGAAGCCTCCAAATTGCCCACTTTGCTAACCTCTGACAGTGTGTAATCTTGTACACAAATGAAAAAATGAGTTTATCAATGACCAAAAAGGGTAGAAGTAAGCAACAGGGTCAAGGAAGTTGGAAGCAAATGTTCCCAGTTACGCACACTTCCATAAGCACAGGAAAATCCAGCTGTACTTTGAATTTATTCTGATAACTCCTCAACAGTTTGATCTCCACTACTATCATTACTACAGGATACGAGATGTAATACTACTACAGCACAGCACCACTGATGCTAATACTGCTAATAGTAGCGAGTATCATTGCTAAGTAGTGCTAATTAGTGGTATCACTACGCAATTCTAGTTAATTAGAAGTGACTTAGGTCCGTTTACTCATCACTCTCTTCAACGGTTTTTCTTCTTGTGGACCTTACCAAAACAGCAGGGGACAAGATATTTTGAGCCAGAGCAAGAATCTCTCAGAGGAGGCCTTTGGGATTTTTAAGGGAGGGGAGGGGGGGTGTGTGTGGACTCCAGGGAGATGTCTTTCCATCTGCAGCAGTGGCTCAGTTACAGAGTCTCTATGAGGAAGAAAGTTTTGTGTTCATGGTTTGAGGATATTGTAGTGATTATGCTTAGTTTGGAAAAAACCCTCTTGTCTGTATCAGAAGATGAATTTAAGTAATGGGAATAAGTGTGTAGCTCGGTGACAGAGTCTGTGCCTCATCGCGGTGCCACAAAGCCAAAGTGGTGCCTGTTTGAGCTGATGCACAGCTCAGGACCACGCTATGAAAGGAATGGAAAAGTTTTTTGAGCTTTATACTCTTCCTTGAGTCTGGTATTGAGCCACTGGTGAAGTTAACATTCGTGAGGTTTGGGAAAACTGTTTTGATGGTGGGATTTCCAGTCATATGAATTCTAGTATTCTAAGCAACTTGATTTTGATTTAGATGGCCCCAAGTATCTTTAGAAATTGTGTGCTGTGCCCACCACTCTATCCCTGACGGTGCCAGCCAGGAACGACGTGTAGGAGGGACAGCGCAGAGCGTGATGGCTGACAGTGAGGCAGGCCAGCGCAGGAGCTCTGTGTCCTGCTGCCCTGCTGTGCCTCCACTGCACGGCGCTTGAGCTGTCCGGTTGGTGTGAGTTCCTGCTCATCATGGGGACCCAGTTCAGTTTCAGTGTATGGAGATGTCTGAGCTGTGAACCAAAGCAGCAGAGAAGGTAGATGCCCTACAGATGTTTAATGCTGAAGATAAAGGATATCTCCTGTCTTAAATGTCAGTTCCCACCCTCTCATCCCACAGATGCTTTCTCTGAAGTGCACTGCTGATTTCTGCAAGTGCAACTTACTCGCTGCAGGAAAACATGGAGCCAACATAATAATGAAAAGATACTTTTGATCCTTCATAAAACTTCACTATTTGCTCACAAAAATATTCTGGAAATCATAGCCAGCATATTTTATATAGCCATAGTCATGACAAAAAATTTTGCTGCTAGTTTTGTTTTACATTCTTGTTTATTTTTTATTGTTCCTAATTTGTCTAATCCTTACCTCTACAAATTGCACACTTATAGACCAGATTTCTTACTAGTGTCAGCAAGGTCACTGTCTCAACAGGGTCTTATGGTCAGAAAGGTTGGTTACCATCATCTGATCTGTCACACATGATCAGATTTGTTCATAAAAATATCTATACAATTTCTGCTTGAAGGGTACGGCGTCTAACTTGCTGTCTGATGGAACTTTCTAGGGTATATGTCTATCCAGTAGCTGATTCCTTAAAGATGTTTGGTAACTTGGATTGTATGTATAACTTTGTATTATGCACTTGATATTAAACCATATTTCTTTGACTGTGGGACTCTATATAGCTGTGACGTATATTTATGCCAATGACAAGGCTGCATGTTTTAGCTGCACATACTAGCAGTGTGATAACTCTAGCAACTGGAACACTGCTTTGATTTGGTTTTGTGCTTTTCTGCTCTTTTATTTGCCTAAGAATACATGATAGTTTTACTTCCTCTTCAGAACTCTTTCAGCATGAAGCATGTGAGCAATCTTCTCTTCTGAACAGAGAAGACATACTCCAACTATTTCTTTACACCCTTATAACTCTTATCGTTAAGTTATTGTTCTCTGTATTGACCTACTGTTTTTGCATGTTATCTTTCTGAGCATGTCTGTACTAGCTGTTACAGGGTCAAGGCCTTGAAAGCAAGCCAGACTGATCTGGGGGCTTCTTTCCTTTGTTTCAGTGGACGTTTGCCAGAACATCTGAGTCCTGCAGCAGCACTGACTGGGCTGAACTCTCCCAGAACAACATCTCTCCCACCATACATGGACTACCACACCTCTGGTTTGAAGGTGCAAGGGAAGCATAGGTGTGTATATATAGGATATAAGCAATAAGCCTCCACAGAGTGTAGATTGAAAGGCTCCCCTTGTGCACCTTGTGTGTGCTGTGAGGCAGGAGGCCTAAGGTTAGTTTCCCAAGGGATGTCCTTGACCTCCTCTAGATCTTAGCGTGCTTGATACATATGCTGTCAAACAAGCTCAAGAGAGACTGTTGGGATCAATTTTTTTCCCCATCCAAACTGGAGACACTTCAATTATGCATTGAGGAAGATATTTTCAGTCACACAGGTAGAAAAGCTAGCAAAATGTACTGAATTTGAGAAGGCTCTGGGGACATCTAATTGCTGCCTACTGGTACCTAAAGGGGCCTACAGAAAAGCTGGAGAGGGGCTGTTTACAAGGGCAGAGAGTGACAGGACAAGGGGGAATGGGTTTAAACTAAAAGAGGGGGGATTTAGATTAGATATTAGAAAGAAATTCTTTCCTGTGAGGGTGCTGAGGCAGTGGAACAGGCTGCCCAGAGAAGCTGTGGAGGCCCCATCCCTGGAAGAGTTCAAGGCCAGATTGGATGGGGCTTTGGGCAACCTGGTCTAGTGGAGGGTGTCCCTACCCATGGCAGGGGGGGTTGGAACTAGATGATCCTTGTGGTCCCTTCCAACCCAAACTGTTCTGTGATTCTATGATTCTATGAATTTATACTTAAACCGCTGACAGGATTTACTGGTGAGAGCCTCATTCCTCACCCCGCTTGTGCAGGTTGCCACCTTCATACCCAAGCAAGCAAGCAAGGGGATGTGGTATGTGATTCACTCAGCTGTACCTTGCAGTCCCTGAACCCACCTCTCACTGCTGTTAATTTCCATGGAAAAAGTTGCTTCTCTGGCACCAGTCAGTAGTGATACATACTCAGAGCAGGCACATGCTTCAGGAGAAGCAAGATCCCAAATGTTTTAATGGGATATTGGGAAAATTGTTGCAACTGACATAGTACCCATGCTCTCCAGCACCTTGGCCAAGGTGGGAGACCCTCTTGGTATCCTTTGGCTGTTGTTAGAAGCTGTGGGACAACATTCTGTGAAAAATTAGGTTTTTGCAATCTCTTTGTGTTTTTGACTTAACCATAGACGAATAAAAGCAGAACCCAGTTCTCTCCTCACCCTCAGTGGTCACATTCAATAGAAACACATTTGGCAAATGCAGATAAAAGCTTTTGTTTTCTCCAGACGATTTCTGGCTGCGACCCTGGGGAGGGATCTGGCCACTAATAAGTTATTGGCAAACCATCAGACCTGGTACTGTTAACTTCAGTGTATCAGTGATTCCCATCGCTCATCTCCACACGAAGCAACCTTAGGTTGCATTTATATAGCAGGCCTCCTTTGAGTCTGTGTCCTGATTTAATATCAATCTAATATAGATTGGTTAGAGATAGTCAGCATGGATTTACAAAAGGGAGGTCATGCTTAACAATCTTGATTCATTTCTCTGAGGAAGTGACAATGAGAGTGGACAGGGGTGAAGAAGGAGACATAATTTACTTGGACTTGAAAAGGCTCTCAATACAGTACCACATAACAGATTAATTTATAAGGTTAGCAAGTATGGGACTGATGGTAAAGCACTCGATTGGAGATAAAATTGGCTTGGTAACAAGGGCCAGGGAGAGGCAGTAATGGTTATAGATCACGCTGGGGAAGCGCTGTGCACCCAGGGGCGTGTGTTTGAAGACACCGTGAAGCTAAAAAGGGTGGGCAAAGCCAAAAACAAAAGTGGTGGAAGAAAGAGAACAAATGATGCCATACAGAAAACATGAATGCTATAGCCTCATGGGAAGAAAACGATCACATCAACATGCAATTGGAAATTTCAGGTAATGCTCGGTGAAGAAAACTATCTAGGAACTGCCGGGGGCCAAGCCAGGCCCATCAGCTACAGGTGTTGCAGTGGAGGTGAAAGCGTACAGAGCAGCAAGGACCTTTCCTTTTAAGTGGGAAACAGGTCAAAATCAGAGCTTGTTTGAAGTGCCAACGAGCAATAAGCAAGAGGCATGTTCTCAGAAACTGATCCTACCCTGCAAAGCCTAGGATCCCTGGGTCCTCGCTATGGGGATGAATCACGGCATTTAGGGAGTGTTTTCAACTCAGAGTAAGTCTTTGGAAAATCGTAGTTCTTTCCATTTGTGATAATCTAAGGACACTGGACTTCCTGAGCTGAAATCAGCTTTTGTCACTACCTGCAAGATGCTAGCTGAGAAATGGCTAGAAGAAAGAAATGAGATTTTCACTGAGGTACAGGAGAAACCGCAAAGGATGCTACGAAGCCTCAGAGATTCACAGTACTGAACAGAAATCGGAAACTGGTTTCAGTGAGTACTCCCTTCCTTGCAATGTGCTGAACTTTCCCATCTCTCTGATGATATTCAGAGAGGTTCTGGGAAAGCTGCCCTGGTGATATTGATGCTGCCAAGGGTAGCACTGCTGGTAGTTCAAGCAGATACAAGCTTCGATGCCCAGCAGAGTTTCCACCTGAGTGTACTTTGCTGTCAGATTAAAGACCCGGGCAACCAAGCCCACTCGCACAGAGCACACGTGAGAAGGCCGAGTCTTTCCAGTCCTACCCGTGCCTCTGCTTCACTTCCCACCTGTTTTAAAAGCAGGACTCCCTGAAAGGATCAGACCATGCAGTTTGGGAAGAGTGGGAGAGACTTTGTAATTAAACAAAAGAGAGCTGCTCTCTTAGTGTGAGTGGTGTGTGTGGTACAGGATTAGAAAGGAAACTGTACCAATTAGCCCGACTCGTTTGTCTGTGGTTTGTGCTATAGGCTCTGCTTTGTTATTTGCTTGTGAGTATTGGCTCAAAACTTTGGTCCTGTTCCTGAAGCCATTAAAGTCATTAGTCAGGCTCTCATTGATTTGAGCAGGACCAAGACTTGACCCTTTGTGGCTATTCAGAGGACACACATAAACTTTTAAATCAATCAAGGGTGTAGACTCATTCTGCTGGGGTTATATGGTTAATACATCCTGTTCCTGTCATTTCTGCTATAAATCTGTGAATGCTTTTAAAGCAAGAGGATAAACCCATTCCCTTCCTTCTGCAAGAAAATATTACGTTCTCTTTTATTACAAACAAGACAGGAGAAAGATTCCTTTCTCTTTCAGGAAAACTTACAAAGGGGAAAGGTAATCTCAATACTTTCCATGTCTCTAACGTTAGTAAATGGTAATTAGAGATGAAGTACTGAGCAATAAAGTCCTCTATCTGCAAAGCAATGCAAACCTTCTCCCATCGACTTCCCATAAGCCTTTACTGGGTCATGATGATCTTTTTTTGCCTAAGTACGAAGTCATTACTCATTGTACTGTTGGTGTCTATTAGAAGATCTCTTATTTTCTGAATTACATTGAGTCTAGATAATTCCTACGAGATGGGAAAGATTTTTGACTTCCTACAAATGTAATGAAACTCATAACTATTGACTTCATTTGCATGGCTTTGGACCTGAGTCACTAAGTTCTCTGGTTTAAGTTCCAGAGTGGGATACTTCCAGAAATGTGGTTATTTGTATGAAATAATTCTGAACTACTCTGGGATTTTGTTTTGCTGAAAGACCCACTGGGCTGTTATTTCTAAACACTACTTACGCTGAGAGAGAATAACAGCTTCCAGTACTCTCTCCTTATGAAAAGATGAAGGAATAGGTGGAAGAGGGAAAGAGAGGCCCTTTATTATGTATATATACATAGGTACTACCCTGCACAGTCTGAAAGCCCAACTGGCTTTTGGAGGTAGCAGATTTGTGTGTCTGTGTGCATGCACGTGCATGTTTTATAAATGGTTTGATCTTACCTGAGCATCTGCGGCTCTGGTGGCACCCCATTTGTTCACATTTCTGTAGGCTCCTCAGTAAACTCACTGGATAGATGACAGTTCGTTAAATTAGTTGACAATGCACATTTCGCCTTTCCATCCCCCCCCAGCACTAAAATGAAAATACAGAAATTATAAAGGCAAGAAGAGAAAATGCTATGCAAATACCTCTCAAAGCACTGACAAATTTAAAGTAACGCAGTTGCTGGCATTATAACAATAAATGCACTGCCAGGGGCAGCAGAGTTACCCCAGTGACATGACCACCTTGCAGTAGCACCAGTGCAAGCTGTCAAAGCCAGTTATCTAAGTAGTCCTAAATGTCTTTCTACCACTGTAACTTTTCAGAGTCATGATGCTTCAAAAGAGCCCTTTTCCCCTTGCAGTCCTTCAAGTGGCTTTTAGATACCTGCATGGATATTACCTTGCAAAACAAGTGGTTCCGGACAAACTTTCCAGAGATGGTAGTCACCCAGATCAGTTGTTTCAGGACGTGGTCTTTGATGAAATGACTTGACAAAGTTTGCCCAACTTCCTGCATAGCAAACAGTTTTTCCTCCCAGTTTTATAAAAATGCCAACTAGACCAACTCCAAAGAACCCTTTTCAAAGGATTCAACTCTTTCAAGCAGTTATTTTCATTTCTTAAAATTGCTGCTAATAATAATTTAAAAAATCCACTCCCCAGAGCTGTATTGATGCAGCAGCATCACTGTTAAAAAACCCCAAACCATGAAACAGCCTTTCCATCATTTCCTTTAAGGCACAAACTGGAAGTCTTCGAGCAGCCTATTCACTTTGACCATCAACTCTGTGCTCTGATGCAATGTATAGGCTGTATGGTTGAGGTTTACAAAGCCTTTATAAGAGCTCGGAAACGCCCCCTCAAGCCCCTTCTTGGGATTAGTGGCTTTAGTTAATATTGGTTAACACTTATTTGGAACGGGCATGTTATTTTTCCATTAAGCTTTACTCTGGTCATTCTTCCAATCTCCATTTAAATTCCGTTTTCCTCTCGGTTGGCATCTGTACCCTTAGCTACCTCATAAACAAGATCCACTGCCAGCTGGAACATGGGAGCAGAGCTGAAAGCAGCACCACTAACCTCTGCTCCTTTCCACCCCCTGCAAGTTGGAGCCATATCAAACCCAGTGCTTGGAGCCTGGGAAGAGGGAATCCCGAACTGCTCAGAAACTCAAAGAGCCAGGCTTTGGGCTATTAAGCCACTGGGCTGGCTCCCTGAGCTATAACTGTGCATACATTTTTTGCGTTTTGCTTGTTTTATCAGCCCAGCAAGCCAGATTCAGATGCTCTTACTTCAGCTGAGTGTATCTTTTGCTATACAACGATGTGCTGAAAACTGTGCAACCGATTAGACACTTTTACTCAGCATTAATAAGGCAGCCAAAATTGGATCCAGAACGACTAGCCCAGTGGTTTTAGTTTCTAAGTGGACATACAGCGGAGAAAAGATTTGGGAACCCAAACTTGCCTACAGATTTTGGCTGTGGGCAGCACCGTCTTCACTCAGCATGTCCAAAATTTGCGTTTTTAGATTTTGCATGCTCAGCAATAAAAAAATAAAAGAAGAAATCTGGAAATCTCTGTCACAGGTTGGGGAGGACCATAATGAAACCCAATGACTGAAGGAGAAACACAGAGATGGCGTGAGCCGGGGGTGAAAAGGCTCCCACTCCCCAGCCCTGCCACAACCCAGCCCTCCTCGCACGGGCAGCACACAGCGATGGGTACCTGGGGCTGCACCTCCTCTAGCACAGCTTCTCCCCGCTTCCCACAGCAGACACCAAGCACACTTACTCCGGGCCCTTTTTCAGAACTTGGGCAAGCGTAATCGCCGATGGTTGTTCCCTTTTATAGGGTCAACCACTGTGTGTGGATGTCTGCGTAATCAAAACTGCATTTGACATTATTTTTCCCTTCAGTTGCGAGGTCCAGGCTTTTTGCCTTGTCTTTTCTACACTGGTAAACGTTTCTGTACTCAGTCTGTAAGGCAGAAAGTCTAGCCACACGACACCAACAACTGACGTGTTGCCACTCTGGGGAAAGAAAGTACAAGTTTAAAAGCATCAGCAGCCTAGGTAGGATATACTGCGACTGAAGAGTTCCACTGTAACACTAGAGAGCACAAAAATGAAAATATAAAGTGCATTTTAAATGATTAATGTACAAAAGCTGACCTCTTCCAGTGTGCATTAATCAAGAAAAAATGCACACTTTCTATAGTGGTTAATGTTGCAGGTCCATTATTCAGCTTTGATAATGTGCATAAAAATGCTCAATATGACAATGAGTTGGGGTAGCTGAGAATTTAGGATGGTGGCAAGTTTGTTGTAGTATTTGGATTAGCATTCTTAACCTACATCTTGACAGCTTCTTTTCTTCATTTCGCAAGCGTTAATAAAATCTAGCTTTATCCTCTTTGATTTTTGGTTATTTTTTCTTGGTTTTGGTTATTTTTTTTTTAAACAAAAGAATTAAAAATACCTGCTTAAACAAATACTACCAGCATTCATTAGTCAGGATGGTTATATGTAAAAGAAATGATGCCAGATAGTAACAAATCCAAGAGAAGTTTATTATGAAAATGGCACCTGCGGGATGAAAAAAAATTAAGTTACATAAAGACAACCATGTATGACATGTATGAGAATCTACAAAAGTATAAAAAGAACCCTGTTGTAAATGAAGTATGTACATTTCTGATTTGCAGCATTATCAATGATCAATGAAAAAAATGTTTCAAATAAGCCAGGCACTCGAGAAGTTAGATTCGGTTAGCTTAACACAAAATAAATGTACCATAGCTGTCACTTTTTAACATTTTAATTTTTTTTTATATTGTAGAGTTGGTAACACTGCTAAGATTTATACGAACAGAATCCCTTTCCCCATTATTCAGCTACTTGGCACCAGTCTCCTCATAAAAGATTTCATATATTTGTACAAGAAATAGTTAAAAACACAGACACAGTCTTCACAGGTAATGAAGTTTTTTTTTCATTTTGTAATTTTAAACACTATGGATTTAGACAGCAGCTGTGATTATCTGTTAGTTTAAATCACCAGAAATCATTTTGACACAACACAGAAACATTTATAAAAAAAAAACCCAAAACAACAACAGCTGTCTAGCTGTTCTTTGTAGCTGATAGGTGCACTCCTTTGATTGTTCCATAGCTAGAGTAGAGCTTCCAAAATTAAACTTTGAATTTCCCAATCGGCTTTCTCACCTTTTTTAGACCTACTTCAATCCTTCCAATGGAACCTTGAAAAGCTCATTAATTAAATTTGCGGCGTCCAATTCCTTTTTCGCTATTACTCCGCTGTGGCTTGGACCTGCTTCTCAAATTCGAAGCTACCGCAGGAATTGACTCGACGCAGCGAGTGATCAAAAATTCAAAGGACAGCCGAGTTAATATATTAGCATTGCACACATAAGCAAATATATACGACAACTCTAAGCTCAGTTTCCTTTTCAAATGATGCTGGTCGACCTTTGAAAGCATTTCCTATCTCACCGGTAATTGCTCTACATATTACTCCGCCAGCCTACCTGGGAGAAAACCAAAGAAATGCACCCTCCGCTTACAGTTCGAGCACAAGGGACTCTGGGAATGTTAACAACTGAGGCTATATGGCGTCAATTTGCTTAATATATCTGAGCATTACTCTGTAGTGCATTGTGGGGTACACCGGAAGAGTAAGTCATACCCAGAACTCCTCTGTGGGAAAAATGGCTCCATTAACCTTGAGCTAGTTAAGAGTCTTTTATCTCTGAGAGTGAAGAAGAGAGAACGAGAGAGCGAGAGAAAGAGAGAGGGGAGAGGCGTGGAGAGGAGGGGAGAGAGGAAGGGGCGGAGAGAGGTTTGAGAATACACAACAGCAAAGCAACAGCAGAAATTAAAAGGTATACAGACAGTGGAAGCAGCATAAGGTGACATTACAGAGGAAGGCCACCACACAAAAACCACTAACCCCCAAGAATCACTGGTTCACTAGGACTGCAGGAATGGGACTTTACCACTCCGGACTAGAGATAAAGCACAGAGAAGACAAAGGACAAAACAACTACATTAGCTTAGTATATACTGCATATAGTAACACACATTGAAACTGCAATGGGACTGACAGCCAAGGACACTTACACATTGTACACATTACAGTTCTCACATCTGTTATTAGATGCCTTAACAAACAGCTGCCAAAGATGGAGTGGAAGAAGAATTTATATTTGACAGTCATTTGGAGTGTTTGACACTACACTGTGATTTCTGGCAACAAAGACAAAATAGGAGATTTCTTTTCTTCTACTTAATGTGCAGTTTTCAGTTGTAGTTATCTATTTCAAGCTTATTAACCCATTCTTTAGTTTTAAAACATATTGGTTTCAACACTAGAAATAAGGAAAAAACAACAAAAAAATACCCAAATCAAAGAACAAAAAGAAATTTACAACCTTCCCTCTATAATATTAAATGAAAACCAAAACATGTTAAATAGTTCTTCTGTTTTTGTTTTTTTTAGCTTTTTTTTTTTACTCCGAAGTGTTATTTGATGTTGTAAAATTAGCCTCAGTTACACTGAGAAAAAAATAAAGCAAAACAATATGCGCCTAAGAAACTGCTCCTTGCGTCAATTAAATTGAGTTTTTTTTTGTTTTTAAGCACTTTTTGAAAAAGGCTTCCTGACCCATTTAAATTTGATGTGAGGCTATGCTTGTTAGTTTGGAGGTAAAAAATTTTAAGTCCTGCAGCAAATGTTAATGAGGGCTTTTGTCTTAACTAACCAAGGAGACTGCAGCACCCGACTATAAACCAGTACGGAACACATTCTTTCCAAAAAACCCAGCCCACAAGCTGCATATTGTATGAAGACATTACAGATTAATAAATGATAGCACCATGGTTTTAGAAATTAAGTTAAAGTTTCAGTAATTAACATTTAGTCCAACTTTTTAACATTCTAGTCACAGGCCAGAAATTAACTTTTTAAGAACCCAAATTATTTTATGTGCAAGTAAGAAAATCTTAACCATAAAAAGAGAATTAAACTCTGCATAAAATTCTAAAATACTATCCCCTATTTTTAAAGGAATTAGGAACAAAAACCCCTTTTCATTTGACTTAGTCAAACAGGGCACATTGTTTATGCTTGTCTCTTTTAATCTTGATCATATCAAGATCATTTTGAAGTAAAACCAATGGTTGTCACTTTAAAATCTCTTTACCACAACACTGAGTATTCTATGGCAGAGGCATACACATATTAAAGGCATCTTAATAAAGATGCAAAGGAAAAAACACACATCTTGGAAGAAGACAAAATGGCAGGCAACTGGTACTTCGACCCTCTGAAGGCAAAAATAAAAAAATATCTTTACATTAAAGAATAAGTCAAGTTAAAGAGAAAGGGAATGAAATGGGGACCATCATATTGAGAGAATAAGCTGACCTGCTCAAATTCAAAGTGCTAGAATTAAAGGTCTAAATTAAAACATAGTCTATGCCTCAGAGTATAACACTGAACACAGTATGTGGTCATATTTCAATCCTCTTTCCGTTCCAGAGTCTGTGTAGTGTGAATGCCATTGCTGTACACAGGAAATGGAAGAGTGGAAAAAAGTCCTTCGGCAGTTGTGAACACATTCCCTGCAGGCATTTGGGTCAGACTGGCCCCGCTCACAGCACTTCCAAACGGTCCCGACATATTGAGTCGGTGAACGTGGTGGTAGAGCATTTCCATCGGCGTTTTAGGATCCAGCCCAAAGCTGGGGCTGTTAACATCAACAAAGTTAACAGCATGGGTGTTGGGGAGGAGGTTGCCCTGCATGGCTAAAGTAACTTCAGCTGGAGCATACCGAATAGTGCCAGTGGTGTAGACCCTCTGAGCAGCAGTGCTGGTTGCAGCAAGGGTTCCCGTTACCCTGTGAACCAAAGGAAGCACCACATTGCCTGCTTGTAACCTCTGAAGGGCTTCCAGGTCCCCAGTGTACAACAAAGAGTTGGAAGTTGTGGGACCTCCTGGATGTTTGTCCCGTGGAGATGCTGAAAGCGGGGGTGACAAAGGGTCAGAGGACACAGGAGCCAAGGCCGAGTTGGATGAGGTGCTGAACTGAGTTTTACGGCTGGCAGTATTTTCAGTCCCTGGCGGAGTGAGAACGGAGTCTGGAATGGAGACATGTAAACTACTGCTGGCTTGGGGGGAAGGGAAGTGCTCGGAGCTGGGGGGCTTGGTCATACTGTAGGGTGATTCATTCCTTGAGATTTCCCTGTTGGGTGGGTAATTCCAAATACTGCTATCATTATCAAAATTGATAGGTTCTGAGATTTCTGTTTTAATTTTGAGCACTGAGGCACTGTTTGGCGACGAGAGCAGCTGGGGCTGGTCCACCAAAGCTGAGTCAAGTCCATTTGGACTTGAGGTGCTTGACAGCCTTCTCCGGGTCATGCTGCCTCCCTTTTGCTTTTTTCTCCTCTTCTTCCTCTTTTGATGTTTGCTGGAAGACTGGGCATTTACTTCCCCTGCACTGTCTGAGTCCTTGGCACTGTCCGAAGTCAGTGATTCACAGTTCTGCAACCGCAAGTCTGACTCACTCTCAACATAGCGCTCCACCTTGATCTGCATAGAGCCAAGAGTGCCAAAACTGTCCTCGGGGGCCTTTTGATTCTCGAAGTCAGAGTTTTCAAAGCTGTCATCACTGTCCCTGCTGTCCTGGTTGCTGGAGCTGTTGCCATCATCATTACAGTTCATTTCATTATCCGACTGATTTCCTGACTTTTTCCTGTCAGATTCAGGGTCTTCACTGTTTTCTGACTGGTTTCCCTTCTCATCTGACTTTGAGTTCTCATTGTCCTCTGGAGCAAAAGGAAAGTGAAACAAACCATTAGCAACAGGAACATAACAGAACGCGAGTCCAGATTTCTACCTACCAATGGGATTTGACTGCTGTAAACTTTCTTAGCAAAAGGCCTTCGTTTCTGTAGAGCCACAATTTTTTGCAATGTTGTGTTGGGAGAGTTTTGATCACCATGAATCTCTCTGGCTCAGGGCTGTTAATACACTAAAAGCCTATCCTATATGGCCTGCACCTTGACTGAGGGGGGTCTTTTCATCTGCTCTCTGGACAAGAATCATTTTGACAACTGTGAGCACAAAGGCATTGTAACTGTGTCATCCACAGAGGAGTCAGTGAACAATCCCATTACGACCATTATGTTCTGGTGATTGTTCTTTCACATCCGTGTTCTCCTACAGTGGGCAGGCATCCAGGTTTAGCACTATTTACTAATGAAGATTCTAGTCCTCTCGTCTCATTTTCCTCTCACTGTTGCCACTTTTGAAGTGGCGTAATGTCTGTGACTTCGGCGGAATTGCTGCTGATTTCCTCCCATGTGAGAGGAGACGCAGGTCATACAGGTATAAATCTGAATGAATAAACCAGTTATAATGATTTTGTTGTGTTGCTCGACTGTCTTCTCATATTGCTCTGAAGGGCAACAAATAAAAAAGAAAAAAAGAAAAAAAATTCAGGCAGTGAATTAAACTCTTGATTGATCCAAATCATCTAAGGGCCATTGAAAATAGCCCAGCTACAGCACTGAGAAGCTGTCACTCTTCTTGCCTGAATTCATTTAGCTGTGTTTTAGATTTTTACCTAATTCTAATACGGATGAGATAAACACTCTAGCCTATTGGACTCAGACAGCCAAAGCAGCTTTGAGAATGAATACTCTCCATTATCATACCATGTTTGAAAGGGTCATGAAAGGCTGCAGGAGACCCCGTCTTTTACAGACCAGCCAGAAATCTTTTATTGGGAAATAAAAGATGTTTTTTTCACTCATCAGAGCCAAGTGCTACCCTTTTCAATATCCTCATTTTAGGAGAAGAGGGGAAGGGCCAGTTTTCCTCTAAAGGTTGGTTACTCCTGGAGCATGTCAATACCAAAACAGTTTCCCAGACCTGCTAGAGAAGGTGGGCGTGACTGGGAAGCTGCCCGAGGATTTAGGGCAATGCACTTCACAAGTCACTTAACAGGACGTTTCCTTGAGTCACCAGCAGCAGAGACACCCTCCCTTTTGAAAAATAAAATGCTCAGAAGCAAAGTAACAGCCACAAACTCCTAAATCTCATCCAGCTTCTTGTTCCACCTGGGCAGACTTTCTCCCACATTTTTTCTTTTTTCTTTTTTAAAGATGCTTTCTTTTAAGGCCATGGTTTCTAGCTGCTCAAAAGTGCGTTTAAGATGAGGCACTACAAGGCTGCACAAAATTTGCCTGGGATTTTATCAGAGCTTGAGCTGAACTTGTTGGTTTCATCCAAGATGCTGCTGTGATTTCAGGTCCTTTGGCATTTCTATTTAATTCTTTTGCAAGAAACAATCCCCTGCCTCTGCTGTCTTCCAAAGCTCCCAGATACCTCCTTCTGAGATGTACATATCTGTGCACCTTTGAAGAATGCTCTCTTGCTCTGTATCAGCCTTGGAGTCATGAATGCACATGCACTTCTTACCTGGAGAAACTTACAGTGCACATAGGAAATGCAAACTGTTCTCCACATGTATGTTATTTGGCTGTTTAGGAACAAGACAGCATAAAGGAAGCACTGGGGATGGGTGAAGAGATTCCCAATGATGGTGGGCAACAGGGTTGTATGTGTGCCTGATGTTGACTTAAACCATCAAACCAAGTTGTCAAAGGAGAACAAATAAAGGCAAAAGATGAAAAAGAACAGCCATATCACATCATATCATCATATCATATCATATCATATCATACATCACATTAAGGTGTGATCCTCTTCTTGTTTTTGCTTGATTTATGTCATTGTGACCCATTTTCTTCAGATTGTTTTTGACTGTTATCATAAACACAAGAGAAAAATCATATGTATATCTCATACTGCAGCAGAGCAGCATCTTTAGTTCTCAGGCCACAGGAAACCATGCTCCTTTCAGAGCCAGGTGATCTGTACTTGTGCCTAGGTAATCACTTCTAAAATTAATGGGGAATGTGTGAGCCATCTATCCACTGGACCATCTGTAGGACTGATTTACACATTGAGTTTGACAAGTACACTTAGCTTTTAAAAACCAGCTGAAGTCCCAGACTTACAGAGCTTAGAAACAAGTGCTTGAACCCATACCTTCTAATAAAATGGAATTCTTTTAACCCAAGAAAACCCTCAAATTTTGCAATCTTCACTGCCCCCTAGCGAGACACTTCAAAAAAGTATTTATACGGGAAAAAAGGTCATAAACATTGACAGTAGAGGCTTATCTTCAGAACGTATTCTTGAAAAATAAGAGTAGAATTATATTCAATAGTTACAATCCCGGGTCCACTGCACTAGACACACCACCTGTTCATGAAGCTTAGCTGGGAAATCAAATATCTAGTTCAGTGCAATGTAGGCAAGGATGCATGCACAGATTGAAGAGATATACTGAGGAAATGGAGATACTGTGGAAATGCTGAGGTCATTAAAAGATTTTGCTAGTGTTTTTCAATTTAACTTCACAGGAATTTTTGTTGTTGTTGTTGTTTTGCTGTAATGGAACAATCCTCGAGAAATAAAAGCAACTGGAAAGCTAATTTCATGGCTCTCGTGATATGAACCTTTTGTGGGTGTAAAGGCACACTAGGCGTGTTACCTGAGTTGTCTTTTGAGTCAGATTCAGAGTCAGAGGTCTCTGAGGATTCTGAGGTTTTCTCTGGCAGATGAGGAAGTTGTGCAATATCCATTGGAGTGTCCTTGTACTCTGGGTTACTGAAGAGGAGACAGCAAATATAAACACAATTGGAAGATTTGCAGTTTCATGGTTTTTCCCTCTTTTCATATCAAAGTTCAGGAACAAAGAACATAAATAGGAAGAATAGCAGAGCAAACACAGAAACATACATTTTCGGCTCCTCAGAGCTTCATAGCAGGGATTTTATGGAGGTTTATTTTAATACTCCTGTCAAATACTTATATTGACCAGGTACTAAAACTCGTTTGATTCTAGTGAAGTTTTACAGCTATCAAAGCATTCTGACTGAAGTGGGACACCACGGCTTGTGTGATATCTGACAGTAAAGCTACACTGTGTAATCATCCAACAACAAAATATCTTGATTTCGATCCCATTACTGTGCCTGGAAGGACAGAGAGTGTGTTTTAACTTTTCCAATCTGTTTCTCTCCCACCGGCAATGTCTATTAGAGTTATCTCTGTAACAATGTTCTCTATCAACCTTGCCAGAGCCCTTTCAATACCTGTTTTTCTCAATCTTCCTGTTTTCCACACTTTAATCAAGCAGACCATACATAAAGTTAGTAAGAAGGTGCTCAGTTAGGGCTAGAGAAAATGACCACCGCTCAAAAGAATTTGGCCAAAAAAAATAGATAAAAAGGGTTATATATTTTCTAAACACTACACCCATGCTTCCACATCACCAAGAAACCAAAAGCAACCACTCTAAATATATGACAGATGCACATGTGCATGTTAAGATGCATATGTTAGGGATAAAGAACTGTCAACACACCCATTATAATCATATCTTCATCTGCTCATGTGGTACTCACCTGTGACTTGTTAGCAATGAACATGACTGCAATGTAAAAAAGCTACACTACCGGAGAAACTGAAATAAAAAACCTCAACCCTTTGCTTTTCCTTGGTTTGTACCTTTTAAAATGTGTTCCTTTCCCAAATCTATGCAAAGGCAGGGGAACTGACACAACTAGACATAAGTGGCATAGGAATGTTGAAAATAAACAGTCTTTAATCATTTTTGAATAGGTGAGCATTTCTATGCAGTTCAAATTCCAGCCCGGTGATAGAGCAGAAAATCCGCAGTCCTTCGTAGAACAATACGAGGCTGCACTGGGGGTGGCAGACACACTATCACAATGACACTGTGCCCATACTCAGCCTATTAGAGTGCACTGTGAAAATTCAGAGTTCACACAGTTCACATTGAAATGCCATTCTTACGATTATCATCTTTATGGTTTTGTCCTGACAAAGTGACTTTATTCTGTTGCATCCCAGGGCAGTCCCCAAATTTGCCCCCTCCAAGCAAAAGATGTTTGAGGGCTTTCACACTGTGAATAACAAGTTGCTAGAACAAGAACAGCATTAATCCTCCCTGTCACTATAATTAGTCTATCCTTTTACAGACAGCTGAATCATACTTTCTAATGCATGGAAATGTATACAGACCAGTACTCCTGCTAAGAGAAGACCTAATTACGCCTTGATCTGTCATTAAAATATTATTTGGACATTTGGATATTTCATGGATTCCACTATTAGGAGAAATCTAAATTAAAAATACAAATTCAGTGGAGAAGTTAATCTTTCTCTAACAGACCGGTGAAGGGAATGCAGCAAAAAACCCCAAATTTTGGAAGGAGACTTGGGTAAGACCACACCGCTTTTCTCTTCAACCTCCCCCCCCGCCCCCGCTTTTTTTTGTTTTTGTTTTGTTAGGTCTATTCTGCTGGTAGAGAAAATAATTTTGTGGGATGTTTGTGGACTAGGTTCACCTAGTTCCAGACAATTCTGGAAAGCAACAAACGGGACAGAGGTAACTGTTCTTACGGACCACATTTCCAGCTAGAATATGAGCACATTTCTCAGCATTTTGAAGCCCTGTTAGGACTGGGGCAGTGAAGCTGTAATTCAGCTCAGAATTGGCAGGCTTAAGCTGACCTCTTGAAATGTGACATTCTGCCTCACTCTTGCAAAAAGAACAAAAAGGTAGCAGGACAAGGATATATTCAGAAATGCCCATGCTCAATCATAGCAGGACAGAAATATGCAAGCCCCAGCGAACACTCCACTGCCGTGGAAGGTTTCCCACAGTATCCCTCAATGCTCTCCTGCCAGGGGTTGCTTCCTTCTGTTCCCCAAAAGGGGAATCAAAAGTATTTCAACATGCGAGTTTAGGCAGGCACAGCCTCTTCAGGGCTTGCTGGACTTGGCATAATAAGTCACAATCTAACCCCTAGACATCACTTTGAACTCTCATGGCATCAAAGGGAATGTAACAAACCATGACAAGCAACTTAAAAGGAGAACAGGCCAGAAAATGACAATTGCATTTCATGACAATCTCAAGGTTTCAAATTTTATTTGTTTGTTTGTTCTGCTCTGGAATGAAACAGAAAATCCCCCAATCTTATTGAACATTTTCACAAAACACAATGTGTTGAAAGGTATTTTCAGATGAGAAAGGTCAGGTTTATAATTCACTGTCTCTCAGTGACTGTTGGTCTTCCCTTGAGCTCAGAAATCAGTCCTTTAAAAATACTTGGCTTTGGCAAAACAGAATTTCTCAGGGAAGAGCCTTTTGTTCAAGATACTACTACTATTTCTGTTTAAAATATTTCTAATAGTTTAAAATAGTTTTAATTACTACTTTATTTTTAAATCCTATTTTGCATTTTTCAGTGTGAATACTGTCTGTGGTTACAGGAGCAACCTATTTGTTCAAGGCTTTTTTCCTAAGAAAATTCCTCTCTCTGGAGTGAAGTGGCAAACACTTTTCAGAGAGATCTTTTTGTAACATTCCAGAAGTTTGCTTCAATGCATTTTCAATAACCAAATAAACCAGTGCCCTACACTTCACACCAGATTTTATAACACAACTGCTGAAAGTTGGTGTGGATCACTTTTATCTTTGAGCTCAGGTTGAGTAGATTCCAGGGAAGTGGAGGCGTGCTATAAAATGGTGGAGGGTTTATTTGAAGGCTAAGGCAGCATAACAATTCGAGAACATTCCAGTGTACTGAGACATGACAGACATAGCAATAAATATAACCAAATGGCACTGTTACTGAGGTGGTCCATAAGAAACGTTCTTCCCTTTAACTTTCTCCAGCAGGCAATTGTTTTTCTCCCTAAAACTCTCACCAACCGAGAAAAGCAACAGAGACAGCAGTTCAAGTGAGGGAAGTGACTGGAAGACCTACCTAAGAAGGTAATTGACCCAGATGATGTTCTTCTCACTTGCGTTCTTGGCATTGACAGCTATGGTTGCACTAGACTGTATCCAGATATAACCTCCGTTCTTCTGCATCCAGCGGTAATACTTTGTTACACATTGACCCTTATTCAGCACTGGCAAAAAAACACAAACAAAGCAGAAGCAAGGTACAGTGCATGTTAGAACTGCGGTAAAATGATCTTCATTGTACAACATGCCACAAGTATAAGCAGAAGATACTTGGCCTCCTTTAGGTTTAATGCAGCATGCCAGTGAGATGACAAACAGGATCCGAAGTTCCGTATAACTAGCTGCATGTTTTACAAGTTTTTAAAGTATAATTTTAATCTGTTTTTGGGAACTCTAGTGGAAGAGGAAAAGTAAAAAGAACTACAAATCTCTTTGGTTCACAGAATACTTATTGCTGTGTAGACATTTTCAATTCACTCAATGTCAAACTGTAAAAAAAGAAGAGGAAAAAAAGAGGCAAATTTATATGTGATTTATTCATAGCTCCTAGGTAGACCTCTTTGAGATTCTGGATATTTGAAAGGTTTGGGAAGATACTCTACCCCTGCTGCTTTGATCATTTCTCCTTATTGCAGGCGATACCAACCACTGAACTTATACATCTGTTTCTTTGATCTTGTCAAACAGAATTTACAGTTCTCAGATGAACCAAATCTCCACTGGTCAGTGGGGGGAAAGTCTTGGGAGAATTTACTTTCTACCAGAGCAAAGTAAATCCACCAACAGACTGAGAAAGAGGCCTAAGGGAGGCACAGAATGGTTTGGTTAAAGCCAAAGAGTGACAGCTCTCTTCGATCTTTGAAAAATGCTAGGAAACAGAGAAACAACTAAAAGCAATCAGCAATGTGAAACATTGTTATTAAACGCTCACAGCAAGAAGGCTTAAAAATACAGATGTTTAAAGTAATACTTCAGCCAAAATATTGCCAAGTTGAAACGGATTTGGTTTTTATCTGATGCTTCAGTGTCAGGAGAAGGGGTTGAAATGCAAATCTTTCAGTGGAAGCGAGCAGCATGGCTCTAAGGTAAACCTAAGCTTTACAAAATCTGGGTACTATTGTTACTGAAGCACTTACTCTCCTCTGCATTTCTCACTAATCCCATAAAGCTTTCTGCACTAGAGGGCAGTGTGCATTCATATACACCTTCTGCTTTTGTCATGTCCTTGTCTCCGTCTGCTAAAATGAAAAACCTCTAACTGCTGTAATAAATTTGGCTAAATTAGCTGCTAAATGGTTATCTCAAGTAATATGTATTTGCATTAATCATCTTGCTCTAAACCAGAACAAGCCAGAGTCCTAAAGACGTAGTAAATTCATATTGTCCATTTAATTACGGCTAATAAGTGCTTCATATACAATAGTTTCATGAAGTACATTTTGATTTTTTTTTTTTTTTAAGAGGGAAAAGAAAAAAGTCACTTTGGAAAAGAATAAGTATTTAAGGCAGTTAAAGTTCCTACCATAAATGTGACAAACGACACTTTGGAGCTTTCAAGTTAACCAAATGTCTATATCCCCAATTATACACATGAATGTATCTATATCTAAATCCATGTACAACAGACATCTACAGGAAAAGATATTTACAAATGCAGCCATAACACACAGATGCTCTTACCTTGGAGGGATCCCCCAATACACAACTCCATTTTTTTCCACTACTGAATAAAAAAATGCATGCAAAAAACTGAAATGCAAAGTGTATGTAAAGTGAAAGTTAGGTCCGGCTGTCATAGGAACAAATATTTGTGATCTGGGTCCTGCTGTTTTTCAGCAACGTCTAGTTAACTAGGTTTGTTTCTAGCAGAGATCTGTAAGTTTCCCTAAATTTTTACTTTTGTATTCCAAGCTCTAAATATTCTGTTGTGATAATTCATTGGCTTCAAAACCTTATTATACAGCAGAATAAAGATAAAATATGAACAACTGACTACCCAGCATTTCTATCAAACCAATGCTGTATGCCGCTTTAGAAAACAATCTCACATAAATTAGCCAAATTTTATCAGTTGTGAAGAACAAGGGAAGAAAACTTAGTGCTGTAAATTTTGATTATGGTAGACTTTTCCATTTCAGTAAAATAGGACATTTAAAATACTCTGCTTACAGCTGTCAGTAAAACTGATATGCCTGGAAGTCTGGAATGATATTATCTCCTCTCTGGAAACTTGAAGACCCATAGGTGTGTGCAGAGACTAGCAAAATCTATCTGCACTTGTATCTATTAATTATACTGTTGTCTTCTTCATAACAGTTTTTATCTGAGGAGTTTACCGTGCCATACAAATACCAAAGGATGAATCCTCACAACTTTCCACATGCACGTTGAAATTCAAGGCACCAGGTGAATCGCTAGCCAGTGACTGAAGGGCACTCTGCAATTCTGCATAGTGATATCTAGGAGGACCCAGATCCTCCAGCTCTTTCAGTCCATTTCACCCTAGACAGGACCTTCCTCCTTCAGTACACTTCATACTGGTTGTTGCACCACTGGAAAAGTATATGCCATGAGCTGAACAGAGCATTCATTTCAGAACTTCGGAAAAAAGAAGGAAATAAAAACCGTTTAAGTTATTTCTGAAGGAAAAGGTGCTTGCTTCTTCAAGAAAGCGAATTCAGTGCATCAGAGTTGCATAAAACCCATTTACAGTTAGAATTCAGGCTAGCAAATTACTATACATGCAAAGAATATCTGAAATACTGTCTCGAAAATGAGCTTTCCATGAAGTTCATCTACCTGCAAATTCCCACTCCCTATTTGGCCAGCTCAGATATATTACTACATACTCAGGATTTTCCTTCCTGCATCTGTCTAAAGCACGTTTCATATGAGAGATTTGTCGACCACACTCTGAAGGAAGTCCCACGATTCAATATAAAAATTCTCACTGTAAAGAGATTCTCTGGCAGGCCAGCTGTGCTGTGCTGCTAAATCTCGTTCTTACATCCTTTGAGAGTGCACTAGACACCCCCAAGCCAGTTCTGAAAGCTCATACTATAACTTGGGAAGAAATTTCTCAATATGATGAAAGAAAAAGAATGAAAAAAACTGAAATGTTTTCTAATTTTTAGTATTTTTAAACTGTTGGCATTGCCAAACTGAAACTTAGAAATTAGATGAGAATTTTGGAGAAAACAAGCAACTAGAAGGACACATCAGGAGGGGAAATCTGTCTGGTTTATTGATAACCAAGTGTTCCTGAGTAAAGCCCAGTTTCATTTTGAGTATCTTCAGTTTGTAGGTGCAAGGAGTCCATTAATAAAGTCACTGACTTTGAGAAGAAATGAAAGTGAAGAATTAGCCCACCCTAAGCTCTGTTTGTGAAGTTATGTTCTGTTACTAGCAACAGACCATGTATTTCAGCTTAGCAGAAACGTCTGAAAAAGTAATGCCATGCGGACCGCATCCTGAACTTACTCAGACTGTGCTTATGGAAAATCCCTTACTGAGAATCAGGGTTGAGCTCTGTATTTTTGTACACTGAGAAATGCAAAAAGCTTTAAATTTCTATTTGTATTATACATGGAGTACCCAGTCTGGCAATATGCGGGAAAGTGAGACTTGTCACCACATGGGAGAGGTGGCTCATGTGGCTGAAGTTACATGGGATTATGCAGGATTCGCTGTATCAGTCCATGTGTAAGAATAGGAGGGGAGGTGACTTACAGGCATACTTTCTTCTGCTAATCAACGCATAAGTCTCCAAAATGTTAGTGGGAGCTACATGTTTAAAAGAAAGAGGGGGAAAAAAGGCCCTGCTGCTAAGCTGTATTGTGTGGAAATACAGCGAAATCTTTCTGATGCTGGATTTCAGCTTAATAGCTGTCAGGAACGATCTTTACAATGAGTCTAACTGTGAACAGGAGAACAGAACAAATCTTTAATACTAGGAACAGGATGACAAATATAATTATACATATACACACATACATAAACCCTTTAATCAAAGGGAATCACTGAAGTTTAGTGTTTTAAAACTGGCGACCTTTACGTTAGTTGCGCAGATATATTCCCTAAAATGGTGGATGCTAAACTTAACTAAAATTTGGTGAAACATTAACTAGTTACTCAATTTGAATTCAGTGGTTAGCATGCAAGAAATGCACAGTATGTCATGCTAAGAACTAAAAAAAAACTCTCACTTATTTCTCAAAGTATGAATATATTGCTATGTATGCAGTTCCCGACAGAGGGATTTCAGTTTTCCTTGGTAGCTTTGCGCACAGCAATATTCTTGTGGCAGTGGAGTGAAGGGGGGGGGAGAAGAAGAAACAGTCAGTGTTCTTTGCAGGAACCTATTTCTGTTAGAAAATCAAAATAAATCAGTACAAGTTTGTCTTCAGAAATATGGCTACAAAAAGAAAAAGAACATAGTTTCTTCCTGTAAGGCTGTTCTGAGAAATCAAAGCCAAAGCTTCTAAATAGTGAGTTGTGTTTTAAGAGAAGGAAGTAGCTTAATTCAGTTTGAAGAGGAGATGAAGAAATTGTGCATCAAAAGCAGTCTTTTAGCGAAGTCTCTTACAAAAGGACATTTTACTCGTGTGCATATGCATTTAAAAGCTACACTATATTGCGTATTCAGGTAAGTATTGAGTAAATAGGAAATGATGAGATCATCTTACATATTCACACAGCTTCACAAAGAGGCTCTTTATAATTGGTGAAAATATTGAGGTTACATCTGCTGTGCTATTCACCCTTCTCCTTGAAATACCTTTATCAGTGACTGGATGGTATTGATACTGAATTCCCCCTGTGATAAACTTATAAGAATATTTTTAATTTACTGCATGAGGATGAAAATGCCATACTTAATACCAGAGTCGGATACTTAGCTGCAGCCACAAGTACTCTTTCTACATTCACAAAACTGGCAGATGAAACATGAAAAGGAATACTGACTCTTTAATCTCCACTTCTCCACCTAAGGCCCAAGGCAAGCTGACAGGGTAACTTCATTCTGGAAACAGAGGGGTTTTTTATTTTTTTTTAATTCTGGATTACTTTTTCTTCTGCTTTTGAAAACTGTGGGCTATAGGGGAATGAACCTGGCATAGACTTAAAACAAGAACAAGTTTCTTTATCTGAAAAGTTACAGTCCTTGATGCTTACAGGAAGGTCATTTTCAAAACCCACAGGAAAAATAGCATCACAGCCAGAAAGAGTGCATTAAGTGCCTTATTTGCTTGTAACAGAGACAGTTTTTCATTTATAACAGCTCCAAGGATCAAGTGAGCCTTTGATGTTGTAAGGACTTTTCTATAGATTTTGCAATTAGCGAGTTAGATGTTTTAAATAGTAGGTATTGGATTTTAGCAATGAAAAAAAAACCAACTGAGCAATATTTAGCAATGTTAAATGATGTTTGTTACTTAAACAGAATTATGAGCTAGATGATAGGAGACCTGTAGACATTCGGTGAGCAAATGTCTGCCATCTATATAATTCTCCACAAACACTTTGATTTTGGATCTACTACATGGGGTGGAGATGTAAGCCAGGACACTGTGCAAATGCCTTCTCTACCCACCAGGCCAAAAGTGGGGCCTCCACAGCAGATTGCTTGGGGAAGAACGCCACCTTCCCATCACAAAGGTCCCCATGGGTCACATCGCTCCGCCTCCCCTCATTGCAGACAGTTGCTTACCAGCCCTCTGTGACTTACTGTATCTCAACCGAGTTGTCTTAAGAAAAATAGAAAGATGGTAACTGTTTAGAAAAATCTTGGTTCTGTGAGGTTTTAGAAAGCTGCCTTTTACTCACACCATATGACGGGAGAAAGCCCTGGACAGAGAACATGTTTTGTTTGGGGTTTTTTTTTTAATTTTTTAGATTTGGGTAGAAAGCAGTATATTGTATCAATAACACAGACTGAGACTTGGCTGCTATCGTGATATGAATATTTGACAGTAATAATTGCTGGCTTCTAAACATAAGTTCATTTTTTCCAAAGTTAAGCAGAAAATAACAGGTCAGATTCACTGTACCTCACTGATATCTAAACTCCCACCTAACTTCTTCATTCACCTGGGATAATTCTTTTAAGCATATACAGTCACTGCAAAAATGCTAAGTGTGGCAATTGATTCATTGATTACTTCTGCAATATAGAATACTGTTTAATTTTGCAGTGTAGGCTTGTTACATACATAAACACCCGGCAAATTAGGCAAAAATAAGTATCAACAACCTTGCAGGAAAAAATTAAAAAGCCTTAATCAACCACTTAGAAAAGTTGAAGAGCTTAAGAGTCTTTAAAAAGTAAGCAACATTTTTCCAGCCTCACTTTGCAGAAAAGGAAATATTAAAAGTGGTCTGAGTCAAACTGTTAAAAAATGTGGATTTCTATTAGGATTGAAATTTGTAGCTCACGGTCATCACTTGCCAAATACAGTGAGAAAAGTCTTGCATGCTACATGTCCAGCTAGGGAAGAAAAGTAATTCTACATAATTTGGAAAACTATACATGGATTTTGTAGTTTATCCTAAACTCCCGCCCTCCGAAAATTCCTAGCCTCTGCTAGAGATTCTGCCTTCGTTTGACTCCAAATTACCTCAGATAAGGACCAGGAAGATGTTTTGTTTAAAATCAACCCTATGTTATCAGTTTATATCAGTTCACAGCAGCAGTACAAATTTATTAAAACTCAGAAAGAAAAGTATTTCCCAGCAATAAGCACAAGTCATCATCTTGTACTTGAACAACACAGACACTTTTCTTCCCCTCTCCCTTTCATGGTAATTACAATATATTATTTGCCCATGGTTCATCATTTAAAATTACAATTTTATACTTATGCTTAACAATAACTACTAACAAGAATATATAATGGCACGTTTATTTTGAACACATTATGTAGATATTGATCAAATGTAATGACAGAATTATAATATATAATTCAATGTATCACTAGATGCACTCTTCCATGGAAGCTTACAGCATGCATATGAGAAAATTTTTCTGTTGTTTCTATACACAAAAATGATGTAAATAAACTTAAGTTTATTTAATGATAAATTGGATTGAAAAATGAACACTAGATTTGTCTACCTAGGATTACCAAGATTTTCTTCTCCTTTCCTTAACTTTTCTTTTCCCTCATGATCTCTCTCCCTATGACACTTAAAACTTCAATCCTGCCATAAAGTGATTTCCTTCTGCTAATATTGAAATGGTCGTTTAGAAACTCAAGCCTGCTTTGAACACCAACTTCAGACAGAACTTCCATTATCATTAATGAACTCTCTCTGTTCAAACTGGAGGGGAAAATGAAATCCCAGATCCAAATTTTGCCCCCAGCTTCTAAAACACAACATCAGAGGAGAAATTTGGCCCTGCTTGCTCAAGAAACTTATATCTGTCCTCCATCTCTCCACTAATATTCATGTCCATAATAAGACAACTTACGTAAGATTAATGACTTTAGAACATAACCCTTTCCATGCCAAATGTATCAGCAGACTACACACAACTGTATCTCCTACAAACAGGAAAAGAGATAGAAGTTTCACAGAAGCAGATTGGCAGCAAAATTATTGTTCTTTTTGAATTTCATAGGATCCCTTTAAACATGACTCCATATCTGGGATAAGAGTCCATGTTTGGGTACTTGGACTGAGTGACGTACTTGGACTGACTTTCCCTCTAGAGGAAAGGGATCCACAGCACAGTGTCACAGTGGCATGGCACAACTCAATGTTCAAACACCCTTCTAACCACCACAAAGATTCGTCACCTCCTCACATTTGGCAGTAAACTACATTCAACATTTTTAAAGCATATTGTTCCTCTATACCAGGTGTCTTGTAAAACAAAAAGAAAAGGAAACAAAACAAAACTTTCCACCTTTCTCCAAAAGCTTTAAAAACATAGCTTAGCACCAACAACAACAAAAATTCTTTGTAAAATAAAAACCAAAAGAACTTCTGAAGAAGTAAGCATCGTATGATCTCAGAACCAATACCTAGTATTCTGCGGACATTGGGTATAAAGGCTTCAGATGTTTGCCAGGGCATTCCCAAAAGTCCACTGAGCCAAAGTCCTGGACACCAGTCCACTCACTTTATAAGTTATCAGACATCAAAACCAACATTGATCCACCACTGGCCACATCACTCATGGATGGCAAAGCCACAAGTGATTTATGCAGGTTCTTTGAAATAGGGGCTCATAAAACCTATTGCCACACCATCACATATCTGATATATGCTACACATTTTACTGATACTATTTTCATATCCTTGTGGCTTTGAAAACGGTGTTCCTCTGAGACACAAGGTCAACCATCCAGACCTTTGAAAAAATAAAAAAGAAGAGGAAAAACCCCAACAGCACTAATGTGTTTTTAAAACTCTAGAAAGATTTGCAGCAGTTTCTTCCTATCTTCTCATAATGACATTTTAGGACGGAGTATTTCACAGTCTAGTAAGCTACAAACAAAATCCTTAATCCGTCCTTGGATTTTGAATGGAGCAACAGTTTCTGACTTAGACTACAAGGTGATGAACACTTTTGGTCTCAGTAATCTTGAAGCAAACCTCAGCAATGAAGGTAAAAAGATATGTGGCTGAAGTACTTTCCCCCTTCATTTTTAAAATGGCATAAATTTACATTAGGTAGCAAAAGTCACCACAGAAATAGTCTAGTGGACAGAGTGAAGGTGAAGCTGCTGGAGGTGCACAGTAAAACCTTTTACTCCCACGGCTTTACAATTTATCATGTGGTTCTGCAATCTATCACAAGAATAATATCAAAGTATAAATCCATCTTTGGGGTTGGAAATTTTGAGCACAAAGAGACTTTAACAAAAAATAAAGTATTAAGGGACTAACTGGGAAACCAGAGGTTCCCAGCAGAAGTCTTTGCTCAACCTTTACTCTATAGCCTTTAATGCAGTAGCTGTATTTACACAGCTGTTACTACATGCATTTTTAATGTAAAAAATAGGAGAAGAGTTTAGGTGTAAATTTCAACTGACTATGAGCTGTAGAAGACTTACAATGGAGAGCCTACAAACTGAAATGGGAACGTAGTAATCAGTATCGCATTAGATTTAATTTGAAGATGAAATGGCATCAGGAATTAAGTTAAAGGGTTATTAATGCAAACTATATCTGAGGTATCTTGCAAAATAATTATGCATTGCTAAGCTACAGAAAGCAAAACTGCAAGTAGGCTCAGCCGGTAATGGTTTAAATAGCTGAAAGGTTTAGTTTTGTAGAGTTTTCTGGTTTGTTTACTATCCAAAAGCTCTGATGCTTCTAGGAAACTCTCCTATATACTTTGCATGAAGAAAACATTTGTTCAGTAGCACACAATTTACACGTGAAAAACTTAGCCACAAAATATTATGAAGATTAGAAATTTATCAGGATTTAAAATGATATCTGAATATTTATATGGGGAATTAGAATACCAAATATTACAACAGTCACAACTGTTTGGTCAGAGAGCAGACAAAGAAATCAAGCTAGACAGACCAGCATCTCTCATAACCCAAAGAAGCATTTGCCGGACAAACACAACATCTGCAGGATTTCAGAGCATGGCTAAAAGACACGAAACACACACTTTTGATTAGGCGCACATCCCTTAAGATTCATTAGGACTGAAAAACAAACACTATGTATGGGCTAAAACCAAAGCCAGGGCTCCTTTTATTACTCATATGAATCAAAAGATGTTTTCTTTATATGCTTCAGTTTCTTCTAGTTCCTTATCTTATGTTCCCTCATCTCGCTCTATCAGCACTATGTCCAGTCAAAAGGACATAAGGATGCCAGTCTCCAACACAGAAATCTTTGCTGTTCCATAGTATGGACAGAGAAGAAGATTGTGCAGGTGGTCAGACCAGCACTTTTACACTACTTTGAAAACAAGATACACTAGACTGTCATCAGGATGGCAGGTGGGCTTGGTTTAAGAATTAGCTAAACTCCAGACATTCTATCACCCTAATTTAGAATCAATCTTGCTTTTTAGTGATGATAATAAACTTGTACAAACATGAGATTCATTTGTATATTTTAGCATTTTATTTCAGTCCCAGAATGCAAAACCTGACATTGGAATCAGTTTGATTTTTTTGGTGATTGAAGATATTAAGCACTACAAGAGCATTGAAATTTCGATCTGATTAGGATGAAAATTCTTCAGGATCAAAACACTTCTTTTTTTCCCCCTACAGTTTTACTAATTGTGTGCTACTTGACATTGCAGAGTTATTCCACAGCATGATAGCAAAATATGTGAAGTGTATTTTACTGTTAGAAATTATCAACTCATTCTATTTGTTTTTCATGTGTTTGAGGTTATTAAGAGAATAAAAAATTATAACTGATGTGCATAAGTTAAAAGGGTTAGTTCAACTACAGCTGGTAGGCTAAACCACTAAGCAATATTTTGTACAGCAATAGAATTTTCTACTGAACATACATAAAAGAAATCATGAATGTATAACTGATTTAAAAGCAGACTGAGGGCGTAATATCCCTTGAAAAATAAGGGAGCCATGAAAAAGGTGAACGTGGAATAGTTTATTTTCAGAAAGACTGGATTATTCTAACCACTGGAAACCAGATAAAGTAGATCAGAGGGAGTGCTACCAAACATACTCATCAGAGACCTTTGCTTTATGGGAAATGAACTGCCCTGGCTCACTGTTCCTGAGGAATTGTATTTCTTATAGCTGTAAATCAAATCCTGAAGAAGCAGGATTATATTTTCTAAGCAATAGCTGAGGACAACAAGTATCTTTTTTGTTAGTGTCAGGTTTCTGAATTTAGACCTCAATTAGGATTCCAAAATGAAAAAGCACATATTATATACCAATATGTACCTGTGACAGTGCTCTTACAAGCAATAAATTAATTTTCAAATGGCGGCACATTGTCCTACATTTGTCCCAAAGGATATTCATGGTTGCCTTTAGAGGTCTTGACTTTTATCCTCCTTGCTGCTTTCTTAATGACCTTCCTTGAACAGTAACACCAAGTTCTTGATGTTCAATGATGATCATTAATTTTTTTTGATTAAATGGAAGATATATATTCCTGCAGCATATGACATCCATTCATTCTTAGCAAGAAATGTACTTCTTAAATCAGAAAGAGACGTTACAGACCGCTGTATGATAACAGCGTCAACCAAAGGGAAGCAGATATGCAGACCATCATGCTCCTGACAGCAGTGAGTGTCAATTGCCCTTGCTGAGCTCTACAGACAGTGCTAAGATCTGATACAACAGTCATTTTATTAATCTGCTAGATTTCTGATATTGATTTGACATAAAATGTATCCTTCTACCTTTAAGATCAGGGATATTTTCTTGTCATTGGAACAAGGGCAGTTTTAACCAAGCAGGGTCTCATGTCTTGGTGAAAATGTATGAACAACCCTATCCTCGACATGCAGCTCAGCCCTTCAAAGCTTCCATGCAGAGGTAAGTAAAAAGGGAGGATCCACTCAGCTTCTCCATTCTTACAAGTGGTAAAATAGAACTGGGGACATGAGGGCTCTTTCTCGGGTGTTAGTTCTAGATGTATACCTATGAAATGTAAGACACTGAGTTTCAACTTTTCCATGCCACATATCCTAATTCTAGCTCTGTTACACAGAACTAGAATTAGAGACTGAATCTGAGCCAGGGTACAGACCTGCAATTTTTGAGGACTTGGATTCAAACACAAGTTGTTGCAGCTTAGCCAGTTGCTGTGTGTCAGCTGAGCCAACAGCTGAGCCATGATGCTGGATGGTGTACAGGCTGTTAAACTAGAGAAAATTTGAACTATCATCTCTGTGAAAGAGAGACTACATTTATGATAAATGATATATGTCAGGATTCTACCAGCATTTTGTTCAACAAACAAATGAGAAGTTTCCCAAACTTCTGAAACCGTGAAGTATTATAAAATGAGAAATATTAGTAAGGTAGAATTATAGAATCACAGAATCATAGAATGGTTTGGGTTGGAAGGGACCTCAAAGACCATCTAGTTCCAACCCCCCTGCCAGGGGCAGGGACACCCTCCACTAGACCAGGTTGCCCAAAGCCCCATCCAACCTGGCCTTTACCACTGCCACGGATGGGGCATCCACAACTTCTCTGGGCAACCTGTTCCAGTGCCTCACCACCCTCACAGTAAAGAATTTCTTTCTAATGTCCAATCTAAATCCCCCCTCTTTTAGTTTATACCCATTACTCCTTGTCCTATCACTGTATGCCCTGATAAACAGCCCCTCGCCAGCTTTCCTGTAGGTCCCCTTTAGTATTGAAAGGCCGCGATTAGATCTCCCGGGAGCCTTCTCTTCTCTAGGCTGAAAAAGCCCAAATGCCTCAGCCTGTCCTCATAGGAGAGGTGCTCCAGCCCACTGATCAACCTTGTGGCCCTCCTCTGGACTTGCTCCAGCAGCTCCATGTCTTTCCTGTACTGGGGACCCCAGAGCTGCACGCAGTACTCCAAACAATTGGTTGGGAGAGATGTGAAGAAGCATGATAATTGAAAGCTTGAATGAAACAACATAGAAACAATATCCCTAAACTTTTTATTTCTGTTTGGAAAAAAACTGATGCTTCAGTAACTTGTGGGATCACCACCATGTATTATTGCGTTGGAATAAATGCAGGCATACGTAGAGTTAGAGTATGGATGTTGTTTCATTAATCCACAAGGGCATCAAGCTATAATGAACATAAATCTCTAAGTAGAAATCTTGACCCCTCTGAATCTAATGGAAATTTTGCTAGCTACTTCACTGGGGTCAGAATTTTAGTCCATATAAATTTGCTTTTTTAGGGCATAATCCCTATGTCCACTGAAGCCAATGAAAGCTTTTCCATTCACTGTAGCTGACCTTTTATTAGGGCAGCTGTTCCTTTACAAAAGACTGTTGTCACTGCTATAGTCCTGTAGACCTTCTTCACCGTTATACTTGTTATGGTCACATTCCTGATACTGCTTTTGCCTTCTTTTATCTGAGATAGCGTTAACAAGGCGTGTTTTTCAAAGTTTCTAATGGGCTGCCATCAACAGCCCTCTTGATTTTTCGTGTGTGATTTAGTGCAACATTTTCTTCTTTGCTTGTTTTCCTCTTTGATGTCTTTGAACAACCTGGATGAGAAGGCAGGATATACTGGTCTTACTTTTTCCATTTTTTTTCCTGATATGTTGTCAGTGAATAGGCAGAGTAGAAGTTTTATTTATGTTTCTTTCTACCCTTAGATCTGCAACTACAATTTAAGATTCTTCTTGTTTTAATCTTTAAAAATTATGCTCTCTCCTGTAAAAATCAAGTAAGATTTTTAGGTGCACTCTGCAGTCCTCCATCAAACACAAGCTTTTCAGTTTGCTGCTTTCTCAAGTCTTGCTTTCACTTTTCAATAGGGCTTTCTAACCATTACTTTAGCATCCAGTTCCTCTTCAAAATATTACGTAATACTGCTTTTTAAAAAAAATTGTTGTAATCTCAAGCAATTATTTTCTATGTTGTACTGGCAAATCTCCTGCATTGTCTATTTTGGGGAACTGCAGTTCTGCTGTGTTTTACCTTCTACAGCCAGGGTATGCAAGTTCCTGAATTTTAGCCCTAATTTTAACTACACCAGGAGGATTTTATCTTTTTAGTTTGGTTTGAACTTGATTTTCTAGGATGGACAAGTTGCTATGAAGTCTTTTGGGGTTTTGCAATTTCTTTCTCTTGATTTTTCTGCAAAGTGTTTTTCCAAATGCTAGAAAAGTTGAGCATCTCTCTGGGCAAAGATCTGAACCACTTCAGCTTCTTCAGACTTATAATGGGCAGCTATACTTCCTGAGCTATTCACAAGTCTAATTTAAGATCTTTCATCCAGACCATGAGTTTGAACACCATGAAAAGTCAAATGCGAAGTCCTGTACCTGTGATGGAGTGATTCCCTGCAATGGTACAGGCTGGGGGCTGACTGGCTGGGGGGCTGCTTGGCAGAGAAGAATCTGGGGTTCCTGGTGCACAGCATGCTAAGCATGGATCAGCAGCGTGTTCAATGGGCTGTACTAAAAAGTGTATAGTCAGTAGATCACAAAAAGTCAATATTCCCCTTCACTCATCACTCTTTAGATTGCACCTGGAATCTAATCTTAGGCTCCCAGCACAGGAAATTTATTGATAAATGTCAGTGAACTTAGCAGAGGTTTGTCAAGATGGTCAGGGACTGGAGTACTTGCCCTGTGAGGAAAGGCTGTGGGACCAGACTTGTTCAGCCTGAAGAAGAGGTGGCTTCAGGGGGACCTAACACCATACCTGCAAGGAGGTTACCGCAAAGATGGAGCCATAAGCTGGACAATCAAAAGAAGTAAACTCCAACTGGATAGAAGGAAAAAAAAAAATCATTGTGAAGAACATTAAACTCTTATTAAAGATAATTGGAACGGGCCACTCAGAGTAGATGTGTAAAGTCTAACCTTGAAAGCTTTCAAGATCAACTAAACAAAGTGCTACACAATTTACTCTGAATCACTGTTGATCCTATTCTGAGCACAAGGGACTAGAAGATGTCCCAGAGTCCCTTCCAATCTGAATGATTCTCTGAACATCTTGTTCCTATAAGCCAAGAGAACAACTATATCTAAAAGATATAACCAGCCTCATCTACTGAAAAAAACAAACATTAACCTAGCAAGAATAACTATGCTATAGCCACACAGCCAAGTTTGGAACCCCACTGTGCTGGATGTTGGTAACAGGAGAAAATCCCTGGTGTTTATAAAGCTTGCAATCCAATGACCTAAACTGGACATACAGTGAGAGCAGGAACACAGTAAGGTGAACCAATTTTCTAGAAGTCATTCCTGTCTCCAGGGTCTCCAGAGTCCTAGTCCAGTGCTTACACGCCGGACCACACTGCACTCATAGTGTCTGCATAAGTCTCTAAGTTTTCTGAAGATGAATGTTTCATAAAGCATATTCTACTTGAGAGAGACGTAGTCCTTCACAAGATTAAGGTCTTTTTCAGATGGGATGTTAACCTCTGCCAGGTTCTTTTATTTCCTGAGTCAGACAGTGCAGCGGAAGTGCAGCTTGTCATTTTTGACTTCCAGTTTCAAGAGCAAGAAGTAAATTTCTGAATTTGTTCCTTCATTTCTGAGCAACTGACATATCCTGCTGGATATTAAACGCTCAAAATGTAAATGATGCAAAATTACTTTGTTTAATTTTGGATAGTTGATTTTATTTTTTTCCACAGAAATGTATATAACCTGACCTTCTTATGCCAAATGGACTTTACCTTGTAGAAACTTCAGGGACTATTTGAAATCTTTACAGAGCTTCATACTGTTGTTGGCTGCCATATATTATAGAATCATAGAATCATACAATCTTTAAGCTTGGAAAAGACCTCTAGGATCATCAAGCCCAACCACCAACCCAAGACCACCATGTCTACTAAACCATGTCCTGGAAGTGCCACATCTACACGGCTTTTGAACACCTCCAGGGATGGTGACTCCACCACCTCTCTGGGGAGCCTGTTCCAATGCCTGACCACCCTTTCAGTGAAAATTTTTTCCCTAATATCCAACCTAAACTTCCCCTGGAGTAATCTGATGCTGTTTCTTCTTGTCCTATCACTTGTTGCCTGCTAGAAGAGCTCATCATCCACCTCACCACAATCTCCTTTCAAGTAGTTGTAGACAGCGATAAGGTCTCTCCTCAGCCTCCTCTTCTCCAGACTAAACAACACTAGTTCCCTCAGCCGCTCCTTATAAGACTTGTGCTCCAGTCCCTTCACCAGCTTTGTTGCCCTTCTCTGGACATGCTCCAGCACCTCGATGTCTGTCTTGCAGTAAGGAGCCCACTAGAAACTGTCATAGAAGCTGTCCCTGTTCTCCTGCTTTCCAGTTGCAGTTGTTCTCCTATACTCCTTCGCAGATCAAGCAAAGTACTTTCACAGTGAAGGTTTATACTACCTTCTATTGTAGTTGTACAGTTTTGTAAAACCTAATTAAATGTGGCTGCGATTGGGTTGCTACCCTTTCATTAGGAAATGCTAGCAGGACATGGTACAGGGGGGAACAGAGTTATTAAAATCTGGGACTCTGAGTTTAAGAGGCAGTTTGCAGATAGTCTTTTAAATCAAGAAAAACACACAAGTCAATCATAAACGCAGTCAGTCACTGAAACTTCCAAAGAATTATCTGGCTTCACTGCAGGCACAGATAAATTAGAGATTATAGGCCTAAGTCTCTTTTCGCACCAGGGTAAATCAGGAGCACCATCACTGAAGTCAACAGATCTCAACAAGAAAAGAATTAGGCCCTATGGCTTTTAATAAGACGAATACAAAGAGTTTAATTACAGGAATCAAACCGAACCTCCCTTCCCCCACACAGAGACATATGCATATGCTCTCTGGTAAGGTTTGTCTCTTCTAACTTTTTTTGTACTTCTGTTATCTTTATCCTGATCAGATACTACGTGTGTGCAAATAACAGGGACTTAGATGCTATAGGGATGGACGTAATTTAGATGTTAATACATGAGGTGGTTAAAACACCGGTAGAGCTGTAGCTCAGTTCCGTATTGAAAAACTTGGAGAAATCCCAAATATACCCCAGTTTTTGACCTCCACATTATGACTCAGAAATAAAAAACAGAGAGGAGTTCATTTTCTCTGCTAGGGAGGGAGTTTCTCATCTAAGCAATATCTCTTTGAAGGAGTAAAATAATGCACAGCACGTGTAAATGAAGAGCTGCTGGAAACTCTGGTAATACAAATATAATTTTTTATTTCCACATATGTGAACAATCTTATATGTCTATAAAAAGAGCTGAAAATAAATCATACAAAAAATCATATTTGAGCGACCCTCTATGAAACCTTATGAAAAAAAAAAAGCAGGTGCAAGATGAAGACCCCAGTTGTGGAATATAAATAATAGTTCAGGAACAATCAAGTGTTGTACCAGATTATTTTGACAAAAATGGAAGTACTTACAGTCTAAGTGACTATGTCTGATGCCTTCCACATCTTCAGCATGAATGAAGTGGTAACATCTCTTTCCTACGATATCTACAGGGGTCAGATCCATGTAATCACTAATCCTAGAAAGGAAAAAAAAAACACAAACCAGTCTATAATTCAAGAAAGAAAACAATACAAGAACTGTCAAATGACTCACTGAAATCTGCTAAAAATTTTTTTCACCGCTATAGCAATTTGAATGGAATATCTGTACAAACAAGACATAGCCTTAAATAAAAAAAGAAAGAAAACATCTCTTAAAGAAACCTTGAAATCATTTTATCCATTTAAATAAGTGGAAAGTTAAATTCTAGTGCGTATTCTCCCTGTAGCATAACACCGAGACAATATAATTCCATGAAATTGTAAAGCATTAGCAACAATCCAAAATCCTCATTAAAAACCCAAGATGATTCAAGGTTACATAATAAAGTAAAAAAATGTTATGTTTATACCTAATGATTAGAGACACATTTCATTTAAACAGATTGGTCTTCTACTGGGTATATTCATGAAAAAGCTCTTCAACCATTTCTTGGCACCAAGTCCAAACTGATATTTCAAGGGATATAATTTAAATGCTGAGACATACAGATGCCTCAGGGTGTTATCTTTTTTAGTCTAATTCATTTGGGAGCTCAGCTTTCACTCTGGGCCCTTTCAACTGGGACTTTGTTGTTTATTGCACATAGAAACTTTAAAATCTATTCTACAGACCTTTGTGCGCTCTGCCTGTATGTGTGTGTCTGTGTGCTTGTGTCTGTAAGTGTGTGTAAACTTCTGTCATGGAGTGTCAAGATGTCAATGTCCTTAAATGCGGTACAGAAAATAACAAAACAACTGGAAAATGCCTTGTTCACACAGGCATTTAAAAGTATGTCTGTTTGCTAGAAATAGAATAATTTTTTAGGGTTTGAAATATTCTGCAATGATTTCGGTTAAGCCCACTTTGTAATTGTAAGATATAATTGCCATCCATTTAAGGGAGTTGTAACAAACACTGAATATCTTGATATAACCAGATAGCTGCAACAACTGGAGTGTGATCCTGAAGGAGGCCGATGGGGAGGCTAAACCAGATACTGCTTAGGTCTGAGGGGTTCCCAGCAGGCAGAGGGGGCGAACACAGCCACTGAGGTACTGACTAACAGAGCTGTGATTGCCTGGGTGTCTGAGGCAGGGAGAATGCATAGACCAGGAAGACTGAAGGAGAATGGAAGCATTAGACTACAGCACTACAGCAGCACTGGTGGTTTGTCTCAATTAAAAAAAAACAACAAACAAACCACACCACAAAAAACATCACAGGTAAAGCAGATGGACTCAAATTTCCTAGTAAAAAATGTCAAATCAAGATTAGCACAAAACACGATAGCCTTCTCCAACTTTCATGGCAGAGCACGTTGCAAGATGTGCGCTCTCAAACAACTGCCTAGTAGTTATAGCACTTAACTGAATGTGGGATGCCCATCTGAGTCACTGTCCCTGGAGGTATTTAAAAGACCTGTAGAAGTGGTAGTTGGGGACACTTGATGGACTTGGCAGTGCTAGGTTTACTGTTGGACTTGATGATTGTACAGGTCTTTTTCAAACTAAATGATTCTATGATTGTATGATATTAAGCTGTTTCAGACAGACATATGAAGGACATAGGATTCTTTTTAATGAAAAAAGTGAAAGAAGAAACAGAAAGAATACGTAAATGTTAGTGACGATCACTGGCAAGCAATGACACCAAAACCAGAAGCAAAAAAAATTACATTCAATAATACCCTCATGTTTATATCAAAGGTACTAAAGATGGAAAATAAATAATTCACATGGAGAAAAGAAAGAAACACTGTAGTATATCTTAGAGCACTTGTTAGGAGACAGATCTTGTGGCTTGCAAGTCCTTTGACAAAATAAAGCAACAGGTTGATGTGTAGGAACTCGGTTGTGCTGCATCCACAGATCTGATCCTCTAAAACGTAAGCACAAGCTTACATTTGCGCAGATCAGTGGTTCCATTGACTTACAAGACTGTTAATATGAGAGAAATTTAAAGGTAGGTATATGGTACAGGGCTTTGCGGAATCAGGACCAAATTGTGCACACATCTGTAGGCTTGAGGCTCTCTACACAAGACTCTTTCTGCATATCCGAAGGAGCTATCTGCAGCCACTGTCATGGCCAATGGGCCAAACTTCTTCCATTTGGAAAACGCCATATTCACTGGGTTATTTTCCCTTTGAGCATGTATTAGCAGACCACATTAAACTGGGCTATAGTCTCTCTCCAGATGGTCTCCAGTCACTAACCATTGACACTGAAAATACACAGATGGATGCTGTACTCTAGAAGCAGTCTCTTTATTTTGCTTTTAGTTATTTATCACTGTCTAAGATGATTTGTCCTCTGCGGTGCTTTTCTTACTCCACTGACTAATAAAGAAATTCTAGACTATGTTATACTAGATGGTGATGTTTAGATGACATGAACCCCACATTTGGAACACAGACGTGGATTAACTTACCACATTTTAGGCAACAAAATTTTACATCCCCATTTAACACTCTCAGAACAAAATATTAATTGTTAGAAACAGCCAGTGTACTAGCTAACAGATCTTGCCTCAAAGAAAAGCTAACTGTTCACTAGTTTGTGCACTGAGTCCAGGATTCTGATGCAGATCTCTTCATTCAGAGGAAAGTAACAAGATGCACCCAAAGACTTGAGTAATGTCACTCCTGCTCCCTGCTGTTGCAAGCAGGCAACCACTTGGAAAACTAGGAGTACTATTGATCTCACCCCTGCTGATCCAGTGGTCCACTGTGAGCATTCATTTCAGTTAAGTAGCATGGCTTCTGCTCCATACTCCCCGCAGCTGCCAGTAACTCCCCATTGCTCCATAAATAGTGCTTACAGCTTCCCCAGCATGGATCCATTTTTCTCTGTTTTCATCAATGTTGTGCTTGCTTTACTGTGGCACCACAAAGAATTTCCCGGCTGCCCGCAAGTGCCAGGAGTCAAGCCCATATATTCAGGATGGGATACTTATCTCCTTTTCTATAGTCCCAGAAGAGAGATTCCAACTTCCCTGACTCAGAGAATGGCCTTGGCAAATGCCCAGATAATTCATCTGACAGCTTCAATCAGCGGCTCAGTTAATTCCTTCCTGTCTTCTGTCCTTTCCGTTCTTCCAGTTTTTACAGTCATATGCTGCTTTGTACCTGCTATGAAATCCAAGTCCTGTCAATCTTACTCCATTTTCCATCAGTGGAAATCCTGCTGCCTTGGTGAGCTAACGTTCACCGCCCAGCCCTGGCAGAAGTGTTTCTACTGTTTGAAATTCCTTTTACAAACTATTTTTAACACTGACACAGGGGCTTAAAATGGAGCTATTGCAGCATAAATTCAAGTACCATCATATGCGTTCTACCCTAGCATATGACATAAAATCCATCACAAACAAGGAAAAGTTGCTTTATGATGTTGCCTTTACCTTAAAGAATGAAAAACGTTAGTAAGCTCAAAACTTTCTTGCATAAGTCAGCTGGCTTACCACAGTTCACCACATGTTATCAGTTTTTTCTATGTGATTACCAATCAGCACTCCACATCTGATGCATTTTACATTTTTCAGTGATGCCTTTCTCAGGCATTTGAAAGTTTTATTGCTATATGAACGTAAAGGGAAGGTTTGAGAAAAATGTTTAATTAAATAAAAACATATACAATTTAGGGCTCATAAAAATGCCAAACTGGTGGTGGAGAAAGTATAAATCTTTCTAACACGGCCCACAAATTCGTATCATCCTTGACCTGATGGAATAGTTCATTTTTTGCATCCAGTTGATTCCTGGCTTCTTTATTGAGGTTGCCAACAAAGGTAACAGTAAGTGCAGGTGATTTTGTTAAAAGGAAATCTGTTCATTAAGAACTGGCCAGATACCAGCAGCTCATTTCATGGAGGCCATTGAAGAGCTCTGCTGTGGTAGCAGCTTTCCATTACTACCTAGGTAGGTCACAGTCAAATCAAAGACTAAGGCAAAAGGTTTCTTCTAGATCCTACTGCTAATCCCCAGAGCTCTTTCACCAGATGCCAGATTATACAGAATCTGGATGGTCGTTGCGTAGAATCACAGGCAAAACCTCAGCCCAAATTTAATACTGTTACCAGCTTTCTCTGTGACCGTGTGCAAGCCACTTTCTATGAAGCAGTTTTTCCAAGCTTAAAAATGAGAATAACACATTCTTTTTTAGATAATGCTTTGGCAGTTTAGATGAAGTGTTCTCTTTAATAGCCAATATTATTATTAATACTATTGTTCAGCAACATGACAGCAAAGATAATCTCATAACTGAAATTCAAGATTATTTTAAATCAAGGCCCTGATTCAACACAGCATTTGAGTTTACCCCTTTTTATAAAACTTTATATCGATATACTATCCTGATCATAGGTATTCCATTATGATTGAGCAATTACGATTCTTCATATCAGACAGCTTCCACTCTGAACTTCAAATGCTGCTGTCACACGAAAAGCTTGCGTTTGTCATGTTGTTTGTTCCAATTTCTGATGATAGGTCCCCTTGACAAAATTTCTCTTGGCTGCATTACCTTCTTTTTTCTTTTCCAACCTTTCCCTCGCACCTCAGACTTCCCTCAGTGGACCCAAACTTCTTTATTATTTATATCTTCCTTCTCATATATCTTCACTCTGCTCTAAATACCGGCTCCCTAGTTTCTATTTTTATTTTTTAGGGAACTGAGGGCATTAATAAGGCTTAATGGTCTTGATCAGACCCCCTGGGGCCTTCCCCCACCCTGCCCATGGCCCAGGAGCCCATCTCAGCCCCATGGGGCTCCCCCTCCCGCCCATGCCCAGGACCCCATCTCAGCACCCCGGGGCTGTCATTCCCCCTGAGCCCCAGCGACACCGCAGCAGGGCTGGTCTCCAAATCCCCACAGCCCTGCCTAGCCATGGGCCTCACCGAGCCAGGTCAAGCCCATGTCCCAGGGAGTCCCCAGGGAGGTGCCTGGGACTGGGGCTGCCCCAGTGCTCCCGGCTGGGGTGGTGGGATGGGCCCCGGCTGCCAGGCCCTGCCCTGACAGACCCCCATGGGGAGCCCCCGATGCTACTGGTGCCCAGCCCCCAGGGAGCAGAGAGCTGAATTTAAATCCTGTCTTCCACTTTCCTAGATCACTTGTCGCTATCACATTGCACATACCCCCCCCTCCCCCAACCAACTCCGCATCACCTGTTCCCATTTCATTGCTGTCTTTCCCAGTGTGCCCTTAACCAGTTTTATTCTACAGTTTTCCCACCTCTTACTGCAACAGATCCCACCTCTCTAGCCTACTATCTAGGCCATCTGTGCTTCTGTTCCATTAAACACTGAGCACGATGTGCTGTAATCTGCAAATTAGTTCAAAAATGGAAAACTTTAAAACTTCAGACAGAAAGACTCGTGGAGGAGAGGAAGGGGATGCATAAGGATAGCCATACAGGTCAGACCAGCGTCTGTCTAGTCCCAAATCTTGCCTCTGAGAGGAACGGTGAGAAATTGTAAAAATGAGGGAAAGCTTAGAGGAATCCTTCCTGGTCTATCCTCCCCTATTCCAGCAAGATGTTCTGCAAATTATAATGTTTAATTTACTTTAGCCTCTAAGAATGTAATGAAAATGAAGGTGATGGTGATGAGAGTGAATTCAATGCTCTCATGCAACATCAGGGTGACATTGCAGGAACCACAAATTTCAAAACTTTTTGCCAAGCCCATGGAACAAAGAATACACACAGCTAAAACAAAGAAAAAAGGAGCTAAAAGCTGTACCTATTTTCACAGTAAATGATATTGAGGTCCATATTCACGCGAGTGACAAACATGTGGCAGTCAATCCTGACTTCATTAATTGTAGGAGGTGGCAAAGCATGAGCAACGACAACAAGTCCCATGATTTGGCTGGGTACTGTCCGTCCGTGGGACAGTGACACTCTCAGACGTAAGCGGCCTGTTATATGAATCACCTGGAAAATAAAAACAATAAAATAAACCCCAGTGAATTCTGGATGCAACTGCGACATCAGTTTCTTTTAAAGGACAGCATTACTATTCCCTACAGACCACTTAACACAGCCAAAAATTGTACTAAGTAACTGCCAGTATTAGTGTTAAGCTTATTAATATTGGTTGTCAACATATCCTGTATGTCCTCATGGCAAGAAAAGAAGACAAGAACATAACAGGCAAATGCTTCACATTCATCAAATAAAAACCTCAGAACTCCTGTGGTATTGATTTTTGTTGTGGTTGTTACAGAAAGAAAGCAGAAGAAAAAAACAATCTAGAAATTCAACATAAGAAAAGGAAGAGAGGGGATAAAACTGAAGTAATGAGGGTAGAAATTAATAAAATACTAATTTTATAACATTTGAAGACTGAATACGAGACACAAAGATTGGCAGTTTTGAAACTTTTCCAGAATGGATTTAATTGAATTACTAGTCACCAACACCATGGAGACACTGTGCACAGCCTTGAATTACTTCTTTGTGGTTGACAAGTTGAGAAGCAACAGCCTAGAAGTGATCAATGAGCTCAGCTGCAGGATGGTCTTCTTGCATCCCTAGCAAGCATTTTAGAGCAGGTAGACACTCAATGCCTTAGCCCAGTATACAATGTATGTATGGAGAGCTCTGAGAGCGGGTGATTTCTTTCCCTGTTCACCAGATAATGCCAGAAGGTGCCTGGGATCCAACTGCACCCCTGGAAAGGGAAATTCTAAGAATGCTGCCTGAAATGTAGTAAGTTGAAACTTCAGGAGAAGAGTAATCCAGCATTTTCTTTTTTACTCCTTCAGGACTTCTGTGGATAAATAAAGGGGTTGGGTTTTTTTCCAATAAAATAATATAAATACAGAACTGATGCCAGATGTCAAACTGAAAATGGAAACTGCAGCTCCTGTACTCATGGATAAGAGAGCTATAAGAACTGGCAGTTCCACGGTCTCCCAGATTTTCACCCTCAGAGTGTGTCATAACATCAACATGAAGAGTTAAAACATCAGCATGAAGAGGCAGCTTCCAGGAGATGGGGACCCCTTTCACTGTGATCCCAGCCTCAGTACCCAGAAGTCAACAGAGATGTTGGTTGGTACCAAGTACAGTGGAGCAGGTGACAGAGACGGGATGTAGTTCTAAGTCCACTGCTACTCATCTCAGAAAGACAGCAGATGAACTCTTTGCCTCTGATCTGAGATTGATTGTTAATAGAAAGAGAGCGAGAAGAAAATCTCTCATAATAAGACTGCAAACCACAAAGTGCATCCAAATTCAAATCTAATTCATGCTAGCAGATCTGTCATCTAAGCCTTGAAGTTTCTATTTTTTAACCTAATCATTAAAATGTCTCCTTTTTCCACTGTTTTACATTTTGACTCCAGCCAGTGTGGTGAATTTGAATGAGGAAAGCGATAGTTGCTGTGTTTGTCCATTTCAGTTGCAGGTTTCTGACCACCCACATTTAAAGTAATTACTGCCTAAACTCACACTTAATGCACCTTCCAAGGGCAAACTATCCTATGAATATTTGAAAAAGTTCCTAAAGGCAAGGATGCAAAAACACCATTTCAAACACACTTTATTTTTTTTTCTCAAGACCTCATTAACTAATGAAGAAATAGCTAAAAGAAATAGGATTAACTTCACAGGAGGGGCAGTAACAGTATATTTTACTCCTTCTAGCTAGGCTTGCATATACATCTGCTTTTTATCATTATCTGTCTCTTTTTATCATGCAGTTTCAGCTTACTGCAAAAACTCAAATCTTTAAATGCTTAGAAAAATGCTGATGGATAACTAGTAATAATGCGAAAAATAATCTTATACTGAACGTGCTATGCAAAAGTCTTGTTCTGTTGTTTTTTCATAAGAGTTCTTATGCTAATGTTTGAAGTTGGCACTATCACTTGAGGGAATTTTTAAGATACATCATACTTAAAATCCATTTATCTCTTCCTCGTATTTTCTGAAACCTCCATGTCATTTGCAGCTAAATATCAACATGATTTGTTTTTGAACAACTCTCTATTCAGTCAGCACCTCACTTTTTACTTATTCCTCACCTGAAATACACCTCAGATGTAGCACTGCCCCGAGAGACAGTTCCAAACCTGTTAGGTCCACCATATATTAACATTGTTGAATTCTAAGAGAGTTTGCTTCCAGATCCAAATTATTTAGCTTGTCCCTAGCTCTATCATGGATCAAGCCATGTTCTAAATCCCCATGTGAATTCAAATTTTAGGGGTCAGTACTCAATTGCCTTCTGATTCTGTACGTTGGGAAACATACAGCAAACTGCCCATCAGTCCCAGTGCCTGTGTGACTCTAAAGAAACTGTATTTCCATGCCTGAAAACCCTTTCTATGACAACATTAGTCAAACGCACCAAGTGGGAAATCTAATTGGTAGTGAAAAACAATTCTAGCTGTCATGACCTTGTCTACATTGTGAGTATTGCCACTTTTAACACTGGTTCATTTGAACTGGGATTAGGGGTGATCGGAATTATAGGGTCAATTATCTCCGGTAGCTAAAATTAATCTCTTTATAATTCAATCCCACAACACTAGTCTATCATATCCTAAAGCAGTATTATGACTTTAATGAAGCTAAATTGCAAGAATAAACTGTTATATGAAGGACAATACTTGGATCCAGATGTAAATATTTAACAAAAATTTGCTAGGAACATTCTGAAAATCAAAAGTAAATGCAGCTCTTCTGTGCAGTTTTTTTTTATAAATGCTTTCTTCCGAAAAGTATGCAACAGTCCAAATCCATCTTTAAATTATGATTGTCTTCTTTCTAAAAATGCTATACAAATAGCCTGGGACACTTGGATGTCACAGCAAGAGAATACGGTGATACTGTGTTCTGTCCATTACAAGAAGGTGGGTGAACGCTGCACTCCTGATCACAGGGATCATCAGAAACTTTGTACGTCAAGAGCTGTACAGATTTACCCCACATTTCTCCATCTACCTCCTAAATGAAAATAGTAGCAAGACTTCTTTTTTACTCTAACGGCAGCTGGACTGGGTTAACATTTCAGAGTCTTTTTTTGCTTACAAACTGTTTATTGGCAGGCGTGGTAACTCGTGTGATAATTTCATCCTATAGAAGCAGAGGGAAAACTTATGGTCAAAATAAACCTTGTGACCTGATCTAGACCAGGATTTGACACAGGTCATTCTGGCCTGTGTTATTGCTTGTAGTATAACCTAGTTGTATATTAGTTATATTTGGATAGACAGGTGGGTGAACCAAAGAGCATTCTGTAACAATAAAACTTTTAACACTGTGAAATGAAAATAGCACATATGCTGCTGTAAAGATGTCATGCTGAAGCAAAACAAATACTAAAAAAATCTTCTGTACTGTTTAATTGCTTTGTTAAAAAAAAATCTAAATCAACTTTGCCTGACACTCCAATATTGGAAAAAAAATCATTATTTGGCTTTTATTTTTAGCTGATTAGAAAAGGGATTTGCAAAATATTGTAAGTACATGTAAACACAGTTTATGAGTGTGGGAGTGTTAACAAGCTACATTGCTTGGACAAATATATATTTCTTTTCCCTGCCATATGCTCTCTTTAGTCATCTGTTAGCGATAAGCACTTAGATGTGCTCTACTAATGTCTACCCATTATAAACAAGTACATCACAAAGACCTTGATAAAACCTTCCCTCTATTAATACTTAAGGAAAGGAAAGCCCAGCGACTGAAAAACACATCTGGAACCTGCTCATCATCCTTTAAAGCCAAATCTCACCTCTGGAGATGGAAACACTTTCTTTGTCAAAAGTATCTTTAAATGTTACATCCATTTTTTTCACAGACATGTGATGTCAGCGTAAGGACATGCATTACCAGAGGCTATAAAAACCTGCAAGCATGAAAAATCTGTGAATCTCACCTTTCAGATGTCTGTGTTCTTCAAAACTTAAACTTCCATTAGAAAGAAATTTCTAAACTATTTCTTTTGTTCTCTGTGTAAATCACTATGCCAGCTTATTATTGGACTGAAACCACAGCACTGGCAGAAGTGCTCCCTCTGCCTCATTTCTCTTAATGAGATATGAAATTCAAAGCCTAAAAATTATTGCTTAGACCCAAATTTTGAGAAAACAGTCATATATGAAAATATCCTAACTCAGTTTGTGTGCTGAGATATTTATTTAGCTGTTTGATGAACAACTCACACATACATTTATCCCCCTTTACAGAAGCAACTGTGATTCCCAAGGATATATGTATTTGTTCTGGTCTCTTAGAGATGTTATTTTATATTTCCAAAATCAACACCTAAATCTTTAAAACACAATTAATTTGAACTGCTAAGACTGGCTGAAGAAATGCCTTACAAACTATAGCCATGTTCTTACATTTTTCTTTCAGAGAATTGTGTGCTTCTTCACTCACAGGTACACGGACATGCACCTCAAAACCTGCCTGTGACACTAGCGAGACAAATGTTTTAACACTCCACAAGGTAAAGGGTTCCTATATAGTTTCAGGTGATTTCTAAGCTAAGCCTGAACATTTGGAAACAGGTTTTCCTCTGGACTTTTCAAAGAAAAGAGAGTCCACTGTCACAGTGATATCTTAAAGGTTCTCCTTTTCTGACATCAAAATATATCCATGACTATCAACCTAAACTTCAGTACAAGTTTCTTTATCTACCACAGTTCCCTTCTTACCTTCTTGTATCCCGCTGTAGTCATGACAACATTTCTATTTGCTTATGTTTTCTCATGGTCAGAAGCCATTTATTTTTGGGGTTCCACAGCCCCATCCTCATTGAGACCAAAGCCTGCTCTCCTAGTCTTCAGGAAAGAAATTCTTTACTTAGGAAGAAATTCTTCACTGTGAGGGTGGTGAGGCACTGGAACAGGTTGCCCAGAGAAGTTGTGGAGGCCCCATTCGTGGCAGTGGTCAAGGCCAGGTTGGATGGGGCTTTGGGCAACCTGGTCTAGTGGAGGGTGTCCCTGCCCCTGGCAGGGGGGTTGGAACTAGATGATCTTTGAGGTCCCTTCCAACCCAAACCATTCTGTGATTCTGTGAAAGCTTTCGGAAAGTACATCACTTGCCTGTACTTATAATTCAGCAGCAGTTGGGACTAGAGAGGTCCAGTAAGGCCTTGTGTTTGCAGTACCAGTAATACTTGCATATCCCATTCTCAGACTTACTGCATTTTTAAAACCATTGCAGTATTTCGAACTAGAGGTCTTACAGAGCATGACGTTTTGGTGATGAAAAGTATACGTTAGATCATCCCACATGTGCAGCAAGTTCGACATGTCTCGCATACATCCAAATCGCTGTACACACAGAGATCAATTCTCCATCATGTGTTTGGTTAGCTTAACACAGAAGACACATTGGACTTGCAGCATGAGCCATGCAAAGTAGTTTGCATGTGTCCTGATCTATCACAGACCTGATAATGAAGTTTTGAAAGTTAAAGTTTGTAGGTGTATGCTCCTGTTGTATCAATGTTAGATTTACTATCTCTTTTCATCTATAAAATAACCATCAAACCATTTTTTCCCTTCTTAACATCACCTATCTCCAGCTTCATAGGTATCACCTACCTTTTCTCTCAGACAGTAAAATAGAATAACATGTCCACTTACAGCAATTGCTCTCAACTTTTATATGATTCAGAAGTTTGCTGCTTCACTTTTAGACTTGAAAAAGCTCTTGTATGCTGAAAAACCCATTTGGGTTTTTTTTCTGACTATAGTAGTCCATCTAATAAAAGACAATGCTTCTATACACAAACCTTATCCTATTATATTAAGTCCGCACCAGAACAAAGGAAACTAATAGTTAGGGCAGCTGTCAGTGAGTCATTCTGAACCATGCTGGATGTAAAGAAAAAAAAAAAAAGAGACTAGGCAGTAATCTATGACTCCTGAGAAACAGCTTTGTAAGTAAAATGCAGTCAGTCTTAATTCAGTTATGCACTGAATGCTACCTGAACCACTCTTAAGAGTTGTGGTCTTGAGCACCCATTCAAAGAATACAAGTCTGATTTCAAGGAGGGTGAACATTATTCCTAACACATACATAGTTTCAAGGTCAATAGCCTCTTTTACATCTACAAGTACATTTCAAATCCCCTCAAATACACCTGCAAAAGACAGTCTGAAAATGGAAATGGTATTTACATTTAAACAGCATATTTGGTCTCAGGACGTATTTTATTGTTAAAATGTCAATACTAGTTTTTGGAGACACCCTAGGCTTTTCCCATCTTTCCTCTGATACCACTCTCTCCAAATAATAAGATTCAAAAGCTATTTTGCTGCTTAAAACAGTCAGAGGTAGAATTTAGGCTAATCCTAAAGGGTTTAAAAAAAGTATCTTTATGAGCCCTCAAACTCATTGGGTGCTTAAAGGCAAGCATCACATGAGAAACATCCTGGCTTGGCAGGCTCAGTTCATAGCTCTTGCTCAATCCCTAAAATGACCTGAGCAGAGTATATTTATTGCATATGAGGAATGTTGAGACCAGCAGCAAGCACAGTCACTTTTGTTCAAGTACGCCAGAGGGAACAGCTGCTCTTCTACGTAAAAGTTAGTGTTTTGAGCACTCACACAAAAACCTGCTTGTTCCTCAACCACAAGACACTACACAACCTCTTATCTCCCATTTGCCTCTCACGAGATAATAAACTAAAGGGAAGGGAATGGGGACAGATTTCTATCTCTGCAAAAGAGTGAAGACAAAACAAGAACCTGACATTGCCCATGTTATGTCTATCATACGAAGCTCCAAGATCTGGACATGGCTAGGTTAGGGTTATCTAAAGAATAAACTATAACTTCTCTGCGGGAGTAAAGGAAGACTGTTGTATGATAAACAATTCCTAAAGCTGTCATTTAAAAAAAAAAAAAAAAGAAAAAGCATTTTCAAGAGTGTACAATAGGTTTTTTTATCAAGATTATCAAATCTTAATAGCCTGTGAAAGGAATAGCGGACCAGAGGTTGCTCAAGAATAGTTAATAAAAATATTTTTGCTATCAACATTTTTAGATCCTTTAGCTCAGCATTACTAGACACTCAGCTTATGGCTGATTTTTCATTCTGTTACATAACAGCATTAGCAGTTATTGTTTAGTATGGCATAGCACAGTATCCTGCACTGGATACAGACAGGTATATATTCTTATCATCCTGATGGCGCTCACCTCGGGATTCTGAGTCTTGCATTGCCATTCATTGTGGTAGTAAAAATTGCATGATCAAGACCCTCCATTCAAAAGCGTGTTTGTATTGTAAAACACGTTATCATGCCTGCCTTTCCTCTGTTGTGATTTTTTATTAATTGCAGTGGATTAGCAAACTGGTTTTCTTTAAATAAAAGAAGTTGTAGAGCTGACATGCCTGAAATCAGCCTCATAATATAACCTCAAGAAATATTGTGTTGAGTCATTACACATTATAATTTTTCATTTATTTCACTTTATAGAACTGCAAAGGTTTCCATTTTCATAATCAGTCCCCGCAATAAAAGCTCCAAATATTCTAATATATATTAAATATATGCAGTGTTAGTAATTCAACATGCCAGGTTTTATTTTAATACCTTTGAACCCTTTTCCTTTTTAAGATATCTTATTAACAACTCAATCAATCAGCACCACATTATTTTTTCATAATCCAAAACTTACAAGCATTTGAAGAAGATCAACACTAAAAAAAATAGAAAAAGAAGAAACTAAATGAAATCGCCACACTGCAACCTGAAGAAGTAGCCATAAAAATTGGTTTTATAACAGAATACTTTTTGAAGTAATTGGCACAAAGACTGTTCTAGTGCACATTGCTGCAAGAGCGCTCTTGGCAAGAACATCATAAGCGCTAGCAAAACTTTAATATGCTCAAACAGCCAAATACAAACTGACACCAGGAACCCGTGTGTGGCAACAAACAGGAAAAAATAAAGTATCTCAATTTAATACAAACCTACATACAAAGGGATCAATTTTTACAATTCGTGGTTTAGCATACAATACAGCTGTCCTCAGAGTGAATATAGAGTAGCTATACATAAGAAATTAGAATTATCAATTCGGGGGAATTTCTCAAGAGTCCTTTTGATATGTAATACAGCAAATATAATGACTAAGAAACCAGACATCAATGCATTAAATGAGATCAGGTTGAGATCTATTTAGAAAAGACAGGTTTAAGCTGGAAAAAGAATCTCTTTGATATGACCTCCAGAGCAGACCATTTGCAGAAGGATTCAAGATGAGCAGATTTACCCTTGCATATCTGCTTGCTTCACAGCTGCTTTTAAATATAAACTCTAAAATATCTAATATTGAGTTATTGCAGAATTAAGTCTTTATAGTAAAAAGAGATTAAGAACCTGGGATTTTCTTATACTTCTAGCAAATGTTATAATGGATTTTGTATGTTGAATTTGGAGGCATAAATAAAACACAGTTAATTTAAAATCTAGCTAATGTAACGAACTTATTTCTAAATGGTTTGTTAGAGAATTTGGCTACTGCTGCTCTAAGCTAGGAATCTGGAATGTCTCAGAATTTTTGGTAGTCTGCGTCACTGATTTATGGCCAATACCTTATTTAACCCTGAAACTCAAAAGATAGCTCCACTTTAACAGATTTTCCACTGCAAATCCCTTGGTGTTCAAATGTGTTGCCTTTTTTTTTTTACCTCAAGGAATGTTTGAAGTCCCCTTTAAAAATAATGCCTTGAGGATATTTTTTCCTTAATACTATTTAAAGGAAGTTGAAAGCATTTAGCTATTGAAGCATGCAGGGTTCTAATAAAGGAATTGTCATCCCTGCCCATGAGTAAACTCTCTTGGAGCTCAGTATTCCAGAAATCTGGTTCTCCTGTCAGCAGTGAAAATTAAACCTGAAAAAGGACTTTTGTTGCATCAGTTCCAATGCGGTTTATCAGAGCATCGGGGCTGGTGGAAACTGGCTATATCATTCTGCAACAGAAAGGGTGGAAGAGTTTTTTAAAAAAAGTTAGCTTGAATTCTGTATGTCAGGGCAACCAATTCTTGTTGCACTAAAGACAATCAATAATAAGTATCCTTCAGATGTAGTGTCTTTATTTTGGTCTTTGGAGGGAGAAATAAAGGTGGTTTGGTTTTTTTTCTCCCTACTGTTTTATTTGATATAGTTCTTAGCAGTCCAACAATTACCTTAGGTGATTCTCTGCACAGTGAGCAAGGACTAGATAAAACAAAATATCTGACATTAATGCATTTTTCACACACAGAGAGAAAAAATGTGGAAAATGCTGGATCCCCCAACTTAGCCTTGATTAAGACAGCAATGTTTGTGTTCTACTCAGGCTCTCCACTTGGTGTTGCAACCCTAGAATTCACTCTGAAGTTAGTCAAGAAAAGTCATATTCGCCCTTCCTTATTTTGTGGCTAAATGGTTGGAAATATCTGAGTTGTTCTCATAGTAAAGCAGGGACACACTACGAAAAAGGCTGAGAACTGCTATTTGAACATCATTAATACCAAGGTTCCTCTGGTTGTGCTAATGGTGTCTGGTACAGGCTCTTACACAGAGGAACAACCATTTTGTTTATTTGAATGCTTGCCTGGCTTCCCCTAGCACGGCCCCGTTTTCCACTGGCTGCATACAAACACACAAGTTGTACAGAAAGATCCTGGACAACAGAATGTGTGAGCTTTCCTGCAGAACGCCACAACTGTGACAAAAACAAAAGTGGAGATGGGCAAAAAAGATTAATTTCCCATAATTATTAATATGCTTTCACCTTCCTCCCATCAATGACACTTACATGGATATAAACTACAAGTTTTCAATTTAGAAGGGGAAAACACACAGCATAGTAGATGAGCCGATTTTAAGAAAAATATAACTGTGGGTTTCAGAAAAGCTGCTGCAGGTGGCTCGTAATGCCTTCACATCCAGATGGCAAAAAGGAATGATCATTGGATGGGAGGCAAGAGTCTTCTGGCATGTCTGCCAGCATCTAGTCTCAGTAGTTCTAGGAGTTCTCTCTGACTGCGCTCAGAGTTATATTTGAAGAGTTTTAAATAGGTCTCACATGGTCCTAATAAAGAAAGTAGCTGGCATTCAGACCGCAAGCCCCAAGGCCTAAAGTGGCTTTACAGAGACTCTGGCTGTAGGAGAAGGCTAGTGCACACCATGACAGCCCTTCCAGAGAAGCAGCTGTGTGTCCTGAAGAGGAGCTATAGCAGGTCCAAAGGCCTGGTGAGATCAGCATCCTCAACTCAGTCACTCGGGGAGAGTATCATGCTAGGCAAGCACCTAATGGCCGTTCCCTTGTGTATTTATTCTCCAGCACTTCCCCAGGCATAGGCATGTTCTTTGGTAAGCGTCTGGCACTCCTAGTGCCCTGTGGCAATGAGTTTCACTGCTGAACTCTGGAATCGGCAAGTACCTCCCTTGGCTTGTTCTGAATTTGCCATTTATACTTTAATTTTGTTTCTCACCCTACATATATGAAGGACTGCAGAAAATTATAGCCCATTCACCCCTTCTATACAGTGATGTTTTCTATCATGTGCCTCCATCTTTCCTCCAAGCTGAATCTCCTAGGTATATTTTAGCTGTCCCATAACGTTGATCAATGTTGTCACTTCTTTGCTGTTATACGACCTTCAGTTTGAGATGAAGTGGGATAACAAGTTTACAGGTTTTCAAGATAAAGCAAAAATATTGATTTATGCAGTGGTATAATGGCATTTTCTGTTTAAGCTTTAATTTCTTTCCTAATAATTTCTTAGCATTCTGCTTTCTGACCACTATGGAGCACCAAGCTGTTCCTTTCATAAACCTCCCATTACAACTCCAAGGTATCTCCTCCGAGCAGTAACAGCTGCTTCAGAGCTCTTCATTGTATATATAGAGCAAGGATTGTTTTTTCCCAGGGGTATTACTTTACATTTACCTGAACTGAATTTTATCTGCTATTTTATCGCCTCTTCACATGGAATCATGAGGTGGTTGTGCTACTGTTCACATTAGACTTACATTTTTACAATCCAGTAAGCACTGTAACTTTCCTGCTCACCTTGGTTTCCACTTAATTTATGAATATGTTGAGAACCAAAGATCCCAGGAACAGCAATCTCTGTGAAAAAGCAGTAGTGACCACTGAAATTGAGAAAACTGACAAAATTTTTTTTTTTTTTTAAGAGCTCTTACTTATCCAGGAGAGGATCCTCCCTCTTCCGTGGCAGCTTAATTTCTTTCAGACTTTTGGTCAGGGACAGCACTGGTTCCCATGCTAGAAATGCAGCTACTCTATATCACACACGCTTGTACGCGTGTCTGCCTGAGAAAGCTTCACAGAAGTCTTTCACTTTTCCTTGGTGTATTTACTCAGATGCCTACCAATTCTGTTTTTACTGTAGTTTCAGTAGAAGTGTTCTAGGTTATAAGCTTTCTTGTGCTAAGACACAAGAAAGGTGTTGCCTGCTGTTCACACTAAGCACTGTAAATTAACATATATTAAAGGAACATGTCTACCAGCAGATGTTTTTCCTGAAACAAATCTCTGTATGACTTTCGGCAAAATACGAGAATGAGTATACAGGCTTATTTTGCACCATTCTGTGAAATGCAACGAAATAATACTGATAAATGGAGTCATACAAGCTATGCATTTACTGGCAGTGATAGCAATAGGACGTAAATGTTTGGATCTCAGGCTCGAGCTCCTTTCCAGACATATGACTTGTAAGTCTCCAGCGCCATCCCAAGCCTCTACTGAAACCTTTGAAGAATGTGAAAAGATAAATATATATTTTCAATCAAATTAAATTTGCCCAGAAATATTCCGTGGTGAGATCAGTTTCATGTCAAATCACCTCAATTTTGCAAAAGATCTGTGACCCAAAATCAAGTCAATTTTGTGGAGAGGAAGGGTTTTTGTCAGTATTTCAAGAAATTCGCTGAAGTCCACCCAAACAAGGTATGTGATTTCTCTTTGGAGAAAAAACTTTTATTCCACTTAGAGATGAATGGTCTTTGCAAAGCTCTGACCTTCTCCTTGACAGCTACAAATGGACTACTATTTATGATTTGTTTCTATAATCCACTTAATGTAGCAAGCTAGATTATAGATAGCAATTTATTTGTAAAAATCATAATAAAACAGCATTGTTTTAAATGCCAGTTGTGGATAAATGGGAAGCAAGGACTGATGAGACAAGATTCGTGTTCTTGAATCTACACTGAAGAATTATGGCAGCCTCTTGCTTTATCTGCATTGGAATCAATTTAGTAATTTTTAATTCACTGATTTTCTGTTGTTTGCTTAACTTTTATTAATTGATTGTCATACTCATGCAATTAATTCAAAAGCTGGCAAGTTTAACATGCAGAGATTAATTTTCTTTTACTAACCCACCACCTAGAATACTTTTTTTTTAAAAACAGGTTATCAAGAAATTACCTCCTCATCAATCATATTTATAAATGAGATACAGGAGGGGTGTTGCATGTCACCTGTCAATCCACAAATCCACACCGAATCTTTCCTTATGTTTTGTTTGACTAAGTTTTTCTATGTAATTTAATAATAATAATAATAANNNAATAATAATAATAATAATTATTATTATTATTATTATTATTATTATTATTATTATTATTATTAGGACAGCTCTGTCACTCCTAACCAAAAGTCAGTTCAAACACCTAGGACTTCTCCTCTGCAAGGCTGGGAATCTCTCAATTAAGAGCCTGAAGCATCTCAGGTCGTATTGAAATAAATGGTATACCTGCCCCATCATCCAGTGGTCACAGGGTCTGCACCTTCACAACTACCGTCAGGTTGCTCAGCTGTCAAGTGTTTCTCATCTGGAATGAGAGCCATTCATTTGCCCTTCATGTCACACTCATTTATGATGGCTGAAATGTTTATTCAGAAGAGGAGTAGAGATAATGAGCAAGGTTTCTTTGCTCTTGGTTACCAGGGGCTATTCACAAGACTTCAGATTCGCTCACTGCATTCCTCTTGCAAAGCAAAACAGCAGAGAGTGAAAGAAAAAATAGCATTTCCAACTCTCATTATTTTATTACGACTTTCACCATATTTCGTGTTTAACTGAAAGCCTGGGTTTCTGTGTCTTACTCAGGCAGCTGCTGTAAGCTGGACAAATTGACAAAACTGACTTTTTTATAGTGAGAGGCAAGGAATATGTCTTAGACAATGAGTTTCTTTGTGGCCTAGGAGGGACCCAAGCATTTTGATCTCTAAATGAGGATCTAATATCACTCACAGACAATACAGAGGTTCAGATAAATCTGCAGAGTTAGGTGCAAGAAGACACACAGAAGGAATTCAGCACTCAATGTAAACTGTAAGATACATGAGTGTGCAAGCTGTGATGCATGGAAGTGCTGCAGAGCTTGTAGGAACCCAACCTAGGCATTTATTTATTTTTGCACCGAGAATAAAACACGGCTTTGTTTCTCTCTGCTGTAACATTGGGAAAACTATGTAGAAGAAAACTTTAGTCTTTTCAGCACTTGAGTTAAAACCTGAAGTTAGCTCTTTCTGTAACAACGAAGGGTAGAGTGTATATGTACATTCATAGAATCACGGAATGGTTTGGGTTGGAAGGGACTGCAAGGATCATCTAGTCCAACCGTCCCCCTACCACCTATTACCCACTAAACCATGTCCCTAAGTACCACATCCAACCTTTCTTTAAACGCCCCCAGGGACGGTGACTCCACCAACTCCCTGGGCAACCCGTTCCAATGCCCAACCACCCTTTCTGAGAAGAAATTTCTCCTCCAACCTAAACCTCCCCTGGTGCAACTTGCAGCTGTTCCCCCTTGTCCTGTCGCCAGTTATCTGTGAGAAGAGGCCAATCCCCAGCTCGCCACAACTTCCTTTCAGGTAGTTGTAGAGGGCAATAAGGTCTCCCCTGAGCCTCCTCCAGACTAAACAGTCCCAGTTCCTTCAGCCGCTCCTCATAAGGCCTGTGCTCCATATATGCTTTAATCACATGACCAGCCCACTGATTTAGTGGGACTAGATCCATGGTCTGTTTGTAAAATAAGAGTCTAAATGATCTTGGCATCCACTGACAAGATTGTGAGAAATGTATGCAATATTTAACAAACCAAGATCAGGCGGTTCCTATAGAATCTACAAGACTACTGTGAAAAGCCTTAGAACAGTACCTGTCTGATGAGTTTTAAAACCATCCTATGAAAATCTTTACCAAGCACATAAATGCTCTGTTAAAATCTAGGCGATTGTTAAAGGTACCTGAAGAAAAGATATCACATCATTCTTGTTAACCTGGTAGAACTTTTCAGTAAAGAAAGGGAAATAGGCTAGGAACATACATAAGTTTTGGAGACTTTTATATATTTTGACCTGGTGAGACATTAGTAGCCCACTGCATGTTGATCTACACCCCTATGAAATCCAGTGCTGCCTGATATAGCTTAGACCACAGAAAACAGCTCAGAATTTGGCTCATTATCCTGTTTATGTCACTTCTATTACAATTTCTCCTGTTTTGTCATCCACTTACGCTGATCACCTTGCCTAAATATCAGGTGAAATCCACAGGACACCTTGTACAAACATGTGCTTCGAATAATTGACTGGTTTAGCTGCTAAATTTAAAGCTAGCCAGGGCTATGGCACTGTATATTTTGATGGATATATTTTCTGGCTTTGTGGGGTATTGGCTGCATGATCTGATAAATACTGAGGCTAAATGAACTCTACAATTTGTATTCCTACAGCCACAAGCTTATTGGCTTCGGGTTTTTTTCTTTTTTTTCCTTGGCTCTGTCTGTAAGGTTCATTACTTACAGTTACTGCAGAATCAATTTGAAATGGCCAAAATCAGTGATGGAATTTATAGCACAATAAACGTGCTGCCATACAAGTGCTGTTACACATGAAAGGGCCTCAGAATATTCTTTTCAGCAATCCTTCTACATAGCAGAGTGTTCTGTTTTTATCAATTTAACGGAATCATCACAGGCATATTCTGAGAGGTGTAATCCTGACAGCTACACAGCAGATTTTCTCTGAGGCAGATATTTTTACAGGAAAACAATATTATTGATAAAATCTTAGCATATCAGAACACAGAAAAGAAACTGAACACATCTTTTTAATTCTCTCCATTAGGTATTTGCCATTCCATTCCACAAAAAAAAAACCAACCCCACCCTGAACCAGAAAGAGTTTATAAGAAAGCATTCTCATGTATGTATTAATTAGTTATCAGTTTAGCAACACTGAAATGTAGAGTAAGAGCATGTGGCAGGAGCTATGGTGTGTGGAGAATGTGGAGGGCACTTGAAACTAAAACATAAAGTATAGCATCAGTAGTTGCCTGTTTATAAAGTTTATAAAGATTTACATTTCTGCTTAGTCTATTTTTCTTTCCAAGTGTCTCTATTATAGACATGTCATATTTTACACCGTTTTGAAGCACAGAAAGTTTTAACTTTGGCATGATGCATTGTGAAAAAAATACAGAAAAGACAGATGGCAGGCTGTCCTCCCCAAAACTCAATTTCATAATATGCATGTGATTGCTAATAGGCAGGCACTAAAAAACAATTTTCCTTGACGGAGAAGAGCTGATAAATTGTCAACATAAACTTCGTCTGTGGTTGCTCCAGTGATCTAAAGCTCTTCTGTGAGTTTTGTACCATCAAAGCCTGCACCTCACAACCATATCAACATTTATGAATGCATATGACTATAAAGTGACTGAAAACAACCCATAATGTGTGTTTGCTTATTGTGAATCAGCTCCTTGCTTCTAACCCTGGGCAGGTGACTATGGGGCAGTCAGACTGGGTTCAGTGATGCCCGGCGAGCTAATTAAAACAGGGCTCTGCATTTAGGTATCTCTTGAACTTAGCACTAGGTCTGGTGGTGGACTGACCCAACCAACATAGTCTTTGTAGCAATCCAAGAATTTGAAGGATCACAAGAACTGGAACCGGTTGATCAGTTAGGAAAAAAATATGCATTTCTGAGCGTTTGAGCAAGGAGAAATGAATGAAAAGGCTAATAAGGAAATTATTTTCAAGAAAAGAAATATTTATCTTATATTTCAGAGAAAAAAACATGCTTGGGTCTTCCAAAATATGTCAAAAGTGAAAGGGCTCATTGAGTTCATATGAAATACAATTAAGCATTTAGTTCCACCGTGCACAAGTTCTTGGGAAAATGCCGAAATTATCCGCACATGGAATAAAACTCCTTTACACTGAAGATGCAGAGTTCACTTCAGATTTAAACATTTCACTGTAACTGGTAACTACTAATTTTGATTTTTTAAAGGCTTATAACTACTAAATATTTGCACGCCTGTAAGAATTCAGATCTTATTTCTGAGAATAAATGAGAAGCAGTAACTCAACAGCAGATGAGCTGTTAATGCTCTGTTATAAACATATTTGCCTGGAACAAAATGATGTGATGATCCCACCACATATTTAAATGCAAAAGTTTCTTAAGTTTGATTGCAAAAAGACTATGAAGCATTTTGATCAGGCTCATCTTGTCATACAGAGTAGATACTGCTTGCAAGTATGTGACCAATTCTGTAAAGTGAAGCCATGGGAAGAATCCATATTTCTTGAACTTTCTTTTAATTAGAGCAATACTGTCAATTTTAAAGGCACTGAACTTACATCCTGTTGCTCTAATTGTTTGCAGTCTATATTAATCTTCATATGTCCCCTAAATTAAAAAAAAATAAAAAAAAAGAACAGCAGCAGACGAAGAATAGATCTGAAATTTAGGAAATATTGCCAAACTTAGGCAGATACAATCTTTTCCAAGTATATTTGGATAGAGTCACTGATGTGCTGCATTGTTTGGTTTAGGATGGAAAAATACACAAAGACTAGAATTATAACTGAATATGTCTGTAGAAAGGAAAAGAGAACGGGAGCTTCTAATGTGCTGTCACAAACAAAAGTGGAAAACATATTGTTTACAACTGATGAAACAGACCTTGGCTGTGTCCTTTTAATGGCAAGCAATTCACATAGCAATGTGCACAACAAGTTCAGAGAGAATAAAATACCTATCCATAAAAAGTGAAATAAAACTTGTAACCCTCTTCAGGGTAACCTCTTCAGAGCTCAGACCTCTTTAAGCAATCTGTATGGATTCCCAGTAAAGGCTCTAATGTGACGTTTGTAAGAAAATTACTTCTTGAGTGTGCTTAGTGTTTTCCTTTGTTTGGGGTATTTTGTATGAATTTTAAGTAACGAAGAAAATTAAGATAATTGTGCTCTCCCAAGCTTATTCTCAGATACTGATTATTTTCCTTTAGGCAGGCACAAATTCCTTGGTTCTAAGGAGGGACAGCCAAAAATATAGCGGTAACAATTAAAATTTCTTATTTCATACTGGTTATAGATGCATTAAGGTATATAAGCTCTGGGGTCAGTATAAGCCTTGCTCAGCTTTCTTTAAAAGCATTGGGAGTAATAAAGACTTCCATTTTATCTTCAGTGAAATAATACTGCTGAAATATCACCTCATTTTTGATGTCAGCAGTGATTTCTTTTTACCTCTGTGATGTCAAATGGGAATTATTATTATTAGAATGACGGCTTCCTAATGATGCTGTAAAAAGGCGAAACTGAAACTCTTCCCACCAAACATCTATATTCTGCCTTCTCCATAGGGTAAAGCAGATGGGCTCAACCAAATGACATTCTTCAGCTAGTATCAGTGCATTAAACAGACAAATCAAGAGGCATGCTTAAACATTTAGAAACAGAAGCATAACGGCTTATTTGGTTATATGGTGGTGTACATGCACTCTGGACAATAGAGGAAAAGGACATTTATACTATAGGAACTCTTTCTGGGAAACATGGCCTGAAACAATCGTGTTGAATTTTCTGTTCTAGAAGGTAAAAACCGCAAATCAGTGTCCAGATCACCATCCAGAAGCCATTGCACCAGGTTAAGTCAACAGTTACAGGGAACGAAAGACTCGTGTGATGGTCCTTGTTCAACTACTGGCTTCATGTATGGCATACTGGTGACGGACGTGTCACTGAAATGCTCTGTCCCATTTTGGCAACTGAGCAGGTACAGAGGAACCTTGCTTCATATGACAGCAAATTATACTAAAAAATTTCGCTTTTGAGAAAATGATGGGCCTTGAACCTTATGCAACCATGTAGAAAGTCAGTGAAGAGCAGCTGCAAAATGGTACCATCTGCGTGAGCGAATGGGACATTTTGATTTCTAATACTTTCACATTGGTCCAAATACAAAGAGCGACAGTGCATAATGATTCCCTACCATTTTTCCCTGTGCTCATTACGTGTGCTGCTTCACACTAGTTGATAATGCTTGGAGGCATTTAGGGTGGAGAAGTCTATGGTGGATATGAAAAAATGTTAATTAAATTGAAAAAAAAAAAAGTTTGTTTGTTTTGAAATAAGAAAGACAAAGTTTGCAAGGAGCCAAGCCAACTGCCAGCCGAGGAGGTGGATGCCACACAAGAAGGTGGCAGGAACAGCAGCCTCAAGGAGCTCCCCTGGGCCAAATCCAAGGGGCAGGAAAATGTGGGGTTTTTGCTGGTATGTCACTTCTTTGTCTTTCTGACGCAAAGCATTTTGGAGTAGCTCTTCTACAGCCAGTGGTAGCCCAGTTGAGAGTAGGAATTAATCTTTTTCTGGGTTTTCTGTGAAAATTCTGCTAAACTTCACACTATCTGATCTGAGTACTTTTTTAATTGGCATCTCATTTTGCCTATTCAGGGCAACCATCAAAACAAAGGAAGTACCGGCCTGAGAAAATGAAGTGTGATGTGCTGGAACACAGAGATGATTTGACAATATTCATGCGCTAGGAAGAAAGGCTGAGGATGAAGTACAGCATGTAATCACAGTTGGCTCTGACACAAACAGCCATTGTTATCTTTGGCAAGTTACTTGATCTCTTGGTATGTCAGCACTTTCCAGCCTCAGAGAAGTGTTGCAAAAGTACATTCATTAATATAAATGACACCATAGGCAACAGGAAAAAGCCAATAAAACATAATGCTTTGTGCAGGTAAGAACCTGCACAAAAAGTAAAAGAAAGTTTAAAAACCACACAGGAATTATGGGTTGAAAAATAAATTAGAAGTAAAAATGCTTTGCAAAATTCATGATGAAGTGAAATCATAAGTCAGTGTTTATCTCATTGTTGCACAATGCAAATAAATTAATGCAGGTATTCTATCACTAAGGAGATGTGAAGAGTAGGGAGCAGGAAAAAAAGAGGAACTTTTAAGAGGGTTCAGCTTTAACAGGACAAAGAAACAGCCTGATCTTTATGAATGGGCAGCTAACATTTCAACACATATTGAATACAATAATGATGAAGGAAAAATTACAAGGAAGTAATTAATAACGACAATATCTAAATACTGTTTTAAATATTTCCAGCTGTTTGTAAAAGATATTTTCTCTAGTTTATTAAATTTCAAAGAACATGTGATTGTAAAATTTTGTTCATGAGGCCCAACTTGTGCAGCTGGTATATAAAATGTGCTGTGCAACCTTAGCTATTCAAGGGAATAGTGGTGGCCTTTCCTTGGTGGAGTGAATGTGGAGACAGGTGATAATGCACAGCTTTACCTACTTGAGTGGAACAACTATGCTTTCTTCTGGTGTCTGTGTTACACATGAATGACACATTCAGAAGGAACTTCTGCTTGCCCACTAATACAGCCTGTGACAGATCACAGCGTAATGAAAGTAATATCTGAGTGTAGGTTCTACATTAATGGAACAACTTGATTCCTAGAAGACATTTTTGTTTAGAATTTTCATGTAATTCTTCAAGAAAATATTTTCTCGCAGAGGCAACAGCAAAAAGTAATGTCTTGCAAAAATACGATCTCCCTCTACTTAACCCATCACAGTTCTACAGAAGCTGAATAGACCTACACGTTTGCTTAAGATGTCAGGATTATACCCTATGATTATCAATTCAAGACATATTTTCTACTCAATAGCTACTGATCTCATTTTACCAGATCAAGACAGTGTGCAACGAGAAACAAATTTTCTTCTTCAATGCAAAATTCACTGAAATGCAAGTTTAAGAACCTCCCATTCAGTTTCATCTTAGTTCTGAATTTCATTGACTGTTTCACACTGAATAAAGTTTTACCAGAAGAAAGATGATACTGCTTCTGCAAATACCTGCTGAAGAGCAGGAAGATGTACTTGTCTACATTAGCTTAATATTAGAATAGAATAGAATAGAATCATTAAGGTTGGAAGTGACCTCAAGGATCATCTAGTCCAACCATCCCCCCACCACCTATTACCCACTAAACCACGTCCCTAAGTACCACATCTAGCTTTTTCAGTGTATGAGCTTATAGTGTTTTCCAAGCATACTTTGGACAAAAACTTCGAACTTTTGGAAGTGGTAGAGATAATTAATAAAGCTAGTAGCACCTGCATTTGCACATCTAATACAATGTTTGCATCATGAAAAGGAGGTGGGCCAAAATATCCACTGGCAGCAGTTACAAAACAGCAAAGTGGAGCAGAGATGTTGGCAGCAGCATCTCTCTGTCCTAGAGCAAATTCTGGCTGGTGATTCTTCACAGAGCACTGTGTAGTTTGCTTTGCTCCTACATAAGGCATATTCCAGCTCATCAATAAGCAATGACGCACAGCATTGGTGGGTGACTTAAGAAAACTCTGCGGACTGAAGACCTCTCTTTTTCAGTAGGCATTCCCACCTGGGAGCATGATACCTTTCTCCCAGTGTGTAACAGGAGGCATTTTCTGGTTCCCACTCTGGTGAGATCTCACGGTCCTCACTCCACTCAGTGATCTCTGTTTATTAACACTGAAATGCATCTCACACTGCATTATAAGTTCACCCATCCTGGTAAGTAGTGCTGTTCATGAAAGTGCAACAAATACTTTGTATCTCTATGACTCAATAAAACTTGGTTCTTGAAAGAATATCAGATTCGGCTTGGAGCTGATCTCTGTCCATTTTTAATATTTTATTATGTATCAGAGTAAATCTTGATCTCATAGTTTTCTTTCACTGTTCTATTCACTGACTTTAAGAAAAGTAGCTTCAGAATTATACTGCCTAAAGATCAGAATCAAAGGCAATTGCTGCTAATTTGGTGATATTATCTTTTTATATCATTTATTCTTTGATAACAGAATTTATGAAAACAGAAGATCTCCCAGAAAGTAATCTGTGTTTGCTCAATTTTATGTTTTCTTCCCTTTCAGAACCCAGCACTTGATTTCCCATTTACAGAGTTTGGAACACACTGCAACAAAATCACAACTCTGAAGCAATATGAACATTTAGGACAATATTTGAGGAGAAAGACATCCTGATACAGGTGTTAGGAATACTACAGCTGCAGTCATCAGGAGGAATGATCAAAGCTTGAATCTTTCATTTAAAGAAGGCTGCTGTTAAAAAGGTTTTTTCTGTAATACTAACTGGTTAGTTTCATCAGTGCTACTCCAATAACGAATGCCTAACATATATTCAAGTCTCCAGATGATAGAACAGTGCTATAAATCCCATTTAAAAGATTCTCAGCTCTGAGAATGTTTCTAGAGAAGGTGGAGTTAATAGATGCTGAACACTTTTAAAAAATTGGTTAATGTATTTTTTAGATGCTGAGTGTGAACCAAGCTTTTCCAGACAGGTCTCCTAATAGAATCTCACAGCTCTAAGGCAAGGCATAAAATGAACTCTAGTCTTCTTAATCCTGTTACAGACCATCTTTTCTTGAACCGTATCTTTATATCTACAAGTAGATACTTCATAAGACTCAGATTGGCCCATTAGTATTTTGTTCTTTTATAAGTAATGCTGCATCTTTACTAGCTAAGAGACTTCCTTTTGACTAAAAGGTCATCGATTTACATGGGTGAATTCTCGATCAGTTCTTTCTCCCTGACAAATTACCTTTAAGTCTTCCTAGTGCTGAAAAGTCTGGGGAACGCATGTGCTGACATTTAGAAAACTCTTCACATAATGCTTCCTGATGTTGGTTTCTTATTCCTTCTTCACTCAATTAAGGAGGTGTGGCAGTAGCCATGTGATGAAATACTAAATTTTGCAGTTTTCTTTCTTCCTACCAAGAAAGGTCAGGATACTTTTCTGGGACAGAGTAAAATGCTTGACAGAAAAGATTTCAAGGGGGGAAAAATATTAGGAGAAAAGAATTTAGGCCAAGCTGGAAAGTGGGATACATGAATTCCCTCAGGCTGAGGAGGAATTAAATCTGACTCAAACATAGCCCATACCCGAGAAATATACTAATCATTAGACTATTATGCAAAAAAACAGCTGCCTTCTCTTCCTCCACCCTATTCCCCTGAAATGGAAGGTGGTTGTCTGCTGTGTTCTTAACCAGCCCATGATATATTGGGTTCTTAGAGTGATTTTGGAATAGGGACATCTTGTTTCTGAATTCCAAATGAATCTTTCACTTAGGTGGGAAACAATAATTTCAGTTTTACATGGAATCAAGAGAATGGTATCACAAGGCAAGTGCAATGGCATAATTTTGTCTCTCTGACAGTTTTTGGCTCTTTTGCTTTCTTGGATTAATTCTGCCTTCACTTACTTCAAGTGCACAACTGAGATTTACAAATCTTGCCCAACTGTTCAAGTTCTTCCAAAAGAAATAATAAAAAATACTAATTTTAAATTGTGAATAGTGTGAAAAAGGCTGATCATAGAACTGTGATGGACATAAAGTTTCAAAAAGAAATTTAGATTTCCGTCTTCAACACTAGCATTCGAAAAATTCTAACTATGGTTTTACAGGTAAAGTCTGAGAGCACAGCCTCAGAAAATGTTTAAATTTAAACAAGTTGGTAGCAAGATACCATGGCATGAACAAAAAAGATGAATTCATGTACCCAGTGCTAACGCCTCTGTGCCACATTAAAGGATTCAGAACTCCTGAAAGTAGCTTAAACAAAGCCCACTTCATTCATCGCCAAAGACTATGTATGTCCTTTTCCATAATCCCAAGGCATTTTTCAAAGACACCAAGGCCTCACTTCCAGGCAGAAGTATTTGAGTAATCTAGCAAATATTTCTTTTCTCAATAATACAGGCTCAAAAGTCTAAGGTTGTAAGTAAGATTTGCTCAGTGCATATTTACTTCCAGTTACTGAAGAATCTGCTGTAGACTTGTTGCCTTGTGACCTCAATAACTTCGATGTTTTAATGACATGTTTCTTGTTGACACTGAATGGGCCAAAGTAGGCACCTAGGTAGCACAGCAGACAGAAAGTACCACTCCAAGCAGGAAGGTACAGCCTGCAGGATTTTTAAGATGCCTTTAACTTGGCCGATAGCTCACCAAGAAGGCTGAGATTGCCAGCTTCTTGGGAGATGGAGAGGCAACAGATGTTGGCTATACGAAATTAAGAGATTGCCACAGTGAAAGTAAAAGTACAAGGGAAATCTCGTGTTCGCTTATCATGAGAGGGCTACTCCATAAAACAGTAGAGGAAAATGTATGGATATATACTAACACATCTGATGAACTGGAAACTACTGGCAACTGCTGGGTCTGATGGTGTTTGATGTTTTGACTATTTCTTCATCCCAGTATTTATGCTTTGTTTAAGAGACCAGTATCAGGCCCTAAAGGTTTGAACAAAGAAAATCCTAGCACAACCTGACATGAAAGGAAACGTGACAAAACAATAATAGGATACTACAGGGGAGTAGGAAACATATCACCGGATTTCAACAAAGTAGTTTTCAATTAAAATTAGCTTTGATATATGCCTGAGTAAGTCAGACAATAGAAACATTGAAGGTGGGATAACTATTAAGTGGACAGAATCCTGACCCAATAAAAATCCAAGTTAAATACAAAAACATCTTTTATTGATGAAAAAAATGGGAAAAAGCAAGATGTGCTCCATATTCGGCAGAGAAAAACAAGAGTCTCTACATCATGTATCTTAGACAACAGCTGTAATCGTAATACATTCTGAGTTTTGCAGTGAATGGAATTATAATTTTTTTCTTTTTATGTGTTTTCAATACATTATATCAGCTGACTACATTTTATTTTACTTTATTTTTAAGACTGTAGATGTACTCACTGAAAATTGAATAGCTCTCTAGCACTATGTAAACTCTTTTCCTACAAGCTCTGAGCTTAAGAAAATTAAGAATGGGAAAATCCAATTCAGAGAGGGTGCAGGGGAACAATGAAAGGGAAGGAGAGAGGGAGGATTAATCATGTAACCACTTTCCCATTTCAGACATTTAAGGTAATATAATTCATGGAAAAAAGGCCATTACCTTCATGTAATTCAGAACTAATTAAATCAGTCCAGGAACGGACTATAAACAGGGTTCATCTCATGTCAGAACGGTCTGGAACAGAGTCTCTTTGAGGCACATATAATTGTAAGTTTATCAGTGTGATTTTTGTTCCAACGTTTCTTTTGATAGAAAATTAGTCCTGAGTAGATCAACCCGAATAATTAATCAATCTCATTCTCTGACTGTTTTCAATTTTATGTGATTTTCCTGAGGCAGGGATCACTCATTCTGAAAATTGGCTAAGCATCTTGTGGACCACCTCAGTTATTTGCTCCTAAAGACATTCATCAGCAGTCCTCAAAGCAAGGAAAAAACAGAGATGTGGTTCTCAGCTCAGTAAGAGTTTGGAACCAGATGCAACCACTTCACAAAGATGAAAAATTTTGTCACTGCTGGAGGACTGAATCCACAGGGAACTGAATACCTTTGACAGAGCTAAAACCTGACTCATATAAGACACAGAGTTCCCAGCACACTGCTCCTGACGAATGTTTGTATGCTGATTCAGGAGGGTTACCCACCCACAAGACCTCAAGGGAAGCTGTTAGCCAGGAGCCCTTGCTTTTTGCAGAGGGAAAATTCAGTCCTCTGTTGTATCCTAAAGGTGTGAGACGGCAGCTCCTGAGTCAGCCTGCTCCACCAGGATTTCCCACAGGAACTCTGCTGCACGTGGCCCCAGCTGGCATAGCGTTTCCTGAGTAGGTGCTGGAGCTCTTCCAGGGACCTCTAAAGCAGAACTTAGGCAGCTTTTCCCATGGGCTTTGGCAATATTATGTAACTATTCTTCCCTTTGGTAATTTCTTATAGCTGTACATCCATAAAGCTCATGGATCTTTCTTAATATTAATAAAATATATAGCTGAACAAATTCAAGGAGCCTTAAGTTTGTTCTCACACTGGACTTTTAGAATTCAATGAATAAATTGGTAAAAAAAATACACATTTTTTCTGGGGCTCACTGAGGCTGTGGATAATTCTCCTTCCAGATAGCACAGAGTGCCAATAATCATGCTTCTGAAAATCTGTCAAAGTACAGTTCATATGGCTGGACACAGCTGCATTCAGCCAAACCTTGTCAGTCACAAAATCCTCAAAAACATCAAAAAGCAGAGGAAAGACACCTCTGTATTTACACCTGCCTAGGACTTACTCACTGTTCATGGAATTTTACTCATGCTGACTTGCTGATGCCTCATGGAAAAATTTGGAAAAAACCAAATGTTTTATTTACGGACAGTTTTGTCAACTATCATACTTTTTATCCATTCTTTCTGTCTAGGAAAAGCTGGCTAAAAATGATTAGCTGATCTTCCAAAAGTCATTCTGCTTTACTTTTGACATCACAGTTATGGTTTCCAGTGTTTTGATGGGGCATTAGCGGGTTTAAGAGAAATTAAATTGTATTTATAAGATAGACTTTATTGTGTCTTTCTTTTGATTAAAGGGTGTCCTCTGAAGTTCCAAAACTGTATTGTAATGAGTAAGAAACCCACCTTGTGAAGGTAGCTCATTTCAGATAAGTCCCATTCTGGTGTTGGACTAACATTAGATTGTCAGGAGTCCAAGAAGAGAGAATGACAAAGTCACTCGTGTCTTCCTTTTGCTCTCACCTACATCTGGCAAAAAATGTCAGGCTACAAAATCCACAGATGAATTCTCTATTGGACCTGAACTTCCATCAGCAACTATTTTAATCATCTTGGCCCAGAAACCATCCAACAGAAGGACTCCTAGTCATTTGCTTGCAAAGACATTTCTACCAGACTTTTACTACCTCAATATCATGTTCAGAGAAAAATTTTTTGGAAAAGTGAGTTGGGGAATTTTACTTCAAAGCTCCTCTAAATCTTCCTCAGAAAACTGAAAAAAAAAATGCTTGTGAAAGTTTTTAAATGAACACTGACAAGCAACTTCTTTAAATACACACACATTCTCGGAGTTACTTTCTTGCACCACTTTTTTATCTTGTATAATACTTAATGGATGACATATTTCATTCCACAAGTTGACAATGTTAAAAATGTGCTATTCCTTCTAGTTTTAGTATACTGCAAAGCCACTGATAGCTACAGGCACTATGAGCGATATATGACTGAAGAAAAATGAGATTACTGCTGATAAGGAACAAGAGACTTTCATATCTTAAAAGAGTCTGAAATCCAGCGCATATGATCCCCAGCAGCAGATGCCCCTCAGACAGACAATGAAAGAAAAATGGTAGAAAAGTACTGGTTGTGGCTTGTTGTTTCCTTCAGCCAGAACAGCAGTGAAATTAAATAGCTCTAGTGTACTGTCTGCATGAAGAATCCTATCTCTTTGGGAAAAGCATAACCCAAAGATGACTAACAGCCTAACAAAATGAGCAGTAATTTTCGACTATGGAAAAAGTGATGTTACTTTGACTCACCTTCTTCGGTGAAATATACCTTTACTCTGGGAGCATTGCTTTTCGAAGGCTATCGTGCTGTTAGCATCAACGTTTATTGTAATAATGATCAATTTAATGGAGGTGTAGTACCAAAGCCAAACCTCAGGCTGGAAATACTGTATTAATGATTCTTTAACAAAAGCAATGAGACATATGCAAATAAGAAATAGCTTCTTTCTCTGTGTCCCTGGAACACGAATGAACATAATTTAAAGTTGTCAATATTTCATGATACAGTGCAACCCTTACCTTGTATCCTGACGATTTGATGTGCACTCCCCGCTTGGTCAGTGTAGATTTCATTCGGATGAAAAAAGAGCGCTCTAGACTGTTGTCAGTGGTTAGTAAACTGGGGCTTGTAGATTCCACTAGGGAATAGAAAAAATACATATACACATAATTTAGATTTTATACATCCCCTCTAAGCTATTTTTCAGGTGCAATCCTTGAACTCACTAAAAATAAATGACTGATGGATGCTAAGAGTGTTGTAATCAATTTACCTCATTTAGAAAATGTTTACTTAGCAAAAAAAAAAAAAATTTGAAAAATATATGTATACTGAGTAAGTCTCATTTTCAAGTTATTTTTCCCTTCGAATTTTTAACAGAGATTTGCCTCATTAACTCTTTCTTGCACAATTCTGTTACGACTAGAATTATTTTTAGGGAATGATATTGTTTTAAAAACTGGGGAGTTCTTCAGTATTTTGTGAAAGGCAAAACCTCACTGAGGTAGCAACCCTGTCTGCTGAAACAGGCTGCAAATTCTGCAGGCTTTTATTCCCTAGCCTCCACTCCTCGCTTGCAGTGATACCTAGGGTGAGTCACTGCTGGTTTTGAGTGCCTTGGTTTCCCCATTACTGAGGGTTAATTATTATCAATAAAGCACTGAGCAGCCTGAAGGCAAAAATGCTCAAGTAAATGACACATATTATTATTATTGTCATCATCATCATTGTTAATTATTGGTGACTAATTAGTCACTAATGAAATGTCTTTGCAGTCCAACTGAAGAGATATTTCCTGCTTGAAACTATAGCTCTCACCTGTGCTTCTCACTCCCTCAACTGCAACCACTTAAAACAGTAAATAAATACTCTTAGTATAAACCATGATAAACCTGTGGGTACAACCCTAGTCAGCAGTGAGGTATTCTTTATCCAGTCATTCTTATTGCTACTTTTAGCCCTGATCACCAACCTCTCCCCAAAATACTGTTCCTGGGAAAATTCTGAAGCAGCTTACAATAAGTAAGCCTTACTGGAGATTAACGAACTTTCAGTTTCAGTGAGTAATTGACACTGAATAAAAAAAAGTTATTTTGCAATGATTCTGCTACTGTTTTGGAGAACTGACCAAACTACTAGTAGAAAGTATTCTAGCATTTAAAAAGCATTTGCTATGCAGTCAACAGAAACACAAAAACCTGTTCGTGAGCTAAGGATTATATCAAATTGTCCTTGATTTAACGTGGTCATGTTGTCTCGTGTTTGTGACATTTCAGCTCTATTGTGATGAAGTAAGTGACAACAGTGCCCCTTTCTTTAGTGTCTCTCTTAAGATTTTTTGTTTTAGAGAGCATGAATTCGATGTCATTTTAAATGTACAGCTCTTTATCACTCGAGGGAAAAGCAGAGCCATGTTATATTTAGTACTTTCATTTCTTCTGATTAAATATGAATTACTATGAAATTTTTCTCATCATCTAACACGCCATAATACGCCAACAGCTTTTTAATACACTATATAAGCACAAACTTCTGCTCTAAGAGTTTAATTTGCCCCTCTAATCCAATCACATCAACCTTATTTCTCTTATCAGAGATTCCCATTTTGAATTAAATGAGCTCATTAGTTTTAATCAAAAGCAGAGAGATCAAAACTTAAACGTAAATGCTTTAGATCAGAACTGTCAGTCAGCCGTGCAGTTCTATTTTACTAAAACACAAGATCAGAGACCCTTAGAACCAATTTTTTCTCGTAAGGGATGCCAAGAGCTTGAAGATGCTATATCCTTTTTTTTTTTTTCTCCCAAGGACAGATTATACATTTAAGGTTAGACTTAATTTAGAGTATTTTTTTTTCATCCTGGTGGTAATGGAAAAGTATGCCGTTCTGCTGTTGTCTCTTTCACGTTTATTGGTGCTGGTCCTTGGAGACCTGAACAAACGTGAAGCCATCACAATCCATGCAACAAACGTGTCCTCAAAAAATTCAGCTTGGTTCAGCAATATCATCTAAGAAATAAAACTCTGAAAGGAAAGATACATGTTTCAGGTTACAGGATAGTGGAACCCTGAAAGAGCAACCAGGGTCACCAGGATAGCAGCAGTACTGGTAAGATGAGGATCATAATTAATTATTATTTTTATTGTACAGTACTCTACAGTGCAGTAGTTAAAGAGTACATTAAGAAACCACAGCATGGGTGCTTCCTGCTGCGTGAGGAAATGCTAAAATCAGCTTAACAAGTGTAGTTGTTGTAGTCCAGCACATTATGCTCTAGCACAGGCAATAAGTACAATATGTCCTCATGTGTTCTAATGGTAATTACCTAAACACACAGAAGTAATGTTAATTAAACACACAATACCTCATGCTCAAAAAATGATCGGGCTGTAATAGATATGTACCATTCCCAAGCAACTGAAATTAAAATTTCTCTTTCGTACGCAGTTTTATGAAAGAAAGGAAAACATCTGACATCTAGTACAGTGTGCTTGGCATTGACATTTTCTGGGCTCATGTCACCTTATATCATAAACTTAACATTATTTGGCTGTTACTATAATACGTATAAATGTATACATCTCTGTAAGTGAATGTTATGAAATGCATATTATTTATCCAACAGACTGGAACAGTGTCTGTCATATAAATATGTATTTTGAAGTGTTTGATTTTCTTGAACAAAAAGTACCTGAGAGTCTATGTGTGAGATGGGATTAGTTACCTAAAAGTCCAGAACAGCTTATGAACAGCTTTCTGAATTTCTCTCAGGAGAGAACCACTACGGCTGATAGTACAAATCTGCATTCAGAGTTGCACCCACCCACGGCAGATACTGTTAACAATGCTAACGGTGATTATGCATGCAGAATTTTAAAAATAGGACGTGTACGGAACGCATCCATCGATGTCAGTGAGATTTGCACAGGCATATATAGAATATGGTCCATTATGAGTCCTCAGGAGTTGATTTTAAATGCCTATCACTCAGCCTTTTCAATTTTTTTCCAGTTATGTCAACGGAAGCTACCAATCTGAGGAACATCAGAATGAAACTCTGTAGCAACTCATTTTTCAACAGTGTTGGTGGGGTTTTTTTGGCTTTTTTTTTTTTAATTTGTAATCTAAGACCTTTAAAAAAGCCTGAAATAAGCAAGGTCCACTTTGCTTGATACTGTAGTAGCTAAAGATGTCTTTTACACTGAAAAACAGTGCTCCTGGGCTGAATTTACTGAGTCTAAACCTACTGTTGAGTCATAAACCTCTGAAACTGTGAGTTTAGAATGCTAATAATATGATAAAAGTCAATGCTTACTGCGTGTGAATGAAAGCACTATACACTGTCAGACTTAGAAGTATAAAAAGTAAGTCTGGATTGTCTTTGCAAAACAGATAACTCTGTACTCTGTTGGGAAAGCGCTCGCCTTTGTGTGTCCTTAAACATCTTTGGCAGATACTACTAAAGGAAAATAACTCTTCGATTTCCACTCCCAAAGCTGCTAATGCAGGATGAGATTTCTAGGCAGGAGGAATGAATGCACTGTCCATTTCAAAGGGTATGAAGCTGCAGCCCACTACGACCACATGAAAGTGTCCCAAACGTTAAAACCTTAACTAAGGGCCATGGAGGCAAAAGGGGAGATAGCATGAACTAGTGGTCAGTTCCCAAAATTACTTAGTTACCTCCTCCTAAGCAATTTTTTTGTCAACAAGCCTTGTAGTTCTGACCCTTCAATGGGCTTTGCCTTCGGGAATAATCTTGGGCCCAGACCCCACAAACCAGTCATGCACTGTTTAACTTTACCTGCCGGAGGAGTTCTGATGTTAGGGGAACGTGCACTGACAAATATGCGTGCAACTGGAGGACTGAGTCCGCGGCTCTGATCCTGCAGTGATCTGCAGATGTACTCTGCATCTGTGTGCAGCCTGACTACCTTCATACTAGAGAGCAAAGCAATGTAAAACAATGCAAATAATTGCTATTACACAGCAATAGCACAAGTACTATCCCTTTGACTGATTCACAAGCACATTCAAATTCAGGTAAACAATTTGTCCCCCAGGAAAAAAGAAGTTCCAAATTTGATTTATGCCTTAAATAACGAAATGCTGCCAAAGCAGCCTGAATAAATATTCGCTAACATGCGTTGAAAATAATTGAGAGGAGAAAAATGCGTTTTCACATGCCAAACAGATAAAAGATAGGCTTCTCATTCTTAGGAGGACCAGAAGCTACAGAGGGAAAACCAAACACCAACAAGGAATTTGAGGAGCTTGGTGGGAAAAAAAGCTTAAGGTTTAACATGCAGGAAATTCTGGATTTGGTAGCATTTCAGGAAGTTTTCATCTGTCTTTCTTTCCCATGAAAACAAGTGTCTATACAGCTTTTAAGAGACATTTTCAAACACCAACTATACAGCTCTTAAAAGAGAAACAAAATAAGAGAACATACAAAATAGTAAGAAAAAGGGAGCTCTCTGCTCATGTCATGTTCTACACTTGCAAACCTCTTCTCACATTTTCTTAATGTCTTATAATCCTTTGCATAGGCAACTGAGAATCATTATGTTCAGACGAATAATTAGGTAGTACAAATCTATCATTTTCAGTTGGACTAGATGCATCTTCGTAAACGTTTCTATTTCTTCTGTGCAGTTTATTGTCTGTAACCAGGCATTAAAAGACTTTCTAGGAAAATTTAACTTTGATTAGTTAACTGTCCTGTTTTTTTCTCATATTATTGCCTCTTAAAGGGTGTTTTTAATCAGAAAAGTGACTCTCAAAAAATCACTGTTGTCAAGGTAGTTCTCTCTCAGTAGCTTACAGATCAAATTTGATCATCTTATAAGCTAAAAGATAGATTTTTCTAACTACTAGCCTAGCAAACAGAATTCAAAAGCTTCTAGTTAAGGCAAATTATTTCCAATGAGTACAAGTTACTATGAAATTATACTTCACACTTGTGCAAATGGATGGTTTTAAGTGAAGTGGGTTCAGTCTGATTGCAGGCAAGTATGGGAAGCTGAAGCTCGGTCTAGGAAGGTAGTGAAGATTCTTGGACTACTCGGATGAACCACGGAGGCATATTTATGCATACAGGCAGCATGCCTGGAGATCAACTGATGAGCACAGAGCTTGCAATTTCTATAGGTGCTTCTCTTGGTCTCACTGGTGTGCTCAGCATCTTGCAAAATCAAAAACTGTCTGAACAGTTTAGTTAACATTGCGGGTGACAAAGAAGAGGCTAGATCATTCTTCCAAGGCAATATGATTTTGAAAAGGAGCTGTACGAATAATATTTCTGCTGTAAGCTGTCCCCGTTATAAACAGGAACTTGAAATCCTAAATAACCAGATTTGGATCTGAAATTCATGGTACTTGTTATCTATCTTGGTAAGACTTTTAAAATGTCTGGTTTTCTATTTACTGAAAAGCTGAAGAAGTTAACAAGTGGACCCTAGGCTTTTGGTGACTTAATTCCCTTCTTTCCTGGGTTCTCGCCAAGGCCTCACTGAAAAGGGGAAGGCTCAGGGCAGCTCTTCCAAAAGAAATGGAAGGAAGGATGACTTCCTCTAAAGAATTTATTGCTAGGTAATGTTTTCAGACAAGATAATAAACTGTTCTTTCTTGTCATTCTACCTCCAAGATGAAGACAATTCGCTTTTCATGACCTATACGCCTATTAGAAACTCAAAGGCATAAAAACTTTAAACCCTATCAGACTTCTGTTGAAAGCTAGTTCTTTTAATGTTTGTTGTATTCTTTTTTTCTCTCTCATCCCTCCAAATTTTCCAGATCCAACAATTGATGAGATGGCTTGACATCTCAGATTATTTCAGCTAGGTTGTCATTATATAAAATCCCTAATTTTTTAAAATTAATTTGAAATTGAAGCTTTATGTATATATTTAATATTTTCTCATAATATTAAAAAAATCTGTATTATGCCTATATTTACATATAAAGATATGAATATTTTAACAATAAAAATCTGCAACTACTAGGCTACAGTCCACATGTGATGGTGCGCACTGGTGTGGGTGCGTAGGTGTTTGTAGCTGGGAGAACAAGTGACTAACTCAGATATATAGAGCATATCTTTTTAGTGTGATAAAAATACATGCGTTCAGGCAAAAGTCAAGTCAGTAAAGTAGCAGTGCATTTATATAAAACAGCCAGAAAAGTGGGAGAATATGTTTAATACCTGATCCATCTTATACACTGTGGATTTACAAGAACTTGGATATCATATAGGAATCTGCTGACTTGAACTGTTTGGCCAAAAGACAGTGTCATTAATATTTTTGATTTGCTCAGTTAATACTGACTTTTCAATTTGTTGAAAATTTCCTTCAAAGCAAGTAGTGAAAACCCCAATGCTTAACTATGTAAAATTTAATGGGGCAAACTGTTAGAAATATATAAAGAAGAACAGTTCCTTCATTTCAGGGATGAAGTCTAAGTGACCGAAGGCTTAGTTCAGTTGCCCACACATAGGTCTACAGCATTCTTGTGAGCTGTCCCGCTGTGTCTGAGGTGTGTACAGGAATGGCAGTTTCACACAGGACCTCCAGAAGACCAAAGTCTTTCTAGAGCAGCTGATGGATGCCAGGTGTGTCCCATGTAGCACAAGACCCCTATTTTTGGGAAACCACCAGAGCCTGGTCCCATTTAAGTAAGTGGGAATACTATCAAAAGGCTTGGAGGACGTTCCTGACTATTATTTTATAATTTCTAGCATCCTGTGTGGCCTGTTGCTTAGGGGTTTGGTTGCGCATAACAACATTCGGTCTCGTGTATGTGGTTACACCAGGCTTTAAAATGTGCTTGTGTTATTCCCCCAAATACACCAGGCTTAACATTAACCACAGGAAAAAGTAAGCCAGAATTCTCTAAAGGAGCTTAATGCTGTTTTACCAATGGATAAGCAAAACTCTGCCTGCAATTACTGGCAAAATAAATTACAGTTTCACATAACTACCATACATATACAAACAACACAACTGTAATTTGCAAACTCTACTTATTGTTAATGCTCAGTTTGCGGGTTTTACAACTGCAAACACTACTACGCGCATACTATAGTTTAGGCACACAAAAGAGTGCATCTGCAGAGAAATAAACCATGTTTTGAAAAGTTATCCATTAGTGTTACAAATAATGAGCTTACCCTGTTTGTTTTTTCTAATGCAGACTAGGCCCATGTACTGGCTGCAGTTAAGTAGGACAAACTAAAGTACAAACTCATTGACAGACTTTCCCTATGATTATACAGAGAAATTTTTGAATTTTCTATTATCCTTGCAGAACCAAAGTAATCTGAACTACTCTTTATTGGACTAAGAAGTATTACTTTATTTAATGCCTCTCGAAACTTCCTTTCTTCTGCATCTCCTATTTCTCCTTCTTCTTCTAGCCTAGAAACATGTCGTATCAGGATATTAATTCCCAAAATATGCAATTTACTTCCTGTGTGAACTTTATCTCACAAAATTCATTATATATCTCGTAAAATATAGAATGAATTAGGTGCCAGGATAGAGCTATAGAGAAAGAGTTGCCAGGATGAAGCTATGAATTGGATTTTTGTTACTCCTCTAATATTGAAAGACAGATTTTACAACAAATTTTGGTAGGTCAGTGATCTATGAAATACACAGAGCTTTTTTGCCTGTTTGAAAACAACATAATAAAGATTTGCTATTATCAGGACTAATCACGGTAGGAAACTTTAACTCTGAAAAAGCCTTTGGAAATGTTACAGTCTGCCGGGCTTCAATCCATTATCTAAACACTTGCAAATGTATCCACATTCATCCAATAGACCGGAACAACTCTCCAAGAGCTGTTACGGTCTAGTGAGTGAGTGGTACATAAACCATACTACGTATGAAGCTCAAACTTGCTCCTACATTTTTACATTTAAAGTCAATTTATTTTAAGCAACAGAATAAATAATCTGACCTGACCTGTCAGCTTGGTTTCATGTGAGGTCAACAACACTCATAAATTTTCAAGGTTCAGTGACAGTCCCAAAGAAAATTAGCACAGTGGTATCGTTGCAGCAATTCTAATAAAGCTTGAAACAGAACACATCCAATGGCTAGGAAAGGTCCTGATGCTAGGCAGGTACAGAATTGTAAGTAATAGCACATCTATCCTCTGTTAGTGAATGGGGGAAAAGAAACTGGGAAACGAGGAAACAGCAAAGGATGAAAAGGTCCCTGACTAGTTTTGAGGGTAAAAACTTCACTGAATTCCCTGAGAGGTTTATGGCTCTGTGACGAATACTAAACTAGATGCTAAATCTCCTTTGAGATGTGGCTGGTTTCCACAACTTAAATGATCATTACCCACACTAAGCAACTTTTTAGAAACAATTGTGAGCATTTTGTTTCTGCACAAAACTGCCATTAAATGCTGATGCTGCTCCCTCTCTTTCACGACCTAGAAGGACCAGCTGAGGGTATTTTTTTTCTCTCTTGCTAGTTTTCTGCTCTTGCCTAGTAACTTGTGAATCATTAACTGACACTCCAGAGCATAGCTGTGAAAATAACTGTGGTTCAGAGCTGCCAATAATGGCCCACTAAAGTTCCTTCCCAGCACATGGCATAAAAAAAACCCCCAGCAAACATTAAAAAGTCCCTTCTGATGTTGCCTAACGTTGCCAGCCTGCTTGGGCTTAAAAAGCACAATAAAGAGGTTGCTTTCCAGATTTTCATATGCCAAATGGGAGGTGTTTTTTGGTGAAGCTTTTCCCTGAGGGAAAGAATTGCAGCCGAGTTACCTCATGCTGCTCAGTCGACGTTTGGATGATCCCACTCCGGGGAAACATACACAAGTGTCAAAGTCAAGCTGCTGCTAGTGGATGTTTCTGTACTCAGCAACTAAGCAGGAGGAAAGTTCAAGAGAAAAAAAAAAGGAGTATCGTAAAGGTAGTCTTTGAGAGCACGTGATAGCAAAAGCTATTATGCAGCAGCCTGCGTATGCCAAGGAACAAGCAATATGAATGCAAACAGTGAGTGTTTTAAATCTTAGTGGAATACCCCCGTAAATATAGCCACTTGAGGAATCTATTTCTTCAGAAAATACCTTTTGTGCTGCTGGGATATTTGGGGGATTCTATTTTCAATACCTGTGTTCTGGATCTAGTGGAGCAATGCTTTTATCACGACTATAAAATGGTTACGAGCCAATTCCTCATATAAAACAGTCAGTAACAGTGTGGCTTTTTTATGACAAACATGATGTCAGACAAAGGGCATCAGGACTTAGTCTTTGTACTACAATACAAAATAACAATACATAAACACCTTTGTGAAAGCAGCTTGAAACCCCATGTTTTCTATTAAAAAGTCATGTTCAATCTTCACTGTTGATAGAACAGAATAGCTAACACAGAGAACATTGTATATCAGAAAGGTCAATAGTTATTATGAGCTACAAATATATTTTTTTCCATCCTTCAGGCTGTTTAGCGCATATCACAGCATGAGCAGCTGTCTTCTTTAATGCTTTTAAAATTAGAATCCCAAAGAGGAAGAAAAAATTACATTTGCAATGATTGCTCTTTGCTTTTGTAAGTTTACTTTAATACACTATTTTATATACATGAATCTTCCATGCAGCCTAACCAAGGGGCAGTAACTGGTTGCTAGTATCTACCGGATTGCTATATCAATGTGTATAGAATCCTGCCAAAAAATCACTTTGCACAAATTGCGTAACCTTGTTGAATAACCTTTCTAGAAAAGTACGTAGCTACTGGGCATATGTTTAAACCAGGCGAGCGTACATGTGCAAACACAGTCTGATCATTACTAATGGCGAACACTTACTGGTTTAGCAGCAATAAACCATCAGCAATAAACCAGATGACCATCTGACCTACCACTTCCTGCTCACCCACTGAAAACAGAAGAAAAAGAAAAAGGGTGGTAAGACTGTGGCCTCATTTGACCTCTTAGCTTTTTCAAGCATGGCAAGTTCATTTTTGCCAACAGTGAACAGCTGCTTAAAACTGCAAATAGGTTTCAATTCTGATCTTTGGATTTCAGTCATATGGGCTCTACCAAACTGTCCCCTTGTTCAAGTTTGAACCTTAGCTGGATGTGTATCGGTGTGTCAAATGCAAGCTGGTATTTTATAAATATTTTGAAGTATAGAAGGCACAAAATAATTTTCTTTATGAAAGAACATTTTTGCTAATTTAGAATGCTTCAATAATGAAAACTGAGTCAAAGTTAAAAGCCATACGTTGTCAAGGGAAAATGAATACAACTGGTAAGAAGAATATTTTCTACCTAGGATTTGATTAACTCACAGATTAACTTCATTACTGGAGAGTGGCAATAGGTATGGTGCTAAGGATCAAGACAATATGCCGATTCTTTGGGGGATAAGATTTTGCAGGATGTGTAGAAAGTCCTGGTCTAATGTACCTTAGGAACTAGTTTCTCCAGCTGCATGGCTTCATCATCCAGAGGACAGTCAAGCAACGCTTTTAAAATGTCAGAAAACATGTAACTTCATATAATCTACTTATCCAGACAGAATCTACTTATCCATGTCAAAACCAAGTCTGACTAAAGCTGTAATTTTTAAACAAAAAAATAACGGAAAAAATTAAACAATATAGGCTCTCCCATCCCTTGCTCCAAACAAATAACACTTAAAAATATCCTGTGAGTAGAGCTATTACTTAAACGTGAACATACTTATGTTCTCAGCACTGTGCAACCAAATTTATTTCAGAATGCTATTAACATTTCCATCATCACAAGATTTGTTGTGCAACTCTTCCCAGTCATACAGAAACTCCGTGGCTCGGCCCAGGTTGGGCAGAACCAGGCAGGCTGCTAATCCTGCTGCTGCTGAGGAACTTTCTAGCACAGCTGGCACAGCAGGTAGCTGATGCTATTGGGATGTCCTGCTGGGCTGGTAGCACTTCCAGCAGCAGCCTTCACCTCCAACACTCACGTTGCTGGCTGCAGAAGGGGTAAGACGACCAACTGCCCGAGTTTCTCTGTAGCTTTGTCCCTTATTAGTACTGCCTCCTTGTTCCTGCTACAGTATTTTCTCCTCAGGGTAGGATATTAAAATAAAATAAGGCAACAATATTCCTAAGATACACTGACAGAATTCTTTTACAAATAAGTTAGCATTTATAGATTTCTTTGCTTATGCAAAATTTGCAAAAAAGCCTAAAATAATGACAAGCACTATGCCATTGAAATTCAAAGAGAGTTGAGAACAGGTATCTTCAAAAATGACAGACTTGAGGCTGCTGAAAACAAATACCTAACAGTAGTTCCAGGGGGCTGCAGCCATGCATGCCTTCTTAGGAAACAACTCACTCAAATTATTTGTTGAAAACAAATGTCAAATGAACCGGACATCTTACTTTTATTATATTTCCCCACTTTATTTATTTATTTTGCACTGTGGAGTTAAGAAGGTTTTTGATAGACACAATCAGATCTGTCATACTACACAGGAAACAGCATTTTAAAAATCAGCCCACAGTGCCGGTGTTTTGGCAGATTTATCACAAGGCTTGAATGGTAAACACTTAACAGAAGGAATTCTGTTTATTTGCTTGATTTTAACAACGGGAACAATGACTTCTTTTTCCCATAATGCTCCTTCAATCCAGACTTTAAGCGAAATAAAGCCAAACCCAAGATAACAGGAATAAGATGATCAATAATAATTGCTCTTCCTGTTGCTGTTAGCACATTTTTCTATATCCAGTGTTTGCAAACTGAGTAACTTGGAGAATGACCATTTGGACACAGGCAGAACACGGTATGATTGGTGAAATTTCCATGGTACAGTATTTCCTGAGTTTTTCTGAGTTAAAATTTTTCTACATTGTATTTTCACAACCCTGGAGCTTGCACTGTTTCTTTTTCCTCCAAGTCTGAAGATCACCCCATGGATTAACAAATGATTGAGGATTCTCTCTTAAAAGACTCTTTAAAAAACTGTCAGAATCAGCCTGAGACAAAGATTTATTATGAACTATTTAAAGGGCTTAATATATGTATCCCCAAAGAGCCCTTGGAGCAAACTAAAAAGGAAGAATGGAATTCTCAAAGAATGGGAAAAATCTCCAATGCCCCACTTTCTTCACACCATGATTACTGTTTACTCAAAGGATAAAATGCCTAACCTGTCACATGAAGTCTTCAGAAGCCATATTACTGCTGATGTACAGTATAAAACCCCAAAACAATGAGCCTCGACAGCAATATGCCTACGAAAGGCAGCCGTAATTTGCTTTCTAACCTGTTCACTAACACACTAATGTGGATACATCTTGTAGAAAGACCTGATCTCCTGACCCAGACAGCAATCAAACAACTGCCAGTGTGTTTGCTGTCACACAAGCTGTGACCATTACCTTAATTATACGTTACCATATAACAAACCTTCCCTAATGAGCAACTCTTCTCCCACCTGTGTGCCCGCTAACCCTTCTGTCCTTGAAGAGTACCACTGCAGTGGATTTCAGTTTGAAATTTGAAAAGCGTACTCATATGCGTTCCTTCCAATAGATAAAAATATTACATATTTCAACAAGGTTAGCTGCTTTACTAAGAGTGCCAAGACAATAAAAAAATACAGGCTTATACTAAAGAAAGGGAATTAGAATGAAACTTACCATACTACTGGTAAATTTTAAGCAAAGCTGGAGCTGACCTTTGACTTTATGTTCATCTACAAATGTATCCATCTTTACATATTCTTTTGTATTTACAGAAGTATATAAATTATTTTATACTGACATTTTTCACTTTGTGCCTAAACCCAGGAATCGTACCTGGGTTCATGGTTTACACAGGTGCCTGCTTTCCCTCTCTCTGATACCAACTTCCAGCAGGGTACATTTTTTTCTTCTCTTCTAGTTTTTATCTCTTTTTACAGCATTTTATTTTCTTCTCTTCACTGATAATTAGGATGTTTCCATTCACATTACAATTTACAGCACACCATATCCTTATGAACGAATTAAAGACAGCTTCCCTCTCCACAGAAGTTACCTGTGTGCTACCTCAGATGCAGTGCTGGGAAGAGGAGGGAAAGAGTGAGACAGAGGAATCTGGTTTTGGCCTGTTTGGGTTATCAGTTTCTCTTCTTATGGGACGGTTTCAACATTTTACCTGTTCATGCTAAATGCATGCCTAAACTAAGTGAATCAGCATCTGTAGACCTCCCCATCTGCTATGTCTTTTACTTGAATAATCAGCGTCAGTGTAGAAAGACTTAAAAATGCTGCTATTACGTCAAAAGAAGATTGGGAGGTGCATGGCAGGGACCTAATCAAGCACAACTACAGACTGGGCAGAAAATGGATTGAGAGCAGCCCTGAGCAGAAGAACTTGGGGGTGCTGGTTGATGAAAAGCTCAACA
>VWZZ01000521.1:128583-140217 GCA_013399095.1 Psophia crepitans
GGAGATTTAGATTAGATATTAGGAAGAAATTCTTTCCTGTGAGGGTGGTGAGGCACTCGAACAGGGTGCCCAGAGAAGCTGTGGAGGCCCCATCCCTGGAAGAGTTCAAGGCCAGGCTGGATGGGGCTTTGGGCAACCTGGTCTAGTGGCCAGTGTCCCTGCCCATGGCAAGGGGGTTGGAACTAGGTGATCTTTGAGATCCCTTCCAACCCAAACCATTCTATGATTCTATGAAATACAATCAGAGCAGACAACTGTACAACAGAACAACAGAGAAAATTTCATGTTAACAAATGCAAGACGTAGCACACTTTGGAAGAAACTATTCCTGTATATTGAGGAGTTTTAAATAACTATAACTGGGCAATAAAGGGAAATGGAAATATCTCAGTGAAAACATCTGCTCTGTATGGAGACCATTATGACTAAAAAGTTAAATGAAATGTTAGAACACAATAAAAATGAATCTAAAATTAATAAATTAAGAAAATATTACAATGCCATTACATAAATTTATAGTCCAAGCTTTACACTGAGTACTGTGTTCAGTTCTGCTCATCCGCTATTAGAGAAGAGAATAATGGAAACAGAAAAACTCTAGTAGAAGGACATCTGAAGAGAGAATAATAAGATTACAAATATTTAGCTTTGCAAGCAGATAAATAAGAAGTGATGTAACAAAAGATACATAAAATAATGAATGATACATAGAAGATAATATAAGAACAAGGAGATTTCCAACGAATTGAAGGGAAAACACATTTTGAGCTGATAAAGACAAAATGATAAGAAATATTCCCCCCCCCAACATGTAATCTACGCAATTCACAATCAATATACAAATGAAAAAGCTTTAAAAGAAGGACTAAATATCTATGAGGCCAACAAGAATAATCATAGAATCATGGAAGCATAGAATGGTTTGGGTTGTTCCAACCCCCCTTCCATGGGCAGAGACACCCTCCACTAGACCAGGTTGCCCAAAGCCTCATCCAACCTGGCCTTGAACACTGCCAGGGATGGGGCCTGCACAGCTTCCCATGCTGCACTATGTAAAATAAAATTTACATGAGATATCAAGTGTCATGCTTCAACTTATATGGTACAGCAACCATTCTGTAGATTTTACATATGGTTTGAAAATAGTTGGTACCAGCTGTGCTAAAAGACAAGCTAGTGGGCTAGATAGACAATGTTCACTCATATTATATGAATTCCCGTGTTCCTAAGAAATTCCTCTTCCATATAAAGATCTGTGTCAGGAGATGTTTCTCTTGTTCCCTCATCCACCACCAGGTTTAAAATTCTCCAGTGGTTTCTAAGTAATCAGCAGCACAGAAAAGAAATGGAGTCTCTCCAAATGGAATGTACAGCTCCTTGACATTCTCTTTCCTTCATTTGCTGGCTTTGAATTGGAACATTCTGATGCACTTTCTCTAGAAGTTAAAAGCAGCAGCATAAGGCTGATTTGTATTAAGGTAGGAGTAAATTCTGAGGCCAAGGAGATCTGTGGTGAACCTCTTGTCAGTGGTTTTCTTCTCTGAGTATAGAAAAATTCAAGTACTTTCATCCAAAGTCATTACAGGTCCTTGAATGGACTTAACATTAAGTGCAGTATCTCTTCAAAACTCTGAAGTTTCATCCTCCAACTGGCCTAAAATGTCTGCCCTTGCTGCATACACATTATATATTCAAAATGTTCTCTGTTTTCCCCACTCTACTGCCTCCATGGCAGAAAGCAGCTTGCAAAGCTTGCCCATTACTGTTACAGGATTGTTCATAAAGACTCTATGCTGAATTTTCTCAATCTTTACAGCTAATTTTTAAATTTAAAAGCTTGTTATTACATAGCTTACACATTGTATAAGAATGAAGGCTTTATAGAGAATAATAATAATCAGACTGTTTTCAAAGGCGTTATAATACAGATGTAGCATATTATATATTGCAATCAAAGAGGTTTGCTGTCAGATTATACTCTGTATATTGAAAATATTACTATCACAATTTTAATTTAATCCTGGTACATTTTTAATGGACAGTTATAAGGTAATCAGGGAAGACCGTAAATCTCACATGCAAATATATTCTACAATACATGTGTGTCTTGCTACAAAAAATACAAATTGTAGCAGTGAAATGAACACGTTTTAATGAAATATTGCATAAGTTCTTACATCCTGCAAAATATGACTATTCAAAATTAATTTTCAAAACCAAAAGGTGATATAAGACCAACAGCGATCCACATTCTCTTTATGCTCTCTTACTGGCTTAGCTCATTATGTGGTTAACTGTTCTATGGAAAAAAAAGTTTCCTATGTCAAGACATTTAATTACAGAATGTCTTTGATTAAGTGATATTTATATTGCAAAACAAAAGAAATCCCATATCTCTAAAAAGCATTTGTTAAAAAATACTTGCATTTTCCAATTTAGGCACCCCAAATTCTCCTAGAAAATCCCAGTACAGTGAAAATAGTGATTTCATATGAAAAATGTTAGTAGCTGCTTAATATAATCAGATGTTAGAATAATGATAATGATTACCTCATCATATTGGTAATTTTTGCATTCTGTTAGCAAATTTTGCTTTTGCTAACATGATGCAAAAGTTGTTAATATAATGAGTCTCATTGTATTAGCAACTTTCTATCACATTAACAAAGATTAAATTTGCTAATGTAATATGACAGTCACTAACATAAGATTAGTGCAAACAGAGACCAAAATCTCTGTAGACCTCCTAAAGGTAATGCTGAACATGTAAGCAATGCTCATTTGTTTTTCCTTTGTTAGCTATACTTTGAGTGCCTTAAGTGTCACATCCACCTACACTCACCGAATGTTCTCCAGGAAGGTCCATTTTATTGAACACTAACGGAGCCATGAGACAATGATTAACTTTTGATGCAAAATCATGAACCATAAAGTTTCCTTGTTAGAAGATAAGTGACTCATGCAAATGGATCAGCTGATATTTGTACAACAGAGCGATGTGTGTTCATAAAAACTGACATTAGTAATATTGCTGATTAATTTATATAGAACCTTCCACGATGAGCATACTGATGTCTACACAAATATCAAACAGATACAGAAAACATTCTTGGACTAAATCGCTCATGAGGGTCTCCCAAAAGAGATCTCACAAGTTAGAGAGAGTTTATGGCATAAATGCCACAACATTAATAAATGACAAACAGCAGAGGTCAGCCTGAATACAACTACTGTCTTTGTCTGTGCTTGTAATACCGCAATGTCAAAATGGCTGCACAGCCCCATCCACACCTGCAGAAGTGACTTGGGAGCTAAGATACGCTTAGGCATGCATATATCAAGGAAGATTAAGAGGCTTTAGCCATGTCAGTGCTCCCTGACTCCTGCTGCAGCACTGGCACCTTTCACATTCCCGAGGTAATGCTTCTACTTGCTTTCAGCTGCCTATCCCAGACTTTAAAACGTGAGGAGCCAAAGATGCTGCAGCACTATGTAGGAATGAAAGTATAGGTCCCCCTTCTAGAGGAAGCCTAACCTTGCCTAAATGGTCTGACTTTAATGAGCAGCTGAGCTGAAGAGGAGTTGTGATGGACTGTCACTTCATGAGCTTTAGAAGTCTGAAGCTCTCACCTTCCATTTTAAGGCTTTTAGGTCAAGCCACATATCAAATCCTACAGCCAGGGAGGTATTATCCTTCTTATGTCCTGTCTCAGAACAACCTACAAAATAACTTCCCTGGAGTCTGCATGCATCCACTGTTGGGATTTAACATACTACAACATGTGGGTGCCTGAATGCAATTCTGGTCTGACAAAAGTGAAAATGAAATGCAACAGTTAGTCAACACAACAACTATTTACAGTAGCAGGCAATTAAACACCACTAAAATATTCTGAGGAGAAAGAACAGCTGCTTCTCTACAGTCTGGGGTGGAAAGCCATGGTATCAGAAAGACAGTAGATACAGGCTTTCGAGGAATAACCTCAGCACAGCTTCATGCAAAGAATGATAGACATTTAGTATATAGTCTCTGCCTGTCTTTCAGGAAAATCTCCAGGAAATTCAGCCCATACATTGTAGTCACCGAAGGAAAAGGGGAAAGGTAAAAGCAAGCAGGATTCCTGCGGAGCAGAGCTGCTGAGTAAACCAGGAACCCAGTAAGTAAATTTGAGAACTGTGCAGATGAATAAGACATGCTCCAAGTTTTGATTTGCTTTATGCCTGATTTGTTTTTCTAGCCAATGAATGAGTTTGGTGGTCCAGAGAGTTACAAAGTTAGAAATAGCACATAAGAATCCTCTGAGCTGCGAAGTCCGCGACACAGTGGCACAACCGCAGGGTACCACAATCAGGTCTGTAAGGAAAGGAAGGGGCTGAAAAGGGAGCTAGATATTTAACAAGGTTTATCTGAAGAACATGAAGGGCCTTTTGACATGAGAAGAATTTAAAACTGGATTCATAGCTTTATGTTAACATGTAATTTTCTTTTACTATAAACAGCAGGCCGAATTGAAGAAAAATCTGGTTTTGTGATAAACTATTTCAGTTCATAGTACTAAAATATAAAAAGGAACAATCACGAGTTTTCAATTTCTTTTGCTTCAGTTCTTGGGATGTGATTTCGGTGAACAATTGTTTAATTAGAAGACCATTTCTTTCAGGAGGATGTGCATAAGTGAAGCCCTAACCACTTATTGTTATGAACAGCATGCGGCTTTTTTTCCTTTGCTAGAGCAGTATTTCTGGAGCTGATTTGTAACTGAATTCTAACATGGCAAACTGTACTCTGCTGATCTAAATTTCACTGGCACAGTTTTCTTCTATTTTTTTTAATGCGGGAATCCTATTCTGCCTTGCCCAGTTTTATTTGACTCTGACAGTTCACAGCTGAGCAGTTCAGAGGAATACACAGCTCCCTTAATTCACCTCACTTGACAATAGCAGGACCTGATCCTGCAAGTCAGCTTTAAAATTGCACTTGGAAGCTGTCATGGAAATCACGTGAGAGACGAATTGGTTCTCACCATTTCTGAAAATTAGGTCACTTATTTAGGACATTAAAAAGAACTTAGGAGTTATGACTTGAGGCACACATTACGTTTTTTTGCCAGTGTAGTCCCCTTACCTAATGCATAGAAATAGATTCATAATAATGTAATTCTAATAAGCCAATCTGTCTTAAAAGGTTCCTTTACAGACATATTTCATTATACAACTCTTTATGTTTATGTTGAACCATATGAATGATGATGGACCTTTTTTCACAAAGCTTCCGTAATGCCAAAGATCTTTGAATTGAGCACAAGAAAATTCAGGGCATACAGGGATAGCACCATGAAACAACAAAAGCCAAAACCAGGGCAGAAACCTTAATGACAGGCACTATGGCAACAGGGGCAAGTGTCTGAGGTATATATCGTATTCTTGTAAGGCACAGAGGCAGAGTGCAGCAAGTGGCATGAGGAGCGAGAGAAACAAAGTCATTTGTTGATATTTTTTTCCCCATGTGCTTTGTACCACACAACTGCTGAACGCATAGCGCGCAGTTCTACTCTGCCATTTTCAGTCACAGGTTAGCCTGTGTTTGTAACCTCCCTGTCCCAATGCATCTCCAAGGATTAGTAGAGGACTGTGTAGAGGAGATGCTCAGGTCCTTCTCCTCCAGTGCCATGTACTGCCTCACACTTGAGCCATTGGAGAATCTCAGTAGTAGCAGAACTGATGTCATCTGCAGGCCAGCCACTAGAAGTCAGCAGCCACATACACTCTTACAAAGAGCTCAGGCAAAAAAAAGTCTATAGAAAAAGCATCTTCCTAACCACAACCTATGTACAGATGCCCTGGGTCTGCTAGAGGGCCTCGGAGTGCCAGGAGTTGCCCAAACACACACTGCTCCACGCTTGTGTAAGGCATGTATTCCCAAGTGTTTATATCTAACAACTGCACAGCAGCACATAGAGACGTGGACATTGCTTTTGTGCAGACAACAGAGCTGCCATTTAAGCAGCTCTCCTGGGTTCCCTGTGTCTGGAAGGGTAGTACAGTTTGGGGGGAGGAAGGAATGAACGGTGCACAGGTCTGCGTGATTAGAAGAGCACCAAGCATATGAAGAAGCTTGGGGCTGGATACTTCTGAATAAAAGGCATAGTAATACCATCCTGTCCTTAGACAACACATTATTATTTTCAGTGTTGTGTGCTGTGTTACATTGTCCGATAAAAGTAAAGTACAAGAATTTGCCAGATGATTTCTGCCCTTGTCAGATTATTTTGCTTAGTTTCTGATGAAAACATAAGACAAGCTTTGCAAAATTATTTTTGCGGATTTTCTTCTTAGCTTCTTTTCCCTTCCTATTGCCATGTCTAATCTATCTATCTATGGCTCAATTATTGATTTATGTCTGCTGGGATGCTAGATACATATCCCGTAAGTGATATCAGCTTATTTTTGTTACATTATATATAGTGAACAGATACTCTGAATTGTATCTGTGCATAAAAGCATCACAAATTGTTATTAATTATGCTCTAAGGAAGATGTATTCCACTGTTGAACTTTCCAGAAAAGGCAAACTATAATAATTCTTCTCTTCACTGAACAATTTTTTCCTTTGTTATGGGACAGCTGATGAACACAATATTGCTTTCACTATGCAGTCCTGAAAGTGCCAATTGGGGGAAAACATATTTTTCAGTACTTAAAATAAAAATACCAGAAAGTTACAATAGCTTGCATGGAAGCTCCATGTATGTCCGCTTAACAAAAATAGCCTTTGAACTGCAAAGACATTTGGTGATGATTACTGTTCCCTGAAAAAATAATTACAAAATGTTATTCATCTATTTCTTTTCCTGTCCATGTGTTTATCTATCATTTTGCAGTTTTCAGCAGAGCAGATGTGCTATGACAGAAACAGCAGCTACAGTATTTGCTTCACATATAGAAACAACAAGCAAATGTGACTCATATCCTGGATTACATTAAACAAAATGGAAGAGTGACAAAAAAAATCTGTTAGTCTAACAACAGATTTTAATTGCAAACTAAATTGAAATTCATTTGTTTAAAAAAGTGTTTTCAAATGTTAACTCGCAGATTTATACTGCAGTATTTGCCAAAAATGTTAATGTTCTGAGGTGAAATCCTGTTTCTAATGAGGTCACTAGAGCATTGCCACTGCATCTGGGGGGCAAGAGTCCATCTTGGTCCTTCATTTGGTCCCCCCTGGATAATTTGCACATTTTATGTACGGCACATAAGCACTAAGCTTTAACTTGTCTTTTTTTTAAAAAAAAACAAACAAAACCATCTTTAAGGCTGCCAATGATCAAACACAATTAAGGATTTGCCGATAAAAGATTTAATCAATAATTATCATTCAATGATCAGCTGCAGACACCTGGGCTTGAAATATGAGCTATTTATCAAAGGGCAAACTGGAATGTCTCTTACTTTAACACAAGCAGATCCTCTGCTCTTGACCTATTAAAACTTTGTTTGCTATTATACTTGCTGGTGAACGAGTCATGCGGAAAGGTGTTGAGGAAATGAGCCAGCGTGTTCCCCAGGTGATATAAATGCTTTATCAAACTGATCCCTGCCTTGTTATGTAAACTATACCAGGTACCGTTCGTTTTAAACAGAGAGATAAACAGATCTAATATGCTTCAGGGCGTCATGCTTTATGCATGAACTGCTTTTTATTTTTATATTAAAGATTTTCTTGACACAACCCTTTGCAACGAAGGAAAGCTCCGATATAACGTCTTAACTACAACCACTGCAGCACCTGCAAGTTCAAAGTACTGAGACTGATATTCCCTGATCAGATAGTCCCATGCTAACCTATTTAATTAATTCTTAATAAACAATTAATTTTTTAGTGAAATACCTCTTGTAATGAGAAAGTCTCTCTCAAAAGATAAATGAAGTAATCCTCGGAGATGGAATTTATAAAAAAATAACTTGGTCTATCCGTCTATTTACAATATTTAGCTACCTACTCTTTGCTTTCAGTTGTCTGATCTATCACTTGTTTTCTTATTTATTATACAGTTTTCAATCTGAAGTGATATCAGACAGAATGTTTTTAACCTTCCCAGGAGTAATATTCAGTTTCTTTTTATAGCAATGGGATTAATTCTACTCTGTTTTCACGGGAGGAAATTCAGAATATCACCAAAGATTTCAGTAGAGTTACTTAAGATTTATATCCATAAACAAGACCAGAATTTTGTTGTTTCAATTTGAGTCATACAAGATGAAAGTGAACACATTTATGCTCTCATTACAAAAAATGGACCTACAGAGTATTACAATTACAAGGATCCACTTTGAGAATTGTGTACACTTCTAGCCTAAAATATTATTAAAAATTGCTGGTTCTTGGTTTAATATTCAGCATCATCCTCCAAAATTTTAAGGACAGATATAGACCCTATTTTCTTAGAAATGCATAAAAAGAAAGAGGAAAAAAGTTTTATGTATATTGTCATATACACAGAAATATTTATTTATTCCACCTAAACAAAGATTTTAAGTACGCTTCTCAGTCTCAGCATAGTCTTAATTATGGAGTTGCTAGTGACACACTTGTTATTTATCTGCTTCTACAGATTCATTTGTATGAACGTGTGTATGTGCACACTAGTGCAAGTATACATGTGTGTATTCAAATAGCTTTTGCATAACCTCCTGCTAAGTTTCAGTAGCGTTTCTAATGCCTAATTAATTAAAAATCATCACTCAAAATGGTTTATAGAGCATTATTTGTATTATAGTCAACCCAACAAGTGTAATTACTCTCAGGCTGATAAGAATAGTAGGTTTAGTTTGCCTTAGCTCACATTTTCTATGCTGAAAAAAAAATCACTACTTGATAAAAGCTTTTGTTTTAGCAAACATATATGCACCGAGATAGCACAAATAGCATGGTTTTAATGCTGAAGGTATCTGATTAACAAGTGGAAGGTGGATAATATAACATCCTTCACTAAAAGTCTAGTTTGTTTGTATTCAAATGTAATGTTTACTTCAGGACATATTTTCTGGGGACACGATGTCTTCCTTCCCTTTATTTCCACACACAACTCAAAATAGAAAAACTAATGAAATTTAACCATCCATAAGTCTTTTTTGTCGACAGACTGAATTATAACTTTTTAATTTAGTCAAGTAAAGAATTATTACAGTAGGACTCTAGGGCAGGAATGTGTTAATAAAATCATACTCTCTGCCTTTTCATTTAAAATAATCCCCTTGAGCTGATTAAATGAAATATCACTTGTTTAATAACTGACAGAACATTATTTTTAAGCAGAAATGTTTTGCATATCTTCCCATCCTGTTTTTAATTCCAGGCACAAAGTAGTGAAGGCACTGACATCACACAAAGGGAGTAGAGTTTAGCACTTGGATATAGTTTGTCCTGTCATAGTGGCATCTATAATTTAGTGTGAAGCAGTGAGGTAGACAGAGCATTATCATTAGAAATCATCCTGAACAGGGATATAAAACACAGTCGCAATAACACTTGTCAGAAAGGTGACTGCAGTCAAAACTAATATCCAAGAGTTTCAAGATAAATGCTGACACTGCAGCCATCTTACAAAGACTATTATTGCTCAAAAAAAAACCCCCGAAAAAACAAAACCAAACTATGAACCTTCCCCAGAGTGAACAAGTTAGTGTGAAGTTTGTATCTGGGGTGGCATAAACTTTGTGAGATTTACAGTAAGGCAAGCCCTTCTTTACCTGCATAAGGTACTTTATGTTGCTACAGAGAAAAGATCTGATAGTCTTTCTGGCTTAATGACTTTAAGCTACTCTAAATTCCTCCCTCCACCCTCTCCCCATTATCGGGAGTGTATGAGTGCAATCCTTACAACAGGCAATTAACTCTGCTGCTTCCATGTTCTCCCCACTGCCAGGGCTCTCCCCACTGCCCACTTAGGGCTCTCCCCACTGCCCACTTCCCCAACCTGTATTCCTCAAACAACGCTTGATTTTCCCAGTTTTTAATTTAGACTCATCTCTGGCTCGGAATGCAGCTGTGATTTTATAGCCTTTTACCACTGATTTTGTAAACTGCAAAGCCACAGGGAAACTCCTGAATCAAAATTAGAGTCTTGAAACTTGGAGATAAGTACAGTGCCTTCATTGTGTTTGTTTATTTAGCACTGGTAATGCATATCTCAATATAAAGATAAACAAATACACAATACTGCTGCCTCTTTAATACGCTGACTCATAGCTCAATGTCTTGAGCTAGAGAGAGTCCAGCACAGAGCCACTAAGATGATCAAGGGAGTGGAACATCTCCCTTATGAGGAAAGGCTGAAGGAGCTGGGTCTCTTTAGCTTGGAGAAGAGGAGGCTGAGGGGTGACCTCATCAATGTTTATAAATATGTTAAGGGTGAGTGTCGGGAAGATGGAGCCAGGCTCTTCTCGGTCTCATTAAGCGATAGGACAAGGGGCAACGGGTGCAAATTGGAGCATAGGAGGTTCCGGGTTAATGTAAGGAAAAACTTTTTCACTGTGAGGGTGACAGAGCACTGGAACAGGCTGCCCAGAGAGGTTGTGGAGTCTCCTTCTCTGGAGACATTCAAAACCCGACTGGACGTGTTCCTGAGTGATGTGCTCCAGGTGGCCCTGCCTTGGCGGGGGGGGTTGGACTAGATGATCTTTTGAGGTCCCTTCCAACCCTTGTGATTCTGTGATTCTGTCTTTGCAGATGTACTGCAGGACAAGATACAGGTGCTGTGTACAAAGTATTTTTTTCTGCTATAGGCAACCTGTCCTGATCAGAGACACAAAACACACACAGTGGTTTGAGGGTCTATAGAACCTAGTATCCCAGATTAGATGGACTTCCAACAGTGGCAATCACTGCTGAGAAATGGGAGGAGAGTGAGGAATGTTTGATACAGTCTCTAGGTTCTGATCCAGACCTCAGTCATTTTCAGTCCATAGCATATTCTGAGTCTAATCGTGTTCATTTACTAATCACCATTTTCAAAGGTCTACTACTTTTTGCCTGAAGAAAGCAAGGAGAAGGTTCTTCAGAGAACTCATAAGTGTAACATGTGAAATGACCAGCTTGTAGAAGCTCATGAGCTATATCATGCAGTATTATGTGGTATTACAGGAACTCTACCGTAAACAGAATGACACTTATCTTGTGCTCGTCTCAACAAATGTTATATTTACTGAAAATAAAGGACTAGAAGAGTCCTTGTTACTAAAGGACTGGAGAGGACTGGCTTGTTCAACAATCTCTCTCTGATTATAGATAGCAACAAATGACTCTGGAAAAAGTGCCAGAAGACCTGCTGTGCACCATTAGATAATAGAATCATAGAATCATTAGGGTTGGAAGAGACCTCAAGGATCATCCAGTCCAACCATCCCCCCATCACCTATTACCCACTAAACCATGTCCCCAAGTACCACATCCAACCTTACCTTAAACACCCGCAGGGACGGTGACTCCACCACCTCCCTGGGTAACCCCTTCCAATGCCCGACCACCCTTTCTGAGAAGAAATTTCTCCTCATCTCCAACCTAAACCTCCCCTGGCGCAACTTGCAGCCGTTCCCCCTTGTCCTGTCGCCAGTTATCTGCGAGAAGAGGCC
>VWZZ01000521.1:140670-158170 GCA_013399095.1 Psophia crepitans
CTTGGTGTCGTCTGCAAACTTACTGAGGGTGCACTCAATTCCCTCATCCAAATCATCAACAAAGATGTTGAAGAGGATGGGCCCCAACACCGATCCCTGGGGAACACCACTCACGACTGGTTGCCAGTTGGATTTCACTGCATTCACCACTGCTCTCTGGGCCCGGCCATCCAGCCAGTTTTCAACCCAACAAAGAGTGTACCTGTCCAGGCCATGGGCCACCAGCTTCTCCAGGAGAATGCTGTGGGAGACTGTGTCAAAGGCTTTGCTGAAGTCTAGGTAGACTACATCAACAGCCTTTCCCTCATCCACCAGGCGGGTCACCTGGTCATAGAAAGAGATGAGGTTGGTCAGGCAGGACTTGCCTTTCACGAACCCATGCTGGCTGGGCCTGATCACCCGGTTGTCACGGACATGGCATGTGATTGTCCTCGAGATGACTTGCTCCATGACCTTCCCTGGCACCGAGGTCAGGCTGACAGGCCTGTAGTTCCCCAGATCCTCCTTACGACCCTTCTTATGGAAGGGCGTCACATTGGCAAGCCTCCAGTCATCTGGGACCTCTCCGGTTGACCATGACCATTGATAGATGATGGAGAGCGGCTCAATAACGTGCATGTAGAAGACCCTTCTTCCCGAAATCACCAATTGGTATCTAAATTGACTTGAAGCACCATATGCTCCTCTGTAAAAACAGTTTAACTGAAATTAGAAGTGAATGCTGCCACTGTATATGAATGCCCACACATTTAAAAAGTCTGCTCTGCCCTTGGCTGCATGAGTAGCTAGTGGCAATGAGTTCCACATGTCCACAAGCACTTGACAAATGTGCTTCCTTTCACCTGTTCCACTGATCAGTATGAGTTTTACTGAATGCTTTTGTCTCCACTGTAAAAAGATACCTAGGGTACTATGAGGAAAACAATTTGAGTCTGTTACACCTTTCCTCAGAAAGAAATATTCCTACGCCTCCAGTCATTTTTGCGATTCAAGTCTAAAGCCATTTCATACGTTATATTATGTCACGTGTGTGTGTTAATAGAAATAGCACACATAAACCCACATCCTTTTCAAAGGTAATTTTAGTACTGTTTTCCAAAACATTTTTATAGATCAGGAAAATGTCTCTCTCCTAGGTAGTCATTGTTACCCTGCAGCTTTCCAGTTGCCATTTTACTGGGACACTGTATATTTTTTAGTAGCTTGGCCCTTTCACTTTTCCATCATATTTTGTGTTGTGTTGGATGCCATCCAGACTTACTGATCTGCTGCTCGCAAATGTATCAGTTTGTTTGGATACCTTCTTTTTTGAAATCTCAGGTTTTGATTGCAGTTGCTTTTATCTCAGTGAACAATTGTAAAACCTCAATGTCATTTGTGGTTTAGACTAATGGAAAGAACATAAACTAAACTGCCTTTATTCCATGCAAATTCAGTAAACTGAGCAGTTCATTTGTATCTACTGAAAAAATAGACTTCTTATTTTTTTTTGCATGTAACCCAAATTACTTTTTAGTTTTGCCTTTAGTTCTCCAAATTATCACCTTGCATTTAACTGCCCATATTCCTATTGTCTTTACTGTGAGGGATTCAGTTTTTCTGAAAGATGTTTTGCAATAACCTCAGGAATTTCACCATTTAGAGACCCATTACTACTCTAAGTTCATACATGATGCCATTCAGTTGTCATTACTTAAATGAATTTCATTTTGAACTTATGGATTACACTTTCCCAATACTGGCTAATGAATCTATGGATTACAATTTCCCTGTATGGGTTATATTCAGCTTTTTCCTTTATTCAAAATATCCCAGCTCACTTGGTATTAGCAGTGGTAGTTTGTGATGTGAATACTTGTACCTACACCATGATATTGAACATAATTACATTAGAGACCCAACTGTAACTGTTTTTGAACCATCTCCCTTATAATATTAAAGATTAAGGTAGAAAACAGACCCATTACTTCTGTGTGCCAAGAAGCACAACTGTCTCAAGTATCAAGAAGTGGTCAATAAAATCTTGCCAAGGTGTGAAATTTCTACGTAGTCAGATGTATACACCATTATTCTTTAATTAGATTTTTTGATTCTTTTATTTCCCTCAATACTGCTCATTCATTAGCTTTTTCCTGGCCAGCAGGTCTGAATATGAAACACTTGCACCCCTACATGCTTAAGGCCTGGGATTTCTGCACTTACATATATGTAGACAAGAAATAATTTTAAAGACTTCATTCTGACATCAAATTATCCCAGATGTGATCAGTAAGATCTAACATTATCCACTGTTTTCAGCAGGATCTTCTTTCAACAACGTCCAGTTCCATAAAATTTAAAATAATGTACATTTGAAATTATGCAGCTCAGAGCACAAGCAATAAAGTGTGCAAAATCTTTCTTGGGATGTCTGATCACTGCTAGCCAGTCAAACACAAAGACTTAGTAAACATAAGGTGTCAAAACCTGACTGTTTTAGTTGCAGCACACAGATTGTGCATTGCAAGAACTACTATTTAAGATGGGAGAAGACTCACATGCAGATATTGATAGGGGAAATTACCTCTTCAAAATTACAGAAGACTTTAAAAATATGTTTTCCTTATGTGGAGGTACCAGCCTGCCTGCAAATTGTAGATGCAAGCTTAACTTCTGAGTTTGTTTCCGAGAAAAGAAATCTCACAGTTCAAAAGCAGGATATGTTATACAGATAAAATGGAAGCTAAAAGCAAACATATACTGAATTTCTTTGCTAGCAAAAAGGAGGCTAGATTTACAGTAAATTTATTTTCCTTCATAGCTTGAAAACTGCATTAAATAAAAAAATTAAGTTAGATGGAGAGGAATAAATTTAATCAAAACACTGTTAGATAAAATAACTTGGATTTAGGAGTCTGCAGCAGCTACTGCCAAAACAAAGCTGCTGTTATTTACCAAAGCTAACAGCATTCGTTGTTTAAAAAAAGGTAAAGAACCAACAAAACTTTGCTAAATTATCTACAACATTTAATGTGGCAGACTACCTTGTTGCAATGAATTTCTCTAAGGGAGTGCTTATAGTTGTATTTCGCATAGGAAATGCTAGAACAGATGTATTTCAAACTATGTTCTTACTGTATAAGGAAATCCTGAAAAGAAGAAGAAAAAGATGGATGTGTAAGCAAGAAGAGCTCATGACATTAAAGAAAATGCTCACCCCCACTGTAATTGTATAACATTATGCATAATACTGGAACAACTTCATTACAGAAGTCAGAGATTTGCATTGTTTAAAATGGGAGCATGATTTGGCTTATCAGCTTCAATAGGATTGGGACCGTGGAACAAGAACTGCTACAGCAAAATATTTGGGAAGATCACAGAGCGGAAGGACATTTCATTTGGGTATTACAATTGACTGTAAAAATATGAATATATAGAATCGAAGATGCTAAAGTTTCTCTCTACACAGCCTAAAATTATCACTGTCCAAAAAAATCACATTCCAGATCAATTTGATCTGTTTCTTGCAGCATATGGAAGAATAAATAATAAAGCACTTTAGGTGATTTTACAAGTACTAAAAGAGAGAGCTGCGCTAATCAATTCCTTTTATTTGTTCTTTCTTTTGCCTTTATCTTGAATGTAGAAATAGAAAACAAATCATAGTAACTATATTTCTCAGAAGTCAGTATCATTTACTTTCAATAGACTCAGTAACACTGTTTAAACCTTGAAAGCTAATAAACATGGATTTGTAGAATTAAAAATATCGAACAATGAGAGAAATAGCAACTCACAAAATTAAAGTTTTATAGCCCAAAGTTGAAGATTGTGTTCCACAGTTTAAATATTTCATATCTGACATTTTCAGACTCTACTACAGCATGAAGGCTGATTTTGATTTTTTAAATCCAATACTATTTTTTGAGTTTGGTCTTAAAATCTAGATACTACTAGCCCAGATTCTTCTTTGTATGAAAAGGATATTCAATGTCTACCTAATAATATTTCCTAAATTCTTTTTAGTTCACCACATGAAAAAATATGCAACTTAGAAAAAATACAGTGGTGCTGTAACATTGTTCATAGCCTTTGATATGTTGAACACAAGCTTCCAGGATGACATGTATTAAAGGAAGCTTGAATTTGAAAATACACTGTGCTAATACAGCATAGTCTGCAGAGGTGGCTGTCAAAAAATAAAACCAGTATGGTATCTGGGTGGCAACTCTGCCATACAAGTTAACTAGTATTTGAGTCATCTTCTCTTCCACAGCTATGGGGTGCCGGAAGGCTGTTTTCTGGTTACTATTAGAATTCATGCTTTGTATTCATACGCAAGGTACAAATCAGTCTTTACACCTGCAAGCCAAGATATCACATTTGGGGTTTTTTTTGTCCAATTAAGGCCATTGCTGGGGCTATCTGAAGTAGCAATTATGAGGACATCTACGTCGACGAGCAGTTTCTACTAAAATACATCAACTGATTAAGCTGTAGCAGTAATTGCAGAGAAGTAAGTTCACATCTGAAACTTGTCGTTTGAGTTAACACATTGTTTTGGTGTTATGGGTGGATTTAACTGCCCTAACTTCATAATTAGACCTGGTGATTTCAAAAGGTCCTTGGTCAAACCCACAACTGACTCCACACTTTTAAAACCAAGGTGGCTGTGATGATTTATACCAGTTAATTATTGAGGCTACTGTATATTGTTTTCATTGATATCAAAGGGATTACTTATCAAATAAGATGCAGAGTAAATGCAGGTTAATAAAACCTTACATGATGGAAATGCACAGTACATGTTTAAAGAGAAGCAAAGATATTACTGGGTGTCTATATACATTGCATCTAGAATCACAGACTATTGAAACATAAGAATATTAGAATACAAGGATATCAGTCCCATCAATGAAGATAAAATGAACCCAATCAGCTTGCACAGCAAATACTTTCATAAGTAGTTGAGAAATGGTGACTCAAAATCCATGACTATTAACTGTAAGACAGCAATACTGTAGGGAACTCTCCTGCACTGGCAGGGGGATAGATAAGTTGACCTAATGGTTCTTTTCCATTTCTAATTTCTCTGATTCTATTAAGTCTTGGTATTTTCAGAAGAATGCAACTGCTTTCCAGGGCCCCTGAGACATGAGGATTTAGGCAATTCCTTCTTGTAAATAACACTGCTTTTCAAACAGTAAAAATACAGGCTAGGAGGGGACATTAAGCCCAGTTTAATAACTTCTAAGCTCTGGCACAGCAGAAACTTTTTTTTTTCCCCCACACTTTTCCTACTGGAGTTTAATTAAGATTGACAAAGCACTAACTCTAAATCAGCAAGGAGATCCTTAGATCCATTTTGTTGTCAAATATACTTTCCCTGCAAATGGCAGGAGTAACACATATCATTTCACAGATAATGTTTTAATATCCTGCATTGAATAAAACTTTTTTTTTTAATCAAGTTGCAATGGTAGCACTAAACTACACAAGGGGCTTGGGGGTTGCAGATGGCTGCATTACTCTAAATGTTCAAGCTTGACTGACCCATTTCATCAGCACTGTCAGAGCCTTGCACTGATACATGTTGACAACATTTAATCTTAAAAAATTGAAAGAAATGAATTAATATGCAAATTTCATCAGCTTTGTAATAAAAATGTCCTTGAAAAAAAACAGAGAACATGACCCCCAAGGAATAGTGTGAATTATCCCAGCTCAATTCTTTAAGTTAGTCAGAGGTATGTGGGTCCGCAAGGAAATCAGCGCAGATTTGACTTGGAAATAATTATGATGAAGAACAAAACACAAGCAGGTTGAATAAATGTAACAACTTGGGAAAAAGTCTTAGTCCTGTTTGTTATTCACTTTGAATTAACAGGATTAGGTTTGGTTTTTGAAAATAAAGGAACACCACCATGTAATTTTAACACCTAAGTAATGTGAAAACAATTTTTTTCTTGCTATCAATTTTAGTAGGTATTAGAAACAGCTCTTGGAAAATCAGATTTTTTTCAATACACTATAGCTTTTGGTACTGAGTAACTTGGGCTGTGATATTATGTCTGCTGTGTGCAAGTCGGGTAAATACTGTCATTCCTTCAAAAAGAGAAGAGACATCTGTGTGGAAATCAGGAAGGTGAATGGACATTTTCCCGGATATCACCGGGGACCTTGCAAGATAGGAAACAACCATCTCTAGAAAGGAGGAGTAAACATTCAGGAGCTTCTTCTCATGAGATAAAGGCTTGTATAAATAAATAAATATGTAGTTTCCATTTTGCAGTCTAGCCTACATAATTTAGAATCACAAAAGGATTCACTGCAACAAGCAACCTTTGTATTTAGATTGTCGTTATTTGAAGCGGACTTCAATTTTTGAAAGATTTGGTAAGCACAAATGAATACGGAACAGCTTTTTCTTACTGCTAGTGATTCGAATTCAGGTGTGTAGGAAACAAATTCTGAACATCCAACACTTACTTCAGTGAAGTCAAGTAAAGTTATGAGAAGTCAGCACGGTTCTAGATAATATTTAAATGGTCACTTTATAATAATTTACCTGCCAGGCCCTTATTTCATACTTCTAGTGTCAGTCATACTATTTCAGCCTCTGCCCACAGCAATCCAAAATCTGCAGCTAGCGCTCTGCTCAGCTTCTCTGGCAGGCAATCACATCGTAGTTATTCCACTCTCTTTTCGTTTAGCGTACAGCAGTTTTTGAACATAAGGTTTGCAGGAATTAACTCGGTGCTGTACTTGGAAAAGAGGTGGTACAGGTCAACATGTTTTAACAGCATGTTTTCAAAATCAAAACCCCACTACAAATGAGCAGCTTCACACGAAAAGTAAAAATAAGTACTGTAATAGCCTGAAAAACTGAACACAATCTTTCAGAGCCTCTAAAATAAGCTGTCTGATTTTATAGTTCCATGGGAGACAGACATACTGAAATGCAGGCTATGATCAACCAAATTAATCTACTCTGTAAGCTTTTGTGGTTTTCTACAAAAGTCTTTTAAGTTTCTCCTTTCTCTTCTAATCTACAATCAGTAAAATCCTACTTTTATAGTGCCCTTTGCACCTGTATGCATAAAATGAATAACCTTGCAGCTTAATTATTCAGTATCTATCAGTTTTGAAATGATATAAAGTTGCAGATAGAAAAAGAATAAAACCTTTTTAAGAATCCAAAATTAATATATGTCAAACTCAGGCTAAATCTTAATCTTCTTGCAACATTTCTCTAAAATAGATGTTCTTTTATCACCTGGCATATCAAGACCCACCGGAAAAAAAAAAAAAAAAAAAGCAGCATTTGGTTAACATGCCGCGGAACAGCACTCTCTTTTCCACCTCACTTCAGGCTATTCTTGAAAGATCTGAACAGTTGTATAATAATGAAAAATGTGCAATACTTGTGGGGCATTGCTTGTGCACACATACCTCCGCCCACGCATTCATCATTCCGCAGGTATTGTCAGTGAAAGTTTAATTGCATAAACACTCTGTAACTGTCCTGTCATATTTCTTGTCAGTCTGGATTCCCTCTCCGGGCTCACTATCTCACAAAACTATAATTGAATTGCTACCAAATCACAAGAGGGCCCCCAAAAATAAAATCTTTATGAATAGAATTTGTTTCCTATCAGCAGATTTGACAAATTGTGGCAGAGGAAGGGCCTTAGCGATAATTTCTGAGTTTATTCTAAATCCAGTTATTTGCTGTTTGCTCTTATCTGTTCTTTAGAATTTTAAAGCCCCAGTGAGAAAGAATCCCAAAGAGCTCAACAGTAGTATTTTTCCAGGTCCTAAAGAGGCCAGTAGTAAATAAAAATTAAAATAAAATGCGGTATTAGCCATAGCTGTGGCTAAGTATTTCTTAAACTAAAGCGAATCTGAATGAATTCTGAATTATAGTGAATATCAGCTGCTGAAAGTCTTTCATATCCCCTCACAGTCACTTTATTTATTTATTCAGGTCAAATGACAGCTTCTGCAAAACATCTTGCTTTGAATGTGTAACCTATGTCTGCGTTACTCATTTTTTCCTGCGTGACGTTTCCATGTACATTGGATTCCTGAGTAGATAATGACGGTAATCATCAAATAAACTTAACACAAAGGTGTGACACATAACTTTGCTAGTAGTGCCGTGAAACTGGAATGCAAATTAAAATATAACTTATGTTAATATTTTCAGAAAAATGCATCCCATTAGGCTGGAAGTTACTCATTTTAAGCTGAAGTTGTTATTTTCCTGATATGCATTTTGACTTTATTCTTAGCAAGTCCTAGTGAATGGCAGAAAATTATAACTCTACCAGAAACCTGAAAACATTGTTCATTCCCCTTTAAAATTTTATTAGCAGCAGGTGCATTAGGAGCATATCCTAATGAATAACTTATAAATGGGACAGAACTTCAACTGGATTGACAACTGTCTGATTGTTTATGTTTTTTAAATGTGCTTATCAAAATCACATAGGATTGATGGGTGTTTTTAGATGAAGTTATGTTTTTGCAAGAGACTTAATTTAGGACTAAGGTTAAGGCTGAGGATAAATGAGTGCATTAGATGATTAAAGGACATTTGTCTTGTGGGACACTTAAGTCATTTGTTTATGACACTTTCAAAACAAGCTGTAAAATAATAATAAAAAGCACAGGTTTTAGCCAACCTCTCTCAAACATAAAGCCTAAACTAAAATTAATTGGTTTTATGCAGAATTACTAGATTTATCAACTTATTAAAAACATGATTCTAGGATATATGGTTTAAGTACATTTGATGAAAATGTTCAAGGTATTATTTTCTTTTTTTTTCCTTCTTTTTTCTATTTTTTTTCTGGTTGAAATCTCTCTAGCAATGTTTATTCTTGGCTGAAGATGGGTGGGGCTGCAGAGTGGGAGAATGGATTTCTCACCCCTTTGCAAAGAATCTTATTAAAGAGATTATTTTACTTTGCTTTTTTAATTTTTGTTTTGGCTTTTTTAATAGTACTACCATTATTCTGATGTTCCTGCTAAAAGGAAAACTGTTATTATAAGAAAACAGATGCCTCAGGAGAAATACAATAGGAAACACAAAACTAAAGCCTTTGATCTTTTGTGCATAGGTCACTGATTAAAATTTGACGTAGGTAAGCAGTTAACTAGTATTATCATTTCATGGCTTATTTGGACGGGACTAGGAGACCAACATGCTTCCCATGCCAAAAAAGTCCATGAAAATGGATGCTAATTGGCACTACTGCAGCTATTCAGAGGAAAGCACCTGGAGTTTGGGCAGGGCATGGACTGTGAACCGGCTTCTCACCTCTATAGATTGTCACTGGAGGGCAAGGCTGGAGAACAGCAATGAAACAGCATGGGATAGACTACACTGCTGCTGCCCATGCTGTACGCGTTCTGTGGATAAACAAACAATTTCATTCCCCAGGGCTGTCTCCATCTGGCACCTATCATCAGAATGAAATTCACTTAAAACAAGAAAAAAAAAAAAACAGAAAAAAGGAAGCTCTACGTTACTGATGATAGCACAACTACATCTTTTCGTTCAATGTTCTGCACAACCTTTAAGGGTAATGCACTACTGCAGTTAATGAAATAATTAGTCCTAATCACCTGCACAGGACTGGATTAGTACTGTGTTTCAGTTCTGCCCTATTATCACCCCTCAGTGTCCGGTCCTGGAGGGGGTAGCTGGCACGGACGCTGGCTGTGCAGAAGCATTCCCACAGGCAGCTTACGGACCTGTGCAATAGCCTGGCTGTAAAAAGCCTTATCTTTTTGACTGCTGTAGATGAATATCACCATCACCATTACAGGTGGCACTGTCGAGCCCCTGGACTACAACCTCACCGTGCCAGGTGCTGTACAGACAGAATAGACACTCTCTGATAGCTGACCCACTGCTGCTGGAGGGGTGACAAATTCAGGCTGGAAACATCAGGATTCAGTGGCACAGAGGACTCTGGGAACAAACAAGGGAGTGGAGTTTTTCTAATTGCCCTGCAGCTAGTTGAGCAATCTACCCCAGTAAAAAATGTAAAATGCAATAAAATCAGAGAGACACTATACCTACTTTAGCTGGTGATAAACAAATAGAGATGATAAAGTGATGATAAATTAGGCAAGTTATTCAGAGTAGTCGTATACTATTCAGAGCTGAAAAGCAAGGAGTATCTGAGACAAATTGCCTGCGAGAAGCCCTGAGAGCTGGAAGCAGCAAACCTTTCATACAGAAGCAATATTTTCAGGCTTTTCCCAGTGTGACCATGAGTAAAATTGTTCACTGGAGGCGGACATTCCTTTCGGCCAGTTCTGCCTTTTCTGATCTCTGCCCCCTGCAGAGCTGAATCGATACCTAGTAATATCATCCTTTGTATCTCTGCTGTTTTGTGTATATAAAGAAGATAGAATTGTGTAATTTTGACAAGAACAAGGTTTTAGTCTGTAGTATGATGAATTAAACATAACTGACTTACAACAAGCCAAGAGCTTTAAGCAGCCAGGTCTGATCTGCTAGAAATCTCAGATTATTAAGCATCAGTACTCTTCTACTCTAATATGCAAAAGAAACAGCCTATCCAGCTGCAATTAGAAGTATAATATTTGAAAGACGAGTTAATATCACCATAGACTGGGGAAATAAAGGCTGTAATTCAATTTTATGTTATAGAGAAACACAAAAGATATCTTAAAACTATTTCTAAAAATATAATAATTTCTGGTTTTGTGACTCAAAATTTAAAAGGAGGAATAAACAAAACTTGTAGATCACAAAATTATTTTGTAATTTCATTTAAAGAGGCCATCAACAAGCTTGTCAAATTAAAAAAAAAAAGATTCCCTACAGTTAGAAAATAGATGTAATGAATAGGTGAATGGTAATTAATTTGGAAAGATACACAATGATACGGAGCAAAATTTAGGGGGAAGAAATCAAAGGAGCTTGGAAATACAAGAGAGGTGGGGGCAACAATAAATGGAATGTGAACTTGTAACAGGATGGAGAAAAAAAGCCAAGATGATTTAAGGCTGCATAGGTGAATATGGTGACAGACTAACATGATTATTTTGTTTGGGAAAACGCAGCCTTCACCTGAAACTAAGAGGCAAAATTGGAAGAGCTGAGAGAAGGGTACCAAATAAAAATGGGAAGCTTTCAGAACAAAGCACTTCTGAGGGAAGGATGAAACGAACATTATGGCTATGTACAAAAATGAATGGAATGTACTCTAAGTGCACACGTAGATTGAATATCACAAGTAACTGTAGAAAACTAAGTTCTGTGAGAAGTTGCAAACACAGTTACTGTGTTTTTCCAGACTAAGCTGCATGACTGAGAGTGATCCCATGTAAGACTGGAGATATTCAGGAAGACAAGTCAGTCTTATTTCTCACAACCCTTTGGCTGACATAGGAACACACTCCATTAGTACTGCTACAGACATGTGATCAATGAAACAAACCCCTTGACCTCAAAGCCCAGATCAAATAGATCTGAAGAAAGCAGTTGGGGAAATCAATAGAGGCCAGTAGAGACTCTCCAGCCTACTTTGCCTAGGTCTTTCTCTTTATTAAGGGAGGGAAGGAGTACAGTAGAAGATCCACGCAGTCTCTGATCCTCCAGCCATACTTCTAGTTTCTTCTTGCCTGCTCCCAGAAACTTACAGGACCACACTAAATAGTGGTGTGCAACAGAGGTCCTACTGGATGGTGTCCCAGTAGTCACAGAAGAGTTAATAGAATTTGTACTTAAAAATCAATTCTGTTTAAATATGTGTATCAAATGAAAGCGAAGGTAGATTTTTCTCCTATTTCTACTGCTTTGGAAGTTTGTAATATAAGAAATGTACTTGTCTAATTTTGCAACATAATAAATACACCACACTCACAATAGCTGATTTCACAGCTTACCACGTACATCTCGTATGTTCATAAATGCTTACAAATACATACACACACACTGTATTTAGGCACTTGCATGTGTCTATAACTCTGTATAATGGACCTACTTTATAGCACAGTTTTGGCAGAGACAAATTTCATCTTCAATCCAGCAGATAGCTGTTGCAAGTCATCTACTGGATTTATCTTTATTTACCTTGTATAAACATGGAAGGGAACTATATATTTATTTGATATACATTAAACATAAATCCTACATTTTACTTTCATTTCTTAATTACTGACTAAAGGCAACAGAGATACCCCTTGCACAGACTGCTACAAGATTGAAAAAATCAGTTGAAGGAAAAAAGCATGCACTTATTCTAAGAACCAATTTATATTTCAGAACAAAACACTACAAGTTAATCCTCCGGGATTATCTATGGCAAAGGAACCTAGAAGAATATAAACTTAGAGCCAAATTTAGCTCTGTGGTAAACAGAGGCAGCTGAGCCATGATTATTATAATTAGGGAAAACTAGCCTCCTGCAATAGCAGTTACACACAGCCCAGGTTAACAGACAGATGAAAGGACAATGTTCCTAGGAAGAGTCAAATCCAGACATCTCAACCTCACCAGTAAATGGTCTCGGAATAAATAAAATTTCCCTACATCTGAATATTTGTATTAATGTTGTTACCCTCACCACGTTACCTTTTAAAGCTGACTCGCGGCTGGAATGAAAGCAAGTTTTAAGATCAGCATGCATATAGGTCACCCTGATATTATCCTACCACATAATGATTCCAAAAATCTCTCCAAGATTAATGATGATCACATAATTCCAGAAAGTCAGCACTATATATGTAGAAATATATTGGCAATAAAAACCAGTCACTGTTGTGCCTTTCCCCAGTTGGGGATCTCTCACTTTTCTTTGATTTCTAAAGGCTTCAGATCAATAACTGGAGTGACATTATTAACAGCTCCCTCAACACCTTGGCCAGCACTAATATTAAATCCATTATACCTTCTGTTTGACATTTGCAGTACAGCAGAAAGTGCTGTAGATACAGTCAAACTGCCTTGGGAATGGGGTTGGATGCAGGGTTAGTGAGATGGCTTCCCTTGCCTGACTCTAAATTCATCTCATTGATAGAAAACTTCAGCTATTCAGAAAACTACACTAGGCAGTAAATAATTCACCTGTCAAAGTGGGGAAAAAATCACTTTCATGCTGTTTTTGAAATACATTACCAAAGAGTCTTCAAAAAATATTTGACATTCCTTATTGTCATCACGTTTACAGAATTTAATAGGTATCACAACACACATCACAGTGTTTCCAAATGAATGCTTTACAAGTGAATGATGTTGGAAACAAGACAGTACACAGTTGTTTGGTTTGTAGTTTTAACTTTCACGGTAAGTTTTTTAAGGCACTTCTCGTACATTGTAGGCATCGTGCAATAGCATAGTTCAATCATCCTGAAAAATAATTGTGGGACAAATTAACTGGCAATTCTCAGGGTATTTACACTGGCATAGCTTATATGTGCGTTTAATTCCTCAGCATACCCACTTACTGTGGTATTCCCTGGACTCTAGCTCTGACGTTCTGGCTGAGCTGCATTCAGGACAGAACGTGACATGGGAACCTATATCTAGGATACCGTTAGGCTCCCTGTTTGTGAGCATTTCACAGCAGCTCACAGCAGCTCACGCAACAGTGCTGTTTTAATGTGACTCGCCTCCTGGCTGTACCTCAATTCAACACCAGGAGCTGTGAACCTGAGATGTTCGGAGGTGACTCTTCTAGGAACCAGAAAATCAGCCAGAAAGAAGTTTAAGATTCTACTTTTAGACTATCATTGCTGGTGCAGAAGAATGGATGGAAAACACATGTAGCGGCTGTGGGCTGATGTGCTTCTACCTCAGGTTCAGTCGGCACTGAGACTCCCTGACACTATAATTCCAGTAGCCTGCTTGCATTCGCTGTAAATGATTCCCCTAACTACATTTCCAGTACCTGTCCAACTGAAAGCTGCAGACAGGAGGAGACTGAAAGCTCTGCGAATGCACATGGAAGAAGCAGAAGCTGGTGGCACTAGCTGGGGACTGCCAAATGGAAGAACAGCAGCTCAGTAGAATTCTCTTTGACCTCATGGAAGCTTCTGACACTGAGTTTAGGAAAGAACTTTGCTTAATAGGAGAAAATAAGGCAACAGGAACAACAGGTTACATACTGTGTTCTCACTCACTGTGCCTCCACAAGAAGTGAAGCTCTTGCGACAGCATTTCTGACGAAACCTTGCTCTCATGGGAGGCAGCCATCCCTGTGATGGGACTAACACTAACACACAGCAAGGTTGCAGCTTCATTTCCCCGGGGCGTAGTATGGGGTTTGCCTTCCCTGTAGATTTGCACATACAGGACTCTGACCCAAAAAACTCTGAAGATTCCTGCCGAGATGATTTAAAAGGTATCTGCTTGCTAGGTCTCTGTCACCTTTCTGCCTGAGGTTGCCAAGCACGGGGTGTCTGCTTCTCAGCAGCTGCAATTCGCAGTTCAGCTTGGCCACTATTGAAACCACCACTCACTTCAGCTTATATCAATACCCTGGCTGTGAATGTGACAACTGACAGGTGAACAAGCTGTCCATGCTCTTCCCTCAGCTTTGGTGGCATTGATGTGTGGCAGAGGTCACAGCGTGTAAGCAGGGCAGTAACCCCTTAAGTGACTTTAAGAAACTCCAGAATCATAGTCCTAATCAACCATTGTTGTCCAAGTGTGTGATTAAAGAAAAAAGGAAAACAAAAATTGAGGTGGATGTCTCCAAGGCTCTGGGCCTTATCCTGCTCTTTTGGGTTTTATACACGGGCATGTGATAAACCCTTTCCCTGCTAAAAGGAGCATTGCAACATACAGAAGAGTGTCTTTTTCAGTCACAGACAACTCCGTGCAATAATAGCTGTCTCCAGCTGATTCTTCTGAATATTTACCCAGATGTGAGGAGAATTTTGCAATAGAGGGGAGACCCATGCTGCTTCAGCACCACTGCTGGCAATACCCAAACCAACAAACCTGAACCTGGCTTGGGCACCCCAATACGTGCTGCAGCTCGGGAGGTACCTGGCACGTAAGCACACGTGAGGATTCAGGAAGAGTCAAAACCCACAACCTTCCAGCAAACGTACGAATTCCAGCCACAAAGTGAACTGTTCGTATTTTATGACTTGAAGGGGATTACATAAACAATGAGAAAATACTTAAAAGAAAGATTTCCATTCCTGTATACTTTTGCTGAGGGCCATTAAGAATGCCAAATGAGTGAATTTGGAACTCTCATACCTTAACCGAAGGTGGATGGGGTTTTAAAACTTTGTAAGAAATATAATTTCCCACAGCCTAGCTCTACTTGAGGGCAGGACTGCGAGCAAGTTCAGTGTTCAGTGAGGTGTTAATGTAATTTTACGTTTTTAATTTCCTTGGTTTTGAAACCACCCAAAGAAACAATTTAATTGCTATGCATGCTATCATTTGAATACTTCCAACTGGGCTTTTTAAATTCACACTTTACTGAAATGGACATGGTGGGAAAGGAATGCATCTCCTCTACATTTTGCTTGTAGTATTTGTTTGGTAACAGCATCATTTTACTGGCCATTTACTTTTTACAGGCTCTGACTACTTCTGTGTCATTTCAATAGGAAAACAGATTTTGAAAGTAAAAATCTAGAAATCTAGGATTAACAGAATACTACAGAGACTCCAAAATCACTCTTCGGGTCTGCCTGAGACATTTCTTGGGTTTGTTTTCGTTGGGGGGGTGGGTGGGTATTTTTGTGGGTATTTGTGGTTTTTTTTGTCTTCTGACATTTCTTTACAGGATGTGTCATAAGGAAGCTATAGTCTTCCTCACACAAACTCAGTAATGGCCTATGTGCAGCTGGTGTGGGAAATGCAATTACTAAAAGTATGTTCTGCTAAGACCTGAGAAAATACACTTGCAGTGACAGACCTTTCAGATGCTAATCTCTTCCACCCAAACAAACTACAGGTATTCACCTCTACAAAGACTTTCCTCAAGCAATTTTTTTAGTATTGCTTACTTCTTCTCACTAAGGTACCTCTTCTACTAAGTAGTAACTCAGAAAAAAGTGTAAATTTTCTTCACATTTGAGCAATTTTACTCTTTAATTGCTCATGTCTAACCTGAGCAATGAATTACCTTCAAAGAGAATTTGGATAAGATGCTTGAGGACGAGACCTTTAAGGAAAAGGGATTTGCAACCTTTACTATACTGGATACTTCCAGCCCCCTGCTAGAGCAACTAATGTTCTACTTTTCAACTGAGAGTTTAAGTGAAATGCTATAGACTGTGCTTCAGGCACTCCATGGGTTAACTTGCTGTTGTAGTTATTCTTTGACCAAAGTTCTGTCTGATATATTTTGCTAAGTTGTCTAAATCTTGCTGTAGTATTGATTTCTCCCTTTAAAAGCTCTCACCCATTCAGTAAGCTCCAAGGACCCCTTGTCCCAGCTCAATTCACTCTAAAATGCAGCTGGGATATGTTATTCCTGACACCAGTCTTACTGTTGCTAACTGACGTTAGGGATATAAGATGGTTTTAGGAACAGAAAGGGAAATGTTTCTTTACCACAGAGAAATATACAGTAGTTCTTATAACCCTGGGATAACTGTTTTGTCCAAAGAAAAAGAGGGTTTTTTTCTTTATTCTGTTGCTCCTTGAAAACAGTTGGTTTTCTATTTACTGAGCACTTAACAGTAGCTACACTGAATTTATTAAAGGGACAGTATTGCCATTATAATCCCAAGCCTGCAGAACTATTACAACTAATGAAAAGACACAAGTAGATATATAGAAAAAGTAAATTAACCATCCAGGCAGCATGGTCCAGAGGTTCCCTTCTCACCACAGGAGTCTGCAAGATAGGTTCTACATCAAGGCTTTCAAATTACCTTAAAATCTTCACAGTTAATATTAAGCCGAATTGAAGGTTTCAGGGATTTCAGTCAAAGAACATACCCACTGAGGGGCCAGTCTTGAAAACAGCTACCTACATTAGTAAAGTTTTTTTTTGTCAAATGTGCCCTTAAACCTACTTTTTTGTGTGCTTTCTGTCCAGTAAGTATATATCTTTAATTACCCCCATTATCTTCAGCCTAATTTTAGGAAGAAAGTCTGCTGCTTGAAGAAAAACCCTTCTTATTATGGTACAGTATCACTGCTTCTTAGGCTAGCTTAGTCAGTTATTTTCTTCTATTATAATGCCAAATGTTATTTAGATTTCAGTCATTTAGTAATGCTACACTGAACACATCAAGGATTCTGAAAAATTCCATACCTACTAGCTGCCTCTTCATTTTCATAATAATCACATATTGATATCCTTTTTTCCCCAAAATTACACACACTGTTATTTAAAAAATCTTAGTGTCTTAACACAGTTAAAGAGATTATGATGCAATGAACAGCAGTCTTCAAAAACATTCTTTCGTGTTATTAAGATACAGAAAATCTAGTTAAAATTCTTTCGGCTTTTAAGGAACCATAAGGAGCTTTGAGATGTAGAGCTTGACACTAACT